>CM060959.1:69120349-69720349 GCA_030765055.1 Mantis religiosa
AACACGACCCAAAAGGCAGCGTTTTATGTTCTACAAGTGGATAATAGAAGTTTGTCCACTTGTATAATACGTTATTTTATCCTACAGATATGATAAATTAATATATGATAAATATTAATTTAATGATTTTACAACAGATAGTAATAAATTAAATAAGGAATAAGGTATTGAATTGTGGTGTATATATAAAATATGGTAGGCTATATATGAATACTAATTTTGTTTTTAACGTTGCTAGTTTCTGAAAACAAATCAAATTGCTTAAGTTTATCATGGAAGTATTAGCTTCTATGGTAATGTAAAAGTTTCCTTTCATGGACCTGGTTAAATAATAAAAATATTTGAAGTTGCTGTTAAAAGGTTGTAGAAAATTTACAGTTATCAATCATTTATTTATTTACTTTATCCCACCCATTACCAGAGTAACAAGTGAATTTTGTTTACTTTATTCCATTCATTGCCCTAATAACTATCAATTTGATTTAAAGTCCAAGTTTTCTTATGTCTTTTCTCAATAGCAGTGTCTTTTATTAGTATTTGTAGGATAAAAAATGTTTGTCTCTCTGTTTACAGCATACTATAAAAACTGTGATATAACACTTCAGCTACCAATTTACACGGTTGATCATAATTATAATTTCAAATCTGTACTGTAAGAATGTTATATTTTTTATTTATTAACCATGAAGGCCATGGACTGAATGAAATGTCTAACACACAGTTTCCAAGTTTGTAGTCTAAAATCCATTGGAATATCTTTAGCTTCATGTGTTCCTTCATAATTGGGGCAAGCATTTTCAGTGGCAGGGCCAAAGTCTTTGTCAAGCCCTATGACAGCAAACTTCAACCCTGCTACTCAAGTTGTTCACCAGAATTATGACAGTGCTATGTAGAGTTACAAAAATGTCTAATGGACTACAACCTATAAGCCTCAATATTTCCATTCTGTGTATTATATTAATTATATGTTTTTATACTGAATGCCCAAGGTAATATAATTTACATTATTTTATCACAATATTCAGTGACATGTACCTTAGATTTATAAGATAGAAGTTTACTATTCAGTTTAACTATCGGCTAATTAGCTTAAATTCTGTAATTAAAGGAACAAATTAAAAATTTTATACAAAATTGTATTTCTGTAAGATATATTATCGGTATTCATTTTGTTTTCTGTGAATGAGTCCTAAGACTTATAATAAAGTACCTGCAGAAACTTAAATATTTCTATACTTTTTCTTGAGGTATGATTGAATTTCATTTAAACAGTTATCTAAGCTTACTTATTTTGTTTATTTAGGCTGTGCTGTATACACTGGTCAGGAGACAAAACTGGCACTAAATTCAAAACTGACAAACAACAAGTTTTCTACGGTAGAAAAGTAAGTTAAAACAATTGTTTTATAATGTTAATTTAGCACTGTAAATAAGTTTTGCTAAGAAGATCTGTAAACTCATCAGAGATCCAGAAAACTCATAGTCAATAATAGCTAAGTAGGTAGATACATAACAGTATTTACAGAAATATTTTTAAAGTAAACCAAAACATGAAATTTCTTCACTATATTGTTGGTATCTGTTTTCCAAAGTAATATACAATTTATCATAAAACATGTATATACAAATTATAAGAGTTCAGTCTCTAAGTAAACCAAGGAAACAACAGTAAGGAAACAACAACCTCATGATAGTTGCAAACACTGACATTTTCAGATATACATAGACTCATTTATCATTGTCATACGTATTCACTTGTCATTTTCAAGGATGAACCTTATCAAACCTCTTTCACATGTACGCTGTGAGTTCTAAGCGGAGGAAGGAAATTTAATCAGTAAACAATGGTGTTATGTTAAAGCAGAGAGTGTTGTATCATTCATGTTGTGAACCATTTTATGAAAAACACGCCGTTTCAAAACAAACAATTACAAATGTTTCATTGCACATCACAGGTGAAGCACAGAAGGGTATTAAATAAGAAAAGAGTCAGCAATAAAGAGATGACTTTGTTAATAAATTCTATCAAAGTAGGGAGAAGCACCTTCTGGGTGCAGTGCTTTTTCTCTGGAACAATTTTGACTAGACAAAAATTATCAGATTATTTCCGCTTATATTTAGACAAAAGTAGAATAATGTAAAATGTGCATAAGGTTACAATTAATGTTAAGGTTCAATTTATATTTCTGTTAAGATATGTTGATTTAATAAAAGTTGCTAAGTTATTATACAAGTGGTTCAAATTCATTTACTTCTTAATTTATATAGTTCAAGCCTAGCATTCAGTTTTATTGTAAAAATAAATCCTAGTTTTTTATAAACGTGTGATAGGGCTCAAAGGTTTCTTGCACCTTCACAAATACTAAGGGAACATGTCTGCAGAGAATTGAGGCAGCTGATTGTGGATTGACCCGTTGTTATAACAACTGCATGGAACATTAGGTGTCTGTTAACTGTTGGGCATGTTTGTTCACTCAGACAGAAGAAAAAACTCAAAATTTACTAAAAGCCACTAATTTAAAATGAAAAGCAGCTAGATAGTAAACAACAGTTTCTTTAATGCAAATGATTGCATATAATCTCTTCCATTATTTTGTTTACTTAACTTTCAAAATTGTAAAATTTATTATTTTCTGCAGTATAAAACTGAAAAACTATTTTATGAGTATCCAAGAAAAAATAAAGCACTGCCTGAATGGCATACACAATTGAGGGAAGGCCTTAATATATCTTGCATAGTGATTAAAAACAACAGTAATATTTAAACTGTCAGAAAGAAATGAGGGAGAATATATATCATTGACGTCCTCATCTCCATTAAGTGTGTGTCCAACAAAAGAAGGCAAGGCAGAGGAATATGTAACATAATCACTTTTACTGTGTTTATGCTCACCTTCTGGATATAAGGATATTCATGTAAAATATATAGTCTTGTCACAAATTCACCCATGCATAATACCTATCACTGCAGTTACTGAAACAAGCATTAGATCTGGCAGCATAGGTGACTCATATGCACTCTCAGACACTCATTTCATAATAAACAGCTGGACAACACGGTGCTGGGGCGGGTTTTCTTCGGGATATCTGGTTTCCCCCGCCATCTCATTCCACCGGTTCTCCATCTTCATCTCATGTATCATCAGTGTCATCGCCTGCGGTGCCATATGTAGTAAAAGCGGGCGTTAAACTCTACACATTTCAATAATAATAAACAGATCCACTAACAGAGCACATAAACAGTTCAAGCTCCTCTGCCCTTCATTCCTCTCTTGCCTTCTTGTGGTGGGCAGACAGTACTAAATCACATTCTGTGTCATATGCCAATATGTGTGATGTTCCTAATTAAATATATTCTATATATTCATTGAACATATTGCAAAGAAAAGATATAATATACAGCTTTTTTTCATTTAAAGATTGGTAGAATTGATATTAATCCATATTAATAATATATAATTAATTTTAGGTTCCTTAATGTTTTTACAAAGCAAGTTCAAGGCTAAAGTTGTAGTTAAAATAGTAATTACATATATAAGTAATCAATCATTTATAACAGGAACATTTCCTAAAGCACTAAAAAAAGTAATAGTTAGACCAATATATAAGAAAAAATTGTCAAAACTAGCATTAGAAAATTATAGACCTATAACATTGTGCTCAAGTTTTTCAAAAATAATAGAAGGACTATTTCTAGATCAGTTACAAGGTTTTTGTAGGAAATATAAAATAATTTCAGACTATCAATTCGGTTTTCAAAAAAAGAAATCAACTGTACAGGCAATATGTAAAGGAAATGACATCATTATAAATGCATTAAACAGGAAAGAACATATAGTGGCAATTTTTCTGGATCTGACAAAAGCTTTTGATTGCGTAAACATAAATCAACTAATTACCAAAATAGAAAATTATGGGATAAGAGGCATACCATTAGATTGGCTGAAATCATATCTTCAGGACAGGGAGCAGTGTGTGGAAATTATACATAATTCAAATGGTAAATTGGACAAAATTAGATCCTCATTTAAGAAAATAACTTACGGTGTACCCCAAGGCTCAAAACTTGGGCCCTATTTATTCCTTATATATAAACAGTATATTCAAAACAGTAGTAGATGCAGGGGAATTGGCCATTGGATATGCCGATGACACCACAATCATAGTGAATGGAAAAACGGAAAGTGAAGTACAAAATAAATCCAATCTTATACTTGAAAAAATTAGTAGTGAGTTAGGAAAACTAGGCATGGTAATAAATACAAGCAAAACAGAATGGATGCAAATCACCTTAAACAAAGAAACACAATCACATATGCAACTAACATTAGATAATAAAAAAATACTCGAAGTAACAAAAACTAACTTCCTTGGACTAATAATAGATAACAAACTAAATTGGAAACAACACATTGAAAAAGTAGTAAAGAAAATAAATATGGGGCTATATATTTTAAAACAGGCAGCACAACAAATGGATAGAGAAACTCTAAAGCAAATTTACTATGCAGTCATACACTCTCATTTATGCTATGGGGTGGTATTATGGGGAAATGTACAGAAAAAAGCAATGGTAAGAATATTAAGACTCCAGAAATATGCCATCAGAATAATTTGTAGATTAAAAAGGAAGGATTCGTGTAGAAATGTCTATAAAACATTAAATATATTAACATTTACAGCATTGTATATATATGAGTGCATTAAATACGTAACAAAAAATTCTAGCAACCAAAATAAAAACATGTACATACATACACATAACACAAGAACAAAACAAAATTATTTCTTAAACAGATTAAGAGGAACATTAAGTAACAAAAATATAGAAAATAAATCTAAAGAATTGTACAATCATTTACCGAATCAAATAAAACAGATAACAGAAGAAAAATTTAAACTTAAAGCAATTAAAAAGTACCTTGTAGAAAACCCAGTCTACTCTATAGATGAGTATAAAAGGTTAAATTAAAGCTTAAATAGTAAAGGTACCCTCTGCATATTTTATTATATTTTATTATTTTAATACTGTTATGTACAGATTGTATTTGTTAAACCTGTTGACGTATCCTATGTATTTGGATCATATGGATGAAAAAAAGGTTACCCTGAAGGCCGTAATTGCCATATGGGAGTGTCTAAGCTATGTAAAACTGATTACTATGACAAGCACGACTTAGATATTTAGGGCAGATCAAAACCAGTTTCCAGTAATGGACATGCTGATGATGATGTTTAGTTAGATAGATTTATTCACTGTTAATGTAACAAAGTATACATGCACCTTTGTGTACAGATGATTATAATATAATATCATATGCTGATGACACTACATTAATTTGTGCAGACAAAACTATTAAACAGTTGGAAACAAAGGCCTCAAAATCAGTAACTCACATAACAAATTACCTAAAAAATGCACAATTACAGATAAACCTTAATAAAACAAAAACTATGCTATTTGAGCTTCGCGACAGCATTGAGAATGAGATAGAAATTCATACCGACAGCACAAAAATTGACCAAATAAATTGCATAAAATTTCTTGGCATTTATATTGACAAAAATCTAACTTATAATGATCATGTAGACATACTCAGTAAAAAGTTGTGTGCTAATATATATTTGCTAAGAAACTTGTCTTACAAACTAGAAAGAGAAGTACTAAAAATGGCATACTATGGGTTAATCCACTGTCACATTGAATATGGTATCGAAATATGGGGGGCAACTAGTAACCTAAAATTAAATAGAATTCTTATCCTACAGAAAAAAAGCTTGAGATGTATTTTTAATCTAACAAATAGACAATCTGTAAAAGAAGTATTCAAACAACAGAAGATACTAACCGTGATATCTTTGTATGTATATAAGGTTATTCTATTAATAAAAACAAAAGGAGAGTTTACTCTACTAAATAAAGATCATTACTCATATAACACTAGAGGAACTAATAATTATCATAGAGATTATAAGGTTAAAACATCAAGCAAGAAAGACCCATACAATGTAGGTATCATTATGTTTAATAAACTTCCCAATTATATTAAATTAGCACAAGGAAATACTTTTAAACAACACTTGAAAAAATACCTAATTGAAAAATGTCTGTACAATTTAATTGATTTGTAAATATAGTAGTTATACTAAGTGAATTGTAAATAAGAATAACTAGTATTAAGTGAAGTGTAAATATAATTTTAAGTTGATTGACATTGTAAACTAAATATGTGTAAAATTTGTATTGTATGTATAGATTTTGACCATGACTAAAACCTTGTATCCCAAAGTCTACAGGCAATAAAGCTATTATTATTATTATTATTATTATTATTATTATTATTATTATTATTATTATTATTATTATTATTATTATTATTATTATTATTATTATTTGTCTGTGAGTATTGTGTTTATGTATTCTCTGTATGAAATATAGGGGATGAATAAAGATAAAGAACTAACTGATAACAAAGGACGGTAAAAGTATTTTATGAGTTTACTACTCATATAAGAATGAGAAAATTCTCTTAATTGCTCCAGGAATTTATTATTTTTAATATAGTGCTAAATTAGCTTTTCACAAATCAAGCCTCTAATTAAATTTTTCTTCTGACAGAAGTTTTATTAACAAATAATTGTGATTTAAACAATTATTCAACTGATATTGCTCAAGTTCCTAACCAACCTCATTAAATTATGTGAAAGTTTTGATTAATACAATTAGTTAACCTTGAGTCAATAACATTCATTATGAAGAAATTTTAAAAAATTGTATTTTATATTAAAAAAATTCCATTGAATCAACACTTCTATATGCTATTGAAACCTCCTGCACTTGTACAAGGAAAATTATAGTGCTAAATAAGAAAGCAAAAATTGGAGAAAAAAATTAATTACGTGACATAATATTGGTAATATTCTTTATAAACCCTCTATCTGCTTTGTTTTTGTAGAATTTTGTATTTTATACTCAAAACTATGAAGTGCAATATAAATAAATTAGTACACAGAAATGTGCAATAAAAATAAATATACCTACCATTTTACCAGAGTTTAATTACAACATTGTTACAAACGATTGGCTCATGACTATACTAAATATAAAATCTTGTAAAAAATGTGTTAGGTAATGCAATGACATACTTCAGATAGGAACCGTATTCAGGATATTCACATGTTTAGCTGCTTTTGAAGCAGCTTGTAATTTGATTGTTTCACCAAATTTAACAGAAAAAATCCCATTTCATATATCAGACCACTCAACATGACCTTATCTTATCATTAAGATATTTTAAAAAGTGGCTTAGGTCTGGAATCGAGTTTATTTCTATTTTTAAAGTTTGTGTTTACAGTTTTTGTATACAGAGACACATGCATATTTATTTTCAATGACCAGCTTTAGTAAATATAAGTTTATATTTTTATGAAAGCTAAACTTTACTGAATTTTTGTGTTCTCTGTACATGACAATGAAAGTCTTAAGTAAATTTAGCAGTTGTAAATTACAAGTATTTGTTTTATTTCCTTTTACAGATCCATTAACCGGTTCCTGTTATTTTTTCTTGGCCTGCTGTTTATTGAGGTAGCTGTTTCTTTGGCCCTCAAATATGCAATTGAGACTGATGATATTTACAGTAAGTATCCAATGATTTAAATCATGATCCATTTGTAGTAGGAAAATATTTTATATTTTACTTGTGCATCTTAAATTAAGATATGTAATACTTAGTTTATGTTTAAGTTTATATTTCCCACTTTTTGTAATACTTCTGTATAAAAAAAAGATCTTAAATATACTAAGTAACAAAAATAGTTAAATGATCAAAAGGAAATAACTCACCATAGAAATAGGCTAATGTAGTATACATAGTTGGAAAGAAGGTTAAAATTAACAGATGTAATTTATAGTAAAACCAGTTACTAGCAATATTTTGGATGTTAAAATTAATCACAATTACTGTTAATTGCAAGGAGACTTTCTTTCAGTATTACCACATAACTATTCATGAAACATATAATGATATTAATTAAAATTAATTATTGTTTCACTCTACCTGTGTGTAGGACAAGGTTTGGACAGTAGAGTGAGACTGAAAAATTCAGTGCCATAGCCAGGATTTAAACCATGAATCTCCTGAAATCTATCCTGTTGTTACAACCACTGAGCTATGATGGCAACATGCTGACACAACATTAAATTCTCACTGATTCGCAATTTTTGTGATAAACCACTCAATCTCATAACACTGTGTCATACCTGTGGCTAGTGTGGAAAAATAATTGTGTTAATTGAGCTTATAGTTGTATGAACTATAAAGCCCAAGACTTAAAGCAATTACACATTGAAGTCACCATTAAAATATGTTATCTCATATCTATATGAGATGTCCTAGTGGTTTACTAGGAAAAGTGTAATTCAGTTGAAGAATTTAATGTTGTGTTAGCATTTTGCCTTGGTAGCTCAGTGGTTAGAGCAACTAAAAGGAGACCAGGGATCTTTGATTCAAATCTTGGCTATGGCATTGAATTTTTCAGTTTGACTGTATCTTTCCAAATAAGGGTACACCTTGACCCAAATCCAAAATTATTAAAAAGGATAATAAACCAAAATAAACTGACAAGATGGGAGAACATTTTAAATATGCAAAAATAAGGACCGAGTAATGTACTTTGAAATCCCACTGATCAGTAATTTGATAAAGAAGTTCATAGTCCACACTCCACAACCAGAGAGAATACATGAGACAACAACAGATGATAGTCGAACGTTTGAGGTTGAGAATGGAAGCAACAGCTTCCGAAACTAGTCCCTCAAAAAATAAAAATGTAAGTGACAGAGTATTAAAAATCAAGCAACAGATAGCTTTTTCAAATGATATACCTTTTAATTCCAAAACAAGGACAACTAACTTTATATAATTAACAATGGGATACAGATTAAGCGATGTTTAATTTACCTACTTTATTACTAGTATTATAAATTAATATTTATTTGGGTAAAATATTAGTAGGTAACTGAAAAAATAAATTGTAGGTAAGATGACTTTAAACAGACTTTCGTGCTTTTACAAATTACCATTCTTATCTTTGCCTCTTACAATTACAATAAAGATCATTTCTTTTGGTGGATATAAACGTTTTTTCTTATACAATAACTTTATTTCCATATTTACCATAACAATTTGTTTTATTTTATAGTTGATTTAATAAATCGTCTGAAATATATTTTCTGGTTTAATCATTTTCAGAAACTACAATATATGTAGGACCTCCGCCTGAGGATACTGCTACACAAGTAATTAAGGATCTACTCTCTTTTGTTCTACTCTATAATTATATCATTCCAATATCCTTGTATGTTACCATCGGTGAGTGTAAAAAAAAAACTACTTACTATCTAGAAAATAACTGAACTTTGTACTAATAAATGCAGACAGTGCCACACAAAGATAGATAAATTAAATGCATTAATTTCATGGATGTCATTTCAACAGTTGTCAGTTGTTTTATTCCTAAGATTCATAGGGGAATTTTTTTTTGAAAGATTTCTTCATTCTGATGAACTGGCATAGCATGGAGTTTTCAGTACAATGATGGCGAAATAAGTTGAATCTGTAACTTTTACAACAGCATAGTTACTCTGAGTTTACATAAGTTCAATAATATTTTAAATACTTTCATAAAGTCACCAAGCGGAATGGCTCAGATGGTTTCGTCTGTAGCCTGCATTTGGCAGGTTTGGATTCACTTCCTATGGCCAGCTTACCCGACCCAAGGGTTTTTCCAGTTTGTCAGGCAAATTCTGGATAGGTTAATTACATTCTCTGAATGCTCCATTTTATCTCAATTATTTCACATCATCTCTCATCTGGTGGTCTTTCAGGGTAGAAAGTATTGGTGGGGGTCTCGGCACTGCATGGCAGAATGATATGCTCCTGGTAAACATCTTTCCCTCTGGTAAGATGGCCTCCAGTCTCTGGGCAGCCTAATGGGACGTTTCAGGACCACGGTGGGTGCAATGCTGGTTGTACAGGCCTACCGGGGAGTTTCCAATTGGCCAATAGTAGGGACCTGCCCTCTGCATTATCATGACTCCTTGAGTCAGCTGTCGTCTGCTCCTCTCGCCTCATCCTTCCTCCTGGGTTTACCCCACTTGGGACATAGGTACAAGAGATCAAGTCTGGTCAGCATACCGAATCACCTCTATTAGATTCTATCCTATCCATAAAGTCACTATTATTACTTTAGGAATACACTTTTAAGTTTAAATATTTCTACCATTCCAAAGGAAAGAACAAGGTTATCAATTTTAAGATATGATGGGATTCAAATGTTTTAAGTTCTTTTTAACCTATGCTGCCAGTTCAACTGAGAGCTCTTATGAAAGAAATTTGGCATTTTAATATTAAATATATTAAATAAGTATTAAGCATATTTACAAATAAAAAAGATATCCACTTCATTAGAGAATGTAAGTGAAGTTTTAAGTTTTAATGAAGTACGACTCAGTAGGTCTTTTAATATGTAATAGTTTAACTTTTAACAGTGCTTTTATTCACATCTTTCAAATTTGACAATATAAAAATTCTGTTCAATAATACAGTATAGATGGACTTTTCTTCTACTTGCTGTAAAGTGAACACTTAGTTCACTTCAGGGACAGAAAGTATAAAGGTTCTATTTTAGAGGCAATTGGAAATAATATTCTCTTTTATTTGCCTTTCCTGCACTATATATTTGCAACATTCGGATAAACAGTGTACTGCTTGCTTTCTAAATGATATTATTGAAAACTATGATTGTATATTTCTCTTTCATGCCTGCTCATGTTTGGAAACTTCAAATCTTTATGAGAGATATAGTTTCACAAGAAAAATAAAGGTAGAGTAAATGGATGGTTTTATTTAACATTTTAAAATATTTTGCTGGACCTTGTATTGTCTACTGTGAGATTAAATAGCTATAACTCTTTAAAATTGTGCTTACAGAAACACAGAAGTTCGTGGGCTCGCTGTTTTTTTCTTGGGATAGTGAACTGTACTGTGATAAAACAGATCAACCGGCTGTCTGCAATACTTCAGATCTTAATGAAGAACTTGGACAGGTAATCATGCTTTTTATACACCAATGCCTTCCAGGGTATAGGACCAGTGCCCACTCAGCATTGTGAGGAATGTGAAGAGATTACGCTAGGTAAGTGGTCCTGGTCACAAAAACCAATGTTCCGGCTGGGGGATGCCAAGATACTGACCACATCTACTTCCCGTATCAGTTGGATGATTGCATTGCGTAAGTGGGAATGAGGCCAGCAGTCAGGTTGGTAGGCCTTGGCCCTCTTAGGGCTGTCGCGCCAGGGTTTATTTATTTTATATACCAGTGCCTGCTCTAAAATATTTGGTACCACTGAATCTTCAACAAAAGAGATTGAGGATCTTCCTCAAATAGCAAGATAATTTTTATACTGAAATTATTATTCATTCTAATAATATATTTCAATGTATTTCAGACAGTAAATCAAAATGATATTAGCAAGCATGTTGACAATAGCTGGTAAATTTCAGTAATTTCCTGACAAATTCATACCTCTCTCAGATCAATGTCCTACTTTCTAGGTTGAATATCTTTTCACTGATAAAACTGGCACTCTGACGGAGAACAACATGCAGTTTCGTAGGTGTTCCATCAATGGCATGGCTTATGTTGAACAAGATGGAAAACTTATGAAGTTACAAGCAGATGGTGATGTTAGACGCAGTATTTCTGTGGACTTATTCTCTGTAAGTACCACAGGACTGGAAAGTTTAATGTTTGATGTTCTATCAGAGGCAGATTCAAGATTCTTCTTAAGAGGAGACTGACATATTTTAAATATACCTTACCAATGAGCAAAATACAATTAGAAATAGAGTATTTGCATTACTTAATTTTCAAAACTCATATAAATAATCAATGAATTATCCTTTGAAGGTAGCAATTTATAAAGTTAATCATTAAATATTCTAAAATTAATGATATTAATATGAATAAAAAGGAGTAAATTACTTTATCATACTAAATAAAGAGTCCTTTAAGTAATTGATTATTCAGTTCCATATTAACTTATTAATCCTCATTCTTATCTTTTTTATTGTTCCATTTATACCCAGCCTTTAACTGCAATGATCATATTGGTGGCTGTTCTTCTTTAGAACATATTGCATATTGGCAGTTGTGTTAACTCGTATACGTTGGGTTGATGGTTCTTTGGATTTTAATCATTAGATCACACACACATTCTCACTCTCTTCATACTTCCAGACTCTAGGGAAGATGGGGGATCATCTTGGTTGGAGAATAATCCCTACCCTCAGCCAGAAATCGAGCCCGGAATCTTTGTATGGTAGGCAGTTGCTCTACTGACTGACCTACAGGGCCAGCCCCTCATTCTTTGAGAGCTTAATTCCTATTCAGAACTTAGTTCACTGTAAATATAAAGAATTTTTTTTCAATTATTTATTTATCTGTTTATTTACTTATTTCTTTCCTTATTTCTTTCTTTTTTCTTCTTTCCTTCCTTCTTATCTTTCTTCTTTCGTTCTTCTTTCCTTCCTTTTTCCTTCCTTCTTTACTTTTTCCTTTCCTTCTTTCTTTCGTCCTTTCTTTCCTTCCTTCCTTCTTTCTTCTTTCCTTCTGTCTTTCTTTCTTTTTCCCAAGCTAGTTCAACATCTGTAATACTAATTATTTCACTGTAAATGTAAAACACATTTAATTTGATCAAAATGTTTTTGTTTTTTTTCTTTTTTTTTTCTCCTTTCTTTCATCGTAAGTTAGTGGAACATTTTTAGATACCATCCGCTGCTATAATAAATGTATTGATTACAAATAAATATAGTTTATCTCTATTTACTTTAAATAAAAGAAATAAAAATAATTTTGATTTTGCAAAAGCAACAATCATTATAAGCCTAAGTACAATTGTTTTTTGATAACTAACTTCTATAACTATAGCCCATCTTAACCCCTGCCTATGTCTTCTATTTACATTGTGCTTCTTCTGCCTCTTAGACTTCAAATGTCTAAAGTTATATAAAGTGTAGTTAACAAAGTATAATATATTTATTTGTCTTTTATAGCCAGAATTGGAACAGTTCTTTCTATGCCTAGCCCTTTGTCACTCAGTGCAACTTAATACCAACTCCAATAATAACGCAGAAGGTAGACTGGATTACCAAGCTTCTAGTCCTGATGAGAAGGCTTTGGTGGAAGCGAGTGCAAGGTAAAATGCTAAAAGATACGTCTCTCTTTCTTACTGCTTTCACAGACAATTCCATAACAAGACATTTTAATAATCATTTTACTTAACATCAAAAAATCTGATATAAAGATTTCTCTAGAAATACCATTTTGAGATATCCTGTATTTAAGAAAATGGCAGTTTTAGAATAAAAATATATATGCGGTGTGTCTTTGTCTGACTGCCTGTCTGTGATCAGTGTAGTTAAAAAATGTTAGATAAATACTAATACATCTTCCAAGGATGTAACAAAAAGATTTTCTACAAAATGCTTCATCCCAAACTAGTTTTTGCATGAAAACATTTTTGCTATTTTTTATTTTCTTAAAATTAAGTAGTGTTTAAGATATTTCAAAAACTCTATATACTGAATTTTCTGGAAATATCTCGTGAATTCCTGTTCATTTTGAATGATTTCTAAATTTAATTTTGAACAACTCATTAAGCAACAAGAGATGGTTTATGCTAAATACTTTTTTTCATTCTTCTTTTTGTTACATTAATCATATCTTTGATATTCCCTGTTATAGGTTTGAATTTTCAATTTTAAATTTTTTAAGTACTAAGCAACTATTTAGTTGTTTTCTGTGGTCAAAAGAGAGAACTTTTAAAGTGAGTTCCTGCTTTTAAAAATCTGGCTTTAGCTTCAGATTTTCAATATAATACATTAATTTGTTATTACTTCTTTTCTTGGCTTCCAGTTTGGGCAACATCCTGTTGGCTTTCAGAATCTTGCCAACATTTTGCAAGTGTCGCCCAGTGAAAAAGCCTAACATAGTTTGTGTGAAATGTTGGCAAGATTCTGAAAGCCAATTGGATGCAGCCCACACAACAGAAGCCAAGAAATGAAGTAATGGACAAAGCCTATGGAAATCTATGTAATCAATTCATTTTTTATACTAGGTACTTACAGTAAATAGAAAAAATATTATTTTCCACTCAAAAATTTCTTACCTGGATTTTAGTGGAAATCTAATTTTGAGTTCCCCTGAATCCAAAAACAAATTTTTAGAGCAGCACAACTCAAAATTGAAAAACATATTAAATATCAAACTTGGTATTTAAGTTCAGATCTTCGAAGAATACAACATGAAGATTTTCAAAAGATTAGCCCGCCAACCCAAATTTCCCTTTATGTGGAACTTTTCAAAAATTTTGATCTTCTCAAAAATGACCTACAATTTTTATTAAAATTTCATGTGTTCAAGATATTTTTATAACAAATGAAATGTACACCTGAATTTTATGGTAATGTCCTCCAAAGTAATCTTCATTCTGGGTGAATTTTAATAATGTGGAAACCACAAGTGCTAGATAAAATCTTACTACATATCTCTTTGAAACACAATTTGTGTGATATGCACTTTTTTTTCATCGAGTGAACCACTTGCAGGTATTACTCGTTATTTGGTTGAATTTTCTGAATAGTTACATGTCATGCTTTTTATCCTAGGCCATGCATAGACAACAGAGTTTTAAAAGCAACACACAGCTACAAGTTTTATAAGATTTGACTCTCACTTAAAGCTTACTATATTACTGTACTGCCACATTTCTTTACACCAACAATAAAATTAGCAACAAGATGAATAGAGTTTGATTTATGAGTCACTATGTTTACACTCAACTTCACTTACTATGTTGTTGTATAATAGAAACGTTTTCAAGATCATTCGATCTCAACCTCAGCTGTTTGGTGACTAAATGAACATTCTTCTTTCATTCATTTAGTCACCAAACAGCTGAGGATGAGATTGAATGATCTTGAAAACGTTTCTATTATACAACAGCATAGTAAGTGAATGAATATAATTTTGTGCTTCATTGTATCATAGTCCTTACACAATGGAATATAGTAATTGAAGTTGAGTCAAACTCAAAAATGAAGAATACTTCATTGTTAATAATGCTTCTGCTTTTAATATTTAAGATGAATAAAAATAGAAAAAACTCATGTGAGTGCTGAGCATCTGATTTGCCCAATTCCGTCTGCCTCACATTCAAGAGATCCAGAGTTTGAATCTTGGTCAGGGCGAGTTATCCAGATAAGGCTTTTTCTAGGGTTTTCCTTATCTTGAAAGATGAATGTGGATAATTCTGAGTTCTATGGCCCTGAGCTCATTAGAACATCACTTCATCCATTTCATATATTGTCCAACATAACCTATGTTGGATAAAAAAAAAAAAGGAAAGAAAAGATGCATCAGGTTTTATTTCTATGATCATAACCAACTTTGACTTGAGGAACAAATAATGTATTTATAACTTGTAGGTTTTATTCAACATGAAACACACTCACATTCAGGTGCATATGCCTACTGATTCTGCAAAGGTACATAGTTAAAAATGATTGTGTTTGGACTGTAAGTTAATATAGACAACCAAGCAAGAAAATGGACAATTTTATAAGGCAAGTTAGTTTGTTATTCAAAAGTTATTATGGATTAAAGTGTATGTAATATAGCTACGTCCTGTGCCATGGCGTAGCGACTAAGGCAGCATGCCTTGGTCCCTGGTCACGGAAAGTGGCCCGGGTTTGATCCCACCCATAGGGTGCAGATTTTAGGTCCCGGGTATAGGACCGGTACCCACTCAGCATCGTGAGGAAAGTGAGGAGCTTACACTAGGTAAGTGGCCGTGGTCACGTAAACCAACATTCCGACTGGGGGATGCCGAGATCGTGACCACATCTCCTCCCCATATCGGTTGGATGATCGTCCACCTCTGCCGTGCGTAAGTGGGTATGAGGCCGGCAGTCGGGTTGGTAGGCCTTGGCCCTCTAAAGGCTGTCATGCCATGGGGGGGGGGGGGGGTTAATATAGCTACATAATTGTGAGACATGAGAAACAAACATTTTTTCATTCATACTACGAGGGCTGATCAACAAGGACTGAGACTGATTTTTTTCACAGATGTTTATTACTGCAATTCAGTGTTTACATGATCTTTTTCAAAGCAGTCCCCTCCTACTTTAATGCACTTTTTATACCATCTCTGCCAGTCCTTGAACACGTGCTGCAGACCATTCTTTTTCAGGTCGTTGAGAATCGCCTCACTTTTCTTGAGCACTGCTTCAGAGTTCTCAAATCAAATACGCTTAAGCTTTGCCTTTAGTGATGCGAATAAAAAAAGGTCACAGGGTGCAAGATCAGGGCTATAAGATGGATGTGATACACAGATAATGTTGAATAGAGCCAGAAACTGCATGACTTGATTTGCGACATGAGGCCATTCATTGTCATGATGAAGTCACTACCCAGTCCGAGAAAGCTCTGGTCATTTCTTTGCAATGTGCTTCCTCAGTGTAGCCAATACTGACGTGTAGTATGCTGCTGTAACAGTAGTGTGAGGGGGAACTGCATGCTAGTAAGTCATTCCATGACAATCAAAAATGTGATCACCATCACTTTCCCTGCCAATGGAACAACATTTTCCTTTTTTGGTGTTGGAGAACCTGGCGATTTCCACACTGTGCTGTCTTGTATTCCTTCAGGATCATAATGATGCAGCCATGACTCATCACCGGTGATAATCGAAGCTTAGGGGTATTCGATTTGAGAGCTCTGAAGCAGTGCTCAAGAAAAGTGAAGCAATTCTCAAGGATCTGACAAAGAACAGTCTGCAGCACATGTTCAAGGACTGGCAGAGACGCTATAAAAAGTGCATTTAAGTAAGAGGGGACTACTTTGAAAAAGATCATGTAAATATATAATTGCAGTAATAAACATTTGTGAAAAAAAAAGATCAGTTTCAGTCTTTGTTGGTCAGCCCTCTTATATTAAAAAATTCCCATCAGGAATCAAAATCAGGATCTTGTGAAATAAGAAGCAGTTTACTTATTTCCTAAGAGACATTGTCATTTAGTAATTCACAGTTAATTCAAAATGAGTGTTTCACTGAATTGAACTAATATTTCAAGTACTTTACAGTTCACACATAACAAAACATTCACAATTCATATAATTTTGAGTCGAAGTAATACTCAATGCTTTGCTAGTGTTTACCTAGAACATGTTTCATTAGGAGCTTCCTAACATCATCAGCTGTCAACTCAAAATTATATTAATCTTGTGCCTAATTATATCATAGTCCTTAATCATAGGAATTTACAATTCATTTATGATACTGTTCATTCAAATAATTTCCAATTTATTAAAGATGGGAATAAAAATTTTTTGTATTTTAATTTTCCATTACATTTTGGAATATAACATTTTAATAGTGTGAGGTAGCTCACTTGGAATGCTGGAGGAATTTTTGGTGCCACCAGTTAACAAATAGAGCCCACTTCTCTCTGGTTAGTTGTACATTTATTCAGTAAAAAATTTAATTAACTCGTTCATTAACAATATGCTGATTTGTTTTGTTAGGTTTCCATAGATACTACATTAATGAATTATTTTATTAAAATGGATAAAGTATTTCATACAAATAAACAGATCACTATGAAGTTGCAAAGAATTAACTGTCAGATAAGAAAAGCATTAAATTAACTATTATTTAATCTACTTCATAACTTTTTCAGATGTGGTGTAGTTTATCTTGGAGAAGATGGTGAGTCTGTCTCAGTGAATGTAAGAGGTGTAGTTCACCACTACAGAAAGTTAAATTCCCTTGAATTCACCTCAGGTACTACATTTTCAATCAATTACTTTCTAAACTTAAGATAAATTTTCCATATTAAAACAAAAACTAGTCATAAATGTAACTAAGCATGATTGTAATTTTGTTAAATGTGCTTGATGTAAACATTTCTTTTGACTGTTTTATACAGATCGTAAGAGGATGTCTGTGATTGTTCAGGATGAATCAGGCAATATTTGGCTATACTGTAAAGGTGCAGAGTCCTCCGTTATTCCTCTGGCAGAATCAGGACCAACAACTGTTACACTTCAACATGTTGCTGACTTTGCAATGGTAGGGCTTTTATTAAACTTTAAAATGACAAAATTATATATACTGTGGTTGCAAAACTGAATCAGGCTTGAAAATTCCAATATCACGGTCAAACCATGGATCTTAGCTTTTCATATTGATAGATTTATGGTTTTAATCCCGACTGTAAGTCTAACATTTCCAAATCTTATTCAATCTTCCAACCATATTACATGACTTTAGTTATTTATTTATTAACTCATTTATTTGTTAATTTATTCATTTATTTTTTTACTCATTTATTCATTTATTTTTATTTATTGATTTATGTATTTATTTATCTATGTATTTATTCATCTACTTTCAGTGCAGATTACTAAAACCTATTAGATACTCTAAGTTTTGCTTTAGTATATAATAATCACTGTGTCATTATCTCCATACATGTACTTCTTAAGTTTGACTTGATGATCCTATGAATCATTTGTATTTGCTTAAGCAGATAATGAATGAATGAATGAATGAATGAATGAATGAAGGAAGGAAGGAATGAACAAACAAACAAATGAATGAACAAACAAATGAATGAATGGATGAATGAATGGATGAAGGAATGAAGGGGTGAAGGGATGAATGGATGAATGTGTGTAGATAGATAGATAATTTATTCATCTTGTAAATCATACATAGTATTCATACATTGTGTGAGTACTATGATATAAGACACGTCAAATTGTGAATTTACAGTGCAATTAACTATACTTTTAAATTAACAAGTCACATCCAATAAGGACAAGTCAGTGTTTGTACAAAATAATGTTTTATAAAGATATCTCAAGAATTTTATAATATACACAATTAATTCAGAAATGTAACAATATTATAAACTTTCCATAAATTCACTAACAGAATAAAAACAGTGGTCTAGCAAGTATGCCAAAACTGACTTTTTAAATGCTGAAAAATTGCAAGTGGTTTTATTGGCTATAGGCAGTTTATTAAAAACAGTGATTCCTAGGTTTATTACACTGTTTTGAATCTTATATAACATAGGCTTTGTCAAACATATGTAATCAAAATAATAACTCCATTAGAAGTAAATTAAAATACAAAAAAGCATTAAGTTAATTGATGGAAATTAATCATTCCTCAATACTAGCTGTGCGTAAGTTAAGGTTTTGGATAGATAGATTCAACCTGAAAAATTCAATGCCTTGGCCAGCATTTGAACCACAGCTCGCCCGGTTTCCATCCAGTCGCTCTTAACCTTTGAGCTACCAAGGCCAATGTGCCGTCATGAGATTAAATTCTCCAATTGACATGTATGTTTTCCCTGTAAACTGATAGGGATCCTCATATTTGAGATACACACCATTTGTGCGACTTACTATTGTTAGTACTTGATTCCCAGGCTTCACTGTTAAACCATTATTATTAAGTTATCAATTAACTTGGATAGAGTCAACATGAAAAATTCAATGCCATGGCCGGGATTTGAACCATGGATCTCCTGGTTTCCGTCCAGTCGCTCTAACCCACTGACTCATATATTTCCCCAGTAAACCACTAGGGGCTCTCGCATCCGAGATACACCGTTTGTGGCGACTTACTATTGTAAGTATTTGAGTCCCAGGCTTCATCATTTAACTCTTAATTTTTAGTTAATTGATAGAAATTAATTATTTCTCCACACTAGCCATTTATAGGCTAAGATTTTTGATGGATAGAGTCAACATGAAAAATTCAATGCCATGGCCGGGATTTGAACCCCGGATCTCCTGGTTTCCATCCAGTAGCTCTAACCCATTGAGCTACCATGGCCAACGTGCCATCCTGACATTAAATTCTCCATGGAGAATTGGATGGAAACAAGGAGATCTGTGGTTCAAATCCCAGCCATGGCATTGAATTTTTCATGTTGACTCTATCCATCAAAAATCTTAGCCTATAAATGGCTAGTATGGAGAAATGATTGATTTCCATCAATTAACAAAATTATCAATTAGCTTAATTGATACCCACACAGCATCGTGCAGAAATTGAGGAGCTACACTAGTTGGCAAACCCTGGTCTAGAAAGCCAATTTTCCGGCTGGGGGTGCGAAGATGCTGACCACATCTCCTCCTCATATTGGTTGGATGATCACCCACTGCTGCCTTGTGTATGTGGGCATGAGACTGGCAGTTGGGTGATAGGCTCTGGCCCACTAACAGGCTGTTATGCCATGGGTTACATTAGTTAAATATCTTCATACTAGAGCAGGGGCCCAAATGACCTCATTGTCGACGGGCCCTAAACATCACTAATCCAATCCAATCATACTAGAGCATAGTACACGTTTTTGTACAGAGAGGTACTCTGCTGATAAACATGTAGATTTTATATACAGATATATAACAATTTTTAACTTAAAACTTCACTTATCTTATAAGAAAAGTTTCATCATTTGTTATAACATAAGTGAAGCTTTAAGTTACAAATTGTTATATTTGTATATATTTGTTTACTTCACCGTTAATAGCTTCATATTTTATGTATTTATGTAGATTTTAGTTAACCTTGTGTTATACTGATAAATTCATTCATTCTTAATGATGAGCGAACTTCTATTGTTACTGGTTTTAGAAATAAACTTTATTATTGCAAATATATAAATGAAGAGGAAGGGAAGAATGCTTAATTATTTAAATAGGGATTTGTATATTCTTGGACATGCTCCTACCATGATCAGATTATTACTTTCTTTTTTGTGTGTATAATCTCCTGAATATTATGTCATACCTTAACAAGGTACCTTGCTAGTACCCATAATATATAATTGCTACCCAATTTCAAATCTATCTAACTAGATATTTATGGTGATTAATTTATAAAGAATAGAAATGCATGAGACTGCAGTAGATAGAAAATCAGTTTTACATAATATTTAAATTATAAAATAACTTTAGTGTCCCCCCATTTAATATTAAAATGGTTATTATTAAACTCAGCTGCAATTTATAAAAAACTTATAAATTTGTTATAAACATTAATTTATACTTATACAGCAACATTAGTTTTAAAGAAACTGAATGTAATCTACAATAACTGTAATTATATCGTTTTAGAGAGGTTTGCGCACTCTTGTAGTATGCTACAAGAAAATGAGTGCTGTTGAGTATCAAATGTTGGCAGCACAAGTGGAACTATCACGTCAGACATTGTCTTCAAGACGAATCTCTATGATAGCAGCCAGTTATGACAAAATGGAAAACCGCCTAACATTGCTTGGTGCTACTGGAGTTGAAGATCAGCTTCAGGATGGAGTGCAAGAAACTTTAGAAAGTTTGAGAGCTGCTGGAATCAAGGTAAACATACTAATCTATTGCTACTTTCTCTATTTCATTACACAAGGAGCAGGAAACATCACATTCGGCTTAAACAAGCATTATGTGCTATTTCATCAGAAGTAAATGTTCTGAAGTTCATTGACATAACATTTGTTTTAGTGCTCTCTAAAACGGCTGCTTCTCAGACTGTTCACTTGCCAAAAACAAAACAAAAGAACAAAAACAAAATTCTGCTGGCCACAAAGGCCCTCATGGAACTATAACCTAACTAGTCATTTTATGTTAATCACACTTTACCAGGATTTTTCAAAAAATAATTCATTATTGGGCGATTTTACATAAAACTAAATCAGTATACACCTTCACAAGAGAAACAATGCATTCCTTGAACCATTCTTTAAATACTATGTGTTCCTTCTCATACTGCAGCAAAGATTTTGCTGGCAGCTTTATTCAAGCTTCTGACTTAAGTTGAAATTTGCTCTGGATTTTAAGCCATATTTTCAGTCACAAGTTTGTTGCTTAGAAATGAGTGTTCAGAATAAGCACTGCCATCTACATCCATATATCATATTGCTATGGTCAATGCTCCTAGAAGGTGTTGATATAGTGACAGCATAGATTCAGAGAATATGCCAACAAATAACTGAATATGATTTTGATATTTATACAGTATTTATATTTATGTAATACAGTTTAGAGAGCTTTTAAGTAATAACTAATGTGTACACCACATAAACAAAAACTTTAGCATATATTTTATGCATAAATAGCTATTCTTAGAGGTTTATGTTTTATTTGACTTTTCTAAAATGAAAAGTCAGCTAAAGTGTCAAAATTTATATTTAGGTCAGCCATATTTTTAGAATTTAAGGTGAAGATTTACAAGGAATTTTTCCCCCTTGATAAGCAATCCTTTTCAGTGATCTAACTACCCTTTGTATCAAATTTTATGTTCTCTAGATAAGTCATTATTCTCAATTTTTGCTTCATTATTATGAAAAGTTTTTCTGCAGTGTATGGAATTCTATATGATGTACTGCATTACTTGATCAACATAGAGCAATGTTCTATGATATAGGTGTGGATATTGACTGGTGATAAAGTGGAAACTGCAGTCAATATTTCATTTTCCTGTGGTCACCTAAAGCCTGGAACTCGTCAGATGTATCTCACAGGTCAAAGCAGTGCCCAAAGTTGTCTTCAAACTCTTAAAATTCACAGGTTTGTTTTTCAATTACAATTTATTACTAATCTTTATTACTAAAATTAGGCAAGTGAGTCAATCTTATATATACTTTTCTCTACTTACAAGTTTTTTTAATGAAGACTAGTTTCTGGGAACTTCTTCCCTATCCTGAGTTCTGACTTGCCTAATTTTAGTAACAATGGCACTCCACTTTCTGAAATATTTCTTTTTATTCTATATTATTACTAATCTGTTTACATCATATACATGACATTAGGCATGTCAATATAATTTTATATACTAAACTTAATTTCAGTTTAATCTTCTTTTCTGCTATGTACAATCTGCTGCCACACATACTACACACACAGTCTAATTATAATATACACAATATAACATAATGATGATTAAACATAACAACATTAATGACATTACACAGCTGAGCTAAAATAATTTTTAGACTTCTTGTAAATTCTGAAAATATTGGTCAATCAGAAACTTCATAGTGTACTTTCGAAATTTAATCTTGTTATTATATGTATATCCAGTTCAACCTGGCTTATACGTATATCAAGGGGGAGAGGAAAGATTTTGATAATGTATTAATTTCTTCAAACAGTAATACAGTGGGTCTGCATGTGGAAAACTTTATACACAATAAAAATATGTATAAAGCAAACATTATTTAGAAATTGGTCCTGCTTTAAAGCATTCATTTAATTTGATTTGTTTCACTTTTCTTTTATTGCGTGCATAAAATTCATTTTACAAAATATATTAATGAACTTAGAGCTTTTTCACTACAACTTTTCATACTGATGTAGTGTCTATACAATCCTTGTTCAAGAAGTCCCATGTTCAAATCTTAGTCAAGATGAGTTATCTAGATAAGCTTTTTTTTTTCTGGGGTTTTCCATCACTGATGACCGACATGTATGCATAAGCAATTCCTTAGTCAGAAGCAATTTCAGTTTGTATTTTGTGTCTATTAAGTGCCACCTCACATATGAATTACACTTTCTCAACTAATGCATAGCACTTCCTTTTTCTTTTCTCCATGGCTGATTAAAACTGAAAAACATAACTATTTTTCAACAGTAAACAACAGATACTGATTATTAAATTTTAGATGAGTCGTATTTCTTACACATCTGCTTCACTTTCGTACCTATTTTGAGGACATGTTTCGCAAATCTTCGTTTGCATCTATGGCTCTTGTGCGACTGACGCTAGATCCAGCGGTGTGGGTAATTCTGGGGTTGTTGCTGCCATCTGTTGATTTAGTGATAAACAGATACTGAAATTTATCTTAACTTCTCATTTGTTGCTACAATATTGTTGCACCAAAAGACATATTTGTCTTTATCTTTTGTTTCCATGACTGTAAACCATCTGCTCAGGTTGTGTATTTGTCAGCAGCGGTAAGGAAAATGCATTTTGAGTTTCTGTTAAGATGGTGTATAAGTATGGTCATTTAATTACGTATTTGATTGAATGTATTTCATTGAAATTTCATATGTGTAACTGCAAATTATGTATAAATAAGGTTCTAATAACATCGAAAAAACTATTTGTTAAACTATTTGTTAACTATTAAATCTCGATATTTGTAGTCAGTTTATTGACACTTTGTCACTTACATTTTTATATTATCAAGGGACTAGTTTTGGAAGCCATCACTTCCATTCTCAACCTCTCTCCAACTAGCATCTGTTGTCGTCTGCTCTCTTCTCTCTGGTGATGGAACTTTGAACTTCTTTTTCAAATTATCTACTGGATATAAAAATATAAGTGACGAAGTGTCAAAAAAAATACAAATAGTTTTTTCGATTAATTTTGACGTCAGTATTACTAAATTCCTCCAATCATGCATATTGTAATAACATGTTTCTAAATTATATTTTTTCTGCAAGCTGCAAATATTTATGTACAAATGTGAATTACATATAACTGGGTTAAGGAGTTAACCTGTTTTGCTGTACCGAATTATTTAAATATGTTTTGCAACAATTTCTGGTGGTGTGTTCATGATACTGCTATTTGTTTTGAAGTAATGAATAGTCTTATTTATGAAACACACCATCATACTGTTTCTAATATGTGCAAGCAAAGCTGTGTGAGGATGCTGAGTTCCTTAAAGTATGGTCTGCAGGATATCTTCTGTTTAAGATTAGCATACATTAAATATTTTTTGCACTTAAGTGATTAGAATCTAATGATAAGGTAAGCTCACTATTTTTCGACCTGACTAAAGCATTTGACTGTGTTGACCATAGCATCTTATTACACAAACTAAGAAATTATGGGATAAGGGGACTACCTCTAGAATTGTTTTCCAGTTACCTAACTGGCCGGAAGCAATATACAGAAGTAAATCATAAAACGGGAAAAAATGTAAACAAAATTCAATCAAAAATAGAAACAGTAAAATATGGAGTACCTCAGGGAACAGTACTAGGGCCTCTGCTTTTCATTATATATGTTAATGATATTATTTGTCCACAAAATACAGCTATAATAACTTACGCAGATGACACAACTGCCATATGCTGGAACAAGACGTTGGAAGCTCTAAACAAAAATTTAAATCACACTGCTAATACCCTAATCAAATACTTTGAATCCGTAAATTTAAAATGTAACATGCTAAAAACTAAAGTAATGTGGCCCAATACGTCAAGAAAAACTACCTCCAATACAGAATTGCAAATAAACACCACCACCATTGAAGAAGTAAAATCATATAGATTTCTTGGAATAATTGTTGATAAACAGTTAACATGGGCTAAACATATAGATTATATATGTAATAAAATTAGCAAATCTATATACTTGCTTAGGTATTTTCAAAGTTACAAACACACTAGGCTTCTGCAGATGATTTATTTTGGATGTATATATCCTTACTTTAACTGCGGGATCGAAATATGGGGTACAGTTGCAAAATGTCACATGGACATGTTACTAATACTACAGAAGAAATGTATTAGATTGATTTATAGCCTAAAAGGAAGGGAATCATGCAGAGAAACATTTAAAACTGAAAATATGTTCACAGTCTATTCTCTGTATATATACAGAACTATATTATTCATAACCGTAGACTTACATTAGTACGAAACAACCAAATTCACGACTATAGTACAGGAAATGGTGATAACTATCACATGTATAATATTAACAGGTGTGTCACTGAAAAGGACATTAATATCAGAGGGATCAAACTGTATAATAAACTACCTAGTGAGATAAAAATTTTGACGAATAGCTCAAAACCAAAATTTAAAAGTAAATTAAAACAATATTTGTTAAATAAATGTATATACAGCCTAGATGAATTGTAAATTATATATGTAAGAATTTGGTACTAGCATACAAATGTCATATTGTTAAATAATTTGTATAGAAATGACGTGTCCAAAATCAATGTACATCTGATAAACTGGATCAATAAACTATCAATATCAATATCACTTCTGCTGCTTAACCTTACATAGGGATGCCATAGAAAAGTGTAATTGTACACAAGGGAAGTATACCATTTGCAATATTTGTAAATCACATATGTTGTTTAAAACACATATGGCATAGAATACCCCCGCAAAGTGAGATTTGTGGTGGGCAACACCGTGCTAGGGCGGGTTTTCTCCGGGAAGTCTAGTTTTCCCTGCCATCCCGTTCCACTGGTGCTTCATCTTCATTTCATGTATCATTCAGTGTCACCACCTGTGGTGCGGGCATTAAACACTACACACATTCATTCATTCATTCATTCATTCATTCATTCATTCATTCATTCATTTGTTCATAGAATACCTTATTAAGTTTTGGGATTTGCAAGGTTATGAATGTACAGCTTTCAGCTGAGTACATTATCTATGTTACTTAAAGAAATTTGGTTTCTAACCCCCATCTCGTTTTTTGGTTATTATCTATCTTTAAAATTACAATTTAATTTCTATGATGTAATTGCCAGCAGTTTTTATAAAAACGTTTGTTTTTTTGTTCAGAAATCAAGTGCAGAGGGAAAAATTGCAAAATTTTGGCTTAGTGGTTGATGGCCAGAGTTTGGGTTATTCTCTTTTAACATCTGATGAGCACAAAGAGGCATTCATGGATATCTGCAGGGCATGTACAGCTGTAATATGTTGTCGAATGTCTCCACTACAGAAATGTCAGGTATGTTATGTAATTTAGTTATTACTTAATAGTTCACCAATTAATTCTGAAGTCCCAATTTTAAACTGACTACAAAATTTTAATAATAAAACATAGTCTACATTAGTTTTAAAGAAGCACTTACGCTTAACTATTGCAATTATAACATTCTATGCCTAAACTCCAATGACATTACTAGTTTATTTTAATTGAAAATAAATTATACATTTTCATATTATAAGACTCCTTGAAAATTCTCATAAATTTTTGAATGTCCAATGTTACCAAATATATAACATTCTAAATCATAACCATTTCCAAAAAAGTGTGATTTCCATGCTACTGGTACAAATAAAGCAAATTTTAAACCTCTGGCTTCTGTTGGATGACAAAACAATAATACCTATTAGTTCTAACAAAGTGAATTATATTTCTAGCAAGCAAATATGACTTATATTAAATTATAAATGAGTCATTTTTTTTATACATCAGCTTCACTTATGTACCTATATTGAGGACATGTTTCGTGAACCATTGTTTGCATCATCAGTTCTATTGCGACTAAAGCTTGATCCAGTGGCGTGGGTAGTTCTGGAGTTGCTGCTGCCATCTGTTGTACGTAAGTGAAGCTCATGTGTAAAAAATACGACTCATCTAAAATTTAATACCTGTTACGCTTCACTGTGATGTTCCAATAAAGGAAAATTTTGAAATATGTCTTAATTCAGTAAGAAGTGTAATGTGAATAAAATATATAAAGCTATAGAACCCTAGTTATTTAAAAAGCAGCCTTTTAAATATAGTGTTCAAAATATCTAATCAAAAATGTAAACAAGACTTTAAACCTTAAAGGCATATAAGCAATCTCTTCACCTTTTATGAACATAGTTTATAAAGCAGTGTAGAAAAAACATATTTAGTTACATTTTCTTAAAGCTAATAGCCAGAGATAAAGAATTAAACAACTGAAATTAATTCTTAAAACTGCTATTTTTCCTCTAAATCCCATGGAGGTTATGAATTTCAGCCTTCATTGTTCACATTAAATTGACTTTATAATAATGAAGTGTGTTTGAAGTTTTGTAAATTTACCTTCCAAATATAAACTCCACTACTGCTGCTGCTGCTGCTGCTGCTACTACTATGAATTTATATATGAATTTCATTTGTTTCCCTATAAGCCCTGTATTTGGTCTTGTACTTCTTACATGTTATATTTTTATCAAGTTTCATTTTAAGTAAGTATTGTATTATGTTCAGTAGGACTCCATAACCTGACCACATGTCACCTTCACTATGCATTCTAACCATGCTCTTCTACATGGACAGAGGTTGCAGTAGCCATATGCTTTATTTGGTTCACTTTAGACTGTGTGTTAGTAATTACCATTTCTTTGTGTTTCTTTACCCAGTATATGCTTTAGTTATTATTCATATCGCTTCTTTACTGCATATTTAATAAAATATTCACAAATTTTGTTTCTGTAGGTTGTTCAACTAGTCAAAGGTTTTAAAGAGAAACCTATAACAGCTGCCATTGGAGATGGAGCAAATGATGTTTCTATGATTCAGGAAGCTCATGTTGGTCTAGGTAAGCTGCAATAAATGGAATTATAATAGTAATCACCATAATGCAGCTGTATGCTTTAATGATGTAATTTATTCATAGTATTTTATTTTCATAAATTTGTCATGATACTGATGTCTACCTTTCATCTATAGGATTAAAAATTTTAAAAACAAAATGCCTTATAGATGACTTCAGAAATATATATAATTTCTTAAACTCCTTCCAGAGAAGGAAGGAAAAAAAAAAGATTCTTTTTGTTGATGTTTGCTAATTTAAAATGATGCCATAATAACTAAGCCATTAACAATGCTTCAGTCTAAGTTTTTACATAACCATTTCTTTCACTTATTCTTTTATTTTTCCAGGAATCATGGGGAAAGAAGGTCGACAGGCTGTGCGATGTTCCGATTTTGCATTTGCAAGATTCAAATTTGTAAGAAGAATTCTTCTGGTCCATGGTCATTGGTATTATCTTCGTATTTCTACATTGGTCCAATATTTCTTCTATAAAAATATAGTATTTATTGTACCACAGTTGTACTATGCCTTCAATAATGCTTTCTCAACTCAGGTGAGTACTCGCAAATTAAATATAACAATAATAAAATATAACTCTGACAGTATTAGCCAGCGTATGCACTGCAAAACTTAAGTTTACTTATTATAATTTGGATCACAGGCACTTTATCCACAAATGTTGTTGTTCTAGATTTAATATTGCTCAAGAATATAATAAAAGGATTCTTGATCTTCAGTTTTACATTCAGAATTTACTTTCAATTATGAATTTCATTTGTTCATTTGTTCATACGTTCATTTATTTGTTTGTTTGTTCATTCGGTTGTTCATTTGTTCATCCATCTGTCCATCCATTTGTTCATTCATTTGTTTGTTCGTTCATTTGTTCGTTCATACATTTGTTTGTTCATTGGTTCATTGGTTCATTTATTCATTTATCTACACTACTTTTTTCACTGATGGAGCTTTATACAATTGAGAATTTGATTTTTGGCTTATGAAATCAGACTTTGCTTTTATAACAGAGCATACACTGGAGAATTTGAAGATTAACAAATAAAGAGAATTATGATCTTAGACATTCATGTCTAAGATAAAAAGCATTTTCTTAAAACAATTTGATAGACTAAACAGAACCATCATCATCTTAAAGTTAGTTGACACAAATAAGGACCAAACATGCCTGATCAGCAGCATCCTAAAGAGTAACAATGTGCAGATCTCACACAACATAATCGTGGCAGAAATCAAACAAACTGAGTCCTCCAGGGAGTCCCCCACCCCCAGCCCATTACTATTCAATGTGGTCACTTTGATGTCATAGAACCTATTAAAAATTTTGCTCCAGAGGTAAAGATCTACATTTATATTGACAACATAGCAATAGGAAGTCATGATAAAATTGAAATGCAAAAGGCTGCGATGGAGAGGTTAGTGGACAAGAATGAACTACAAATAAATAAGGAGAAAACTGAATATATTATTTTCAGAAAAGGAGGCAAGACGTCCCAGGAGGATAAAATCTATCTGAATAATGAACCCCTGCAAACAACCAATCAAGTTAAATACCTCAGCATAACCTTACAGACTGCAATGAACTCATTCAGAATTCACAGGAAACAAAGGGCAACAGAAGCCACAAAAGCAATACATGACATCAGAGAACTAACAAAAATATCCCTCAAATCCATGATATCACTCTTTGACACATAAGTAATATCCATACTTACATATGGCCTAGTACTTACATGGAAAAACTCCATACAAGGGATTTCCTCACTGTGGAGAAAGTAAAAGCCTACTTCTTGAAGGCAACACTAGGAGTGTCAAAGCACACTCTATCGAGATTGGCATGCCTTACTAGCGAGAGAGACCTTCTTGATAGAAGATCTAAGGACAAGATTCAACCTTGCTTGGACCAATTAGCAGCAGATGCTAGACGAGAGAATTAGGAAAAGAGAGTACATCTGGCCAGAATTCTTCATAATGAGAGCCATGGTAAACCGGACCTGGTCTGGCACAAACCAGGAACGTAACACTTCACGACATCGATGGCAACATATGGAAATCAAAACAACACATATGGGAACAAGACTTTCCACATACCGGATGACACCTTTGTGTGTGAGCTATATTATAATAAATGTGACAGATACCATGTCTTAACATGTACAAATTGGCAGAGATCAGTGATAAATTTTTGTGCAAACCAACAATTTCCACAACTTGTAGACACTATTATTATTATTAAAAAAAAAGAATATCATCAATAATGAATATGGTTTTGCAGATTACTTGAAGAAACCTTCACAGTAACGTGCCCTTTAAAAGCAAATATTAAAACTACAGATCATGAAAAATGTAAGAAATTTTGTCCTGAAGGATACTTCATCTGACATTCCTTTAAATTTCAATAATTAAAAGGTTGTTTAAGAGTTTAATATTTCAACAATATGAAATATTAAAATTGTTGTAAAATTAACTGGTGATAAAAATAGGCTTGTCTATTCTTATAGAATATTTGTACAACAAAACCTAACATAATATTTGTAGATGAATAACATGGATAAGTGATTTAAAAGTTACTTCTTCAATTACTTCTTTGTGATGTGAAGAATGTGAAGTGATGTTACTTCTTCATCCTCAAGAGAGGATGTATAATCAAATATTGTATTTGTGTATTATTGAAAAAGATGCTTTCAGTAACAAAGTAAAATATCATTTGCAAAAAATTTCTTCAAATTCTCTCCTTCCTTACTAATATATCTAACAATGCTCATTAGTTATTACATAATTACATTTAAACCCATAAAGATGGAAGTATAAAAATGCATGAATATCTTACATATTTGAATTTTATAGAATATTTTATACTTATATATTTATTTTATTTTCTTTCATAGGCAATATATGACAGCATGTTCCTTACATTTTACAATGTTTTCTTCACTTCACTGCCAATCCTAATTTATGGACTATTTGAGCAGAATTACTCAGCTAAAACTTTGTTAGAGTATCCACAATTGTACGCAAACAACCGTAGAAATATCCTGATGACGTGGCCTTATTTCTTTCAATGGATAGCAATAGGTAAATCATTTTATATTTTGTTGCCTATAACTCTTCATAGATTTTAGTCGTGCTTAGAAAGTATATATTCTGATAATTATTCAAATTTCATTGAACAGCATTTAATATTTTGTTTCAGGAATCTGGCATTCAGTGGTATTGTTCTTTCCTACCTGGTATATTACCAAAACACAACCTGTTCTTCTGTCAGACAACACTACAATTGATTTAGTAGGATTTGGTACATTTGTTTTTCACTGCGTTGTGTGTGTTGCAAATTTAAAGGTGAGATAAAGTAAATTATTTATTTATTCATTCATTCATTTACTTATTTATTTTTATTTTATTTTATTTTTATTATTATTTTTAATGGGGATGGCCCATCGTAGTAGCATGCTTTGTTGTTGATACCTCTATCAGTTTGTTTTAATATACGTGTACACATTGCTTTATACCTGAGTTTATCTTCCTCTCTTGTTCATAGTTTATTATTTGTTTATTTCTTTTCATACCACATCACTGTATCACTTCACTATCTTCCACTTTGATATTTCATTTTAATTTACCATAGTTAATACTTTGAATAAATGTCTTGAAAGCTCTTATTGTTATCTGTGATTAACTGCTCTTTAGTCACTGACCAATGTAGCTGTTGGATTCAATGGTTCTCATCATTATGTCACCTTGTTATCTAATTTTGTAGCATCAGATGTTCTACTGTTTGCTGTTCTTGTAGTCAGACGCTTATGTGGTCCTGTATTATGCCAAGTCTGTGTAGGTATGATTTTGTCAATCCATGATCAATAATCATTGCTCTCACAGCAAAATCAGCATCATCATTACTACTACTTACTTTCCAGCTGGAGATGTGCTAACCACATCTTTTCCCTGTATTGGTTGGATGATTGCCCACCTTTGCCTTGAGTACAAGTACGTTGGCTGGACGCCGGCAGTCATGTTGGCAGGCTCTGGTTCGCTTGAGGGCTGTTATGCCATGGGTTATGTCACTACTAATTTTGTGATGTTGATGACGACAATGACGATGACAATGACGACGATGATGACGATTCATTAGAAAGTTACATTTTGAATATTTATCTTGAACATATTTTGAGAGCATGTTGCCTCCGTCATCTGCTGAAAGCCATTAATGCAATTTCTGGCTTCAGTGCAGTTGCTGTTTCCACTAAGATATATTTGGAGTTAAGATCATTGCAAATGAGAGCTAAAATGTAACTGGTAAACCCTGTTCTTCTGTGTAAGGAGTTTCTTGTATATTGTAAATTCTATTAGTTTGTGGATCACATTTATTAAGTTCGCTTTTTTACAGAAGTTGTAGTTTGCAGTCCGAATCTCCAATGCAATATTTTGTTTAATCTATAATATTTATTTTATTATTATTTTTTCTTTCCTCTGGTAGAATAGTTACGAATTTCATTAATTTTCAGTAATGATCCTCAAATGATTATTAGTCAGGACTGAAAAGCAATATAATTCTAACAGCTCAGTTTTAATACCTCAAATACACATATTTGGTTTTCTGTTCATCTGTTAGAGTACATTCATGTGATTTAGGATGAGAACAAATAAACTCATCCTTGTGCTTTTTCATGATAATGACTCTCCCATGAAAGAATCTAGATTAAACCCAAGAAAGTTAAATTTATCTACTTCATTTCCAACAAATTAAGTAAGATAGATTTCACAAGAATATTTGCATACACATTTTGTTATGTCTTGAAACCATTGTTTTTGTTTGGCCCCAAGCATAATTATTGTTTATATATTTTGTGATGTTAGTGGTATTATTTTAGAGTTACGTTAAATATTTAAAATTTTTAAAAAGTGTTAAAATGTTTATATTGTGAGAGACAATATAAACAAGAGTGAAGTGAGTGAAAGAGAAACAAAATTACACAGTAGACTATGAATGTTTTAAAGTGCGAGGAAACAAATGGTATCGAGGACGATGGAAGAAATCAATAAACTTTCTTCTCTCAGGAACACATACAAAAAAAGTGTTTTCTGTAAGAGTGAATGCATAGGAAGAGCTTTTATGTAATTTGTGTTATTTTCTTTTGTATTTAGTGATTGTAAAGTAAAATATTATGGGCAAAGAATCTTATCAATTATTATTTTGGCAAATCAATCACAAAATTTCATATTAATCTGAGACCACAATCCTGATAAAAGAATTTTGTACACAGAGTACAAAATGGGACAAAAGAAATTTAAATAATTACAAATTGACTAATTCTGCAAGCTTTTGAAAACTGATCATTGTCATATGCAAACAATAGCAAAATTAATAAAATAAATCTAAAATTACAAAATTAATACAACAATAATTTTTGATGAATTAACATTTTTAACATGCAAATTAGAAAATTTTAATATAAGTGACTTCACAATGAAGAATCTTATTACAAATGGCTTCCCAATGTGAAACGATAACTATGCTGTGGCACACTCAATCACACACATGTGAAATGCTGTGCATCCATTAAGTTTTAAATGAAGATTCCTGTACATTATTGTTCTTAATAATAATTCAAACTAATGAAGTAATAAATGCAGTTTTTATATTCTGTTCTCAATAACCACTTCAAGTATTTACATCACATACTAATATAACTGTAATAACTTAAGCAATAATGAAGCTGAAAATATGTTAGTACTGAAAGGTGAAAATGGTTAAAGCAATTTCTAAATGTGAGTAGGTATAAAGAAAATTGAGCGAGAGTGGTAAATTGGAGATATTATGCTTCTGAGATAAAGAATATTTCAGTCTTCTGAAAATTAATATGCATGAACTAAAGAATTTAATTTACTAAACATGACCAATAACAATGGTTGCCAATTCTTGTTACTATCTTGTCTCAAAGAAAAAATTTGCTCTTATGAGAGAGTTACAGTATTATTATCTTTATAAACTATTTGGATTTATAAAGGAAAGGCAAATCAAAAATTTATTTTTTAAAATTTGTTTAAATACATATGTATTTATAATTACTATCAAAAATGCACTCTAATGAGATAGCATGAATATCTTATTTTCACAGAAAAAGAGTACCAATATAATCTAAATTAAAATTAAGCCTTGTACTCTGTTTTGATAAAACAGATACTGTTCTTAAAAAAAACTCTCTTACTGTTAGAGCAAGTCTTTATTTCTAGCACATGAAACATTCTTGTTCTATTAATACAAAAAACTATATTTATACTTATATTTCTTTTTCTCAGCTGTTGCTGCAAAGTCGGTACTGGACCTGGATGTTTGTGGGTTCCATTCTATTGTCAATTTTTGGATTCATGCTGGTGACCCTAATTTATTCATCAGCTATTAGGTATGCCATCTGCTTAAGAATTTAATTGTACTGCATGTTCATTTGAATAGGTGTATCTAAATTTTATTAAATAAAATAATGTGAATGATGATGTTTCACTGTCATCTCATAGAAAGTTATTTATTTATATAAATAAAGATAACAAAAGGGTTTTAAAGTTTCTTAAATTACCCCTCTATAAAATTTTTGCAAATAACAAATCTTGATAGTATGCAAGTGTGGTAGTGGCATATCTGTTTCTTACTTAAAAGGTCCCAAATTCGAATCTTGGTTAGGATGAATTATCCAGAAAGTTTTTTCTATGTTTCCTTTATCCTAAGAAGACAACCTCAGGTAAGTTTAAGCTCAATCACATATCAGGTTAAAGGATATTAAGCTCCAAGACCCACAATAAGAAATCCAAAATCGTTCTGCTTAAACACAATTATTATATAAAATTTTTCAAAAAATTGAATAATAAATGAGGTTAAGTTAATTGATGGAAATTAATCGTTCCTTCACACTAGCTGTGCATAGGCTAAGGTTTTGAATAAAGTCAAACTGAAAAATTCAATGCCACAGCTGGGATTTGAACCACTCCTGGTTTCCGTCCAGTCGTTCTTACCCATTGAGCTACCATGGCCAATGTGCCATCATGACATTAAATTCTCAAATTGACTCATATATTTTCCCAGTAAACCACTTCACAGTAGCCGTGTGTAGGCTAAGGTTTTGAATAGATAGAGTCAAACTGAAAAATTCAATGCCATGGCCGGTGTTTGAACCACAGATCATGGTAGCTCAATGGATAAGAGTGACTGGATGGAAACCAGGAGATCTATGGTTCAAATCCTGGTCATGGCATTGAATTTTTCATGTTGACTCTATCCATCCAAAACCTTAGCCTATACCTACATGGCTAGTGTGAAGGAATAATTAATTTACATGAATTAACTTAAATAATAAGAGTTTAATGATGAAACCTGGGACTCAAGAACCTACAATAGTAATTCGCTACAAACGGCATATCTCAAATATGAGAGCCCGTAGTGGTTTAGCAGGAAAATATATGAGTCAATTGGAGAATTTAATGGCATGACAGTACGTTGGGCATGATAGCTCAGTGGGTAAGAGCAATTGGATGGAAACCAGGAGATCTGTGGTTCAAATCCCGGCTGTGGCATTGAACTTTTCAGTTTGACTTTATTCAAAATAAATTAGGTATTTCGATTTTATAATGTTCGTATCACAACCCTCAGAAAGTAATTGAGTTACCTGTAATATAGCCTAACTGGAGAAAGGAGGTAGTAATTTTCAACTTGAAATAGAGATCAAGCAAGGACAGCCCATATCTCTTAGTTTATCCATTTGTGGAGAGATATCTTGCAGAAAATAAAATGGAATGGGGAATCCAAATTGTTCGAAAGGAAATAGTATTGAAGTCTACAACAAAGAACTGCAATAGACCAATGGAAATCCTATCTAGACAAAATAATCTCCTTGTGCAATGCTGAACAAAGAAGTCCAAAAGCACATTTCAGCAGTATGTTCCAAATTCTGGGTTTCAAAATTTATACTAAAGAAAGAGATTTATGGACAGCTGTGTTTTACCTCCCTTACTGTAAGAAACTCAAACTTGGTCCTTAACAGGCAGAGAAATAAAAATGTTAGAAACATTTCAAAAGAAAATAGGAAGAAAGATTCTTGTCATTGATATTCAGGATAGGATCTGCAACAAAGTCTGAGGAAGTTGACTGGCATCAAAGATGTAATAATATTAGCCATTCATACCAAATGGAATTGGTGGGGCACATCATGAAAATAGACTCTACCAAATGTGCACATGAAAACAGCTTGGGACCCAAGAAACAGCAACAGAAAAGGTAGGACAGAAGAAAAAATGGGTAGATTACCTAAAACTCCACTTTTGGTCCAACTGGACTGCAAAGGCTAAGGACCAGGTAAGTGGAAGCTGCTAGTAGAAGCACCAATGAAGGAAAGATGATCTTTCCCGCTCTGGCTAAGTGAGATTGCAAGAACAGGCACCATGTCAGCCAAGAGGCCCTTACCCCCAGGGAATCTAAAATTGCTAATTTTCTAAGCAAGCCCTATGATGTATATGAAATTTAAATACAATCAGTTCTCCATTTATGTAGAAAAGCATATGCATACATTTTATTTTATGCATATTTAATCTGTTGCTGTTGATGTAATTTTTTCATGAACTATACAAAGTTTTATCTTTAATGAATATTATGTATAATGGTATCCTTTTATTTCTCTTCTTTGCAGCACTGACAATATGGTATATGTCTATATTGAATTATTGAAATCACCAACAATATGGCTTCTGTCTATACTGTTAATAGTCACTTGTTTAGTTCCTGATTTTACACTAAATGTGCTGATGCTGCATATTGCACCAGTGTTATCAAAGATTTGGAAGGTAAGCCAACATTATTTTCAAGTTTATAGTTTATAGAGTTATAATGTAATGATGTTATCCTGTGCGGTGGCATAGTGGGCTAGGCAGTATGCTTTGATTCATTGCCACAGAAAGTGGTCCAGGATTGATCCCATCCATGGGGGTGTGGATATTAAGACCCAGGTATACGACTGGTGCCCACTCAGCATCATGAGAAAATTGAGGAGGTTACGATAGGTAAGTGACTCTGGTCAAGAAAGCCAACATTCTAGATGGGGGTGCAGAGATGCTGACCACATCTCCTCTTCATATTGTTTGGAGGATCACCCACCTCTACCTTACTATGTGGGCGTGAGGCTGGCAATCGGGTTGGCAGGCATTGGCCCTCTATGGGCTGTCATGCCATGGGAAAAAAATGTAATTATGTTATAGAAACCCAAGAAAACAACAATATAGGTTGTTAACTTAATACCGTAAAACTGTTTATATAACAGGTATAGTATATTAACTTATGTTTTATTTTATATCGAGATTTAACTGTATTGGAACACCACAGTGAAGCGAAAAATTATTAAATTTTAGATGAGTCGTATTTCTTACACATCTGCTTCACTTTCGTACCTATTTTGAGGACATGTTTCGCAAATCTTCGTTTGCATCTACGGCTCTTGTGAGTCGCACAAGAGCCGTAGATGCAAACGAAGATTTGCGAAACATGTCCTCAAAATAGGTACGAAAGTGAAGCAGATGTGTAAGGAATACGACTCATCTAAAATTTAATTATGTTTTATTGTTTTGCAACTGCAGTATTCTGCTATGTCAGTTTATGACACTCATAGGTATAACTGGTCTAGACCCTGATGAAAGAACAGGATATAAGGTGCAAACTAAATGCATTTCAATACTATATACCAGATACTGTTAGCACTGTCTACCCACCACAAGAAGGCAAGCGGAACCTTAAGAGGGAGAGTGGCCTGAACTGTTTATCTGCTCTGGTAATAGATCTGTTTACTACAAAATGAGTGTATGAGAATGCATATGAGTCACCCACCTTGCCAGATCTAATGCTCATTTCAGTAACTGCAGTTATAGGTATTATGCATGGATGAGTTATGTGACAACTCTTGTATTACGTGAATCTAGCACCCTATCATATCCAGATGGCAAATATAGATGTCATGCAGACACAAAAGTGATTATGTTACATATTCCTCTACCTTGCTTTCTTATGTTTGGTAGGCATATGTGAGATATCTTAGATAGCAATGAAGGGTAGGTCTTTCCAGAAAATACTCTGGACACTGCAGAGAATCATAGGCAGCACCACACAAAGGTATGTACCATTGGGTGAAAAGCAGGAAAAAATATGCACAACAGTAGAAGAGACCAATTCCCAGAAAAGAATAATGTTGAAATTACTGAGATGATTTTTAATTGGAGCCAGTTGATTATCACCTTTGAAGAGCTTTGAAGATATGTCTATGAATATTTTATTTTACTGTGTTTGAAGCAGTTATCTAGTGGCAAGTATAATTCATTCTGGAAAGGCTATTCTAAGGGTCTAGAGAAATTACCATATACTCAGTGCAGAGTACAACCAACCACATTGCAAGTTATGTAATTGTTTAAGGAAAAGATAGAGTATAAAGCAATATAGTATACTTTTTATGTGTTTCTCAAGGATTACATAAATAAAACGAGCAAAAGATTAAAAAGCACAAAATCTAAGAACAGGGAATTAAATTATATTGCCTTGTACTAAAAGTACCTTATTATGCTGAACACAAGAATTTTGCTTTGTTTGTGTCTTTCTTTCTCTATTTCTCCTTCTCCCTTCCCTCTCAAAGGTCTGTCATTCTTAGTTTCTGTTGTTTTAGCTACAGCCATATCTTAAGTCATTTTATGCAGTTGAATAGCTATGTCATAAACCTCTCTAAAACATTACAGTGAATCAGAAACTATTTTAAAGATTCTGAAATATCTGATCTGCAATATTATCCATAAGAATTTCATTTTTTTTCAAAGATAATGTCTTATGTTAATCCTCCTTACATCCTTGACGAAAAAATGAGCAGCTGCCAAAAACAAAGTTCAATTCGAAAAACATTGGAAGCATTCACTGACGCTGCATTCACAATACACTTTGGAAAGCTAAAGTCAGACTGGAAAGTTCAAAGATTTGAATCCTGGCTATGGCATTGAAGTTTCTGTCTGACTCTACATTTCCATACTTTGACCAACACATGGCTAGTGTGAAAGAACATTTAATTTTTTCCAATATATGCTTTGATACTACCCTGGCTTCATTTCAAAGCTATGCGATAGATAGGTAGTTGCCTTGTGGCTTGGCCGTATGCATGGTATCCGTACGATAAAACACATGTTGTATCTTGTAAGTAGACCAACATGAGTGTGAATCCTTGATATGCATATTTCTTGTTATTATGCCTTATGTTTTTCTTGTATAAGATAACAATATTTTAAACACACTTGTTTATAAAAAGGCAAATAACATATTCTTGTCATTTTCAAAATAATTTAAATGTTATTCATTGTGTAAACACTCGGGGTCATTCATCTGTTATGAATGGTGCTGGCATATAATGCCAAGTATTCTCTCATGAAAATTTCACTAGGGATTTGGTCTCATCCATACCCCACAGAATGAGGGCAGTAATAGAAGCAGAGGGTTTACATATCCGATACTAAGTTAATTTCCATTTTTATTTGATTTTATGTATATTTAAAACATTTATTTCAGTTAGTCTAAAAACAGATTAGTGTGTTTCAGTTTGTATGTGTTGTGTGAGCATAAATGCCATAAAATCAAATAAACCTTAGTAATTGGAAGTTATATTACAATGTGTGCAACACATATTTCATATTTCCACAATAAAAAAAATCAAAATTATGTCTGTGGTTTGAACCTTTGTACTTGTCTACAAACTTGTCTCTAACTGCTCGGCTATCTGTATACGTTTAGTAACTGAAACTCAATTATGAGCAATTATGAGTCAATTATGAAACTCAATTTTTTGCACACATTACAGTGTGCAATAAAAGGAAGGATTCCCTATGTGGATATGCATGAAATACATGAAACAATATACAATATGTGAGCATTCACTTTATTATTATAATTATGACAGAATTCAATAGGACAAAGCTAAAGTGACATGCTCCATTAGACCATTGTAAGCTGGCTGTGAACATAATGTAGACTTAGAAAAATATTTGCTTCCAGAGTCTGCTCATTTCCTTTGTCAAAGGGTGTTAGTTACATCATGCTCATTGTCTTGAATTGTTTTGGAGATATTCAGACCATGACTTTGACAGTTAAGTCATTTTTATCAACTTTAAATAAATTTCCATTCATGCCTGAACTTCTATCTTCCTTCACTGATATCACTATCATTGTAAGAATCACCTCATCCAAGAAACTTACTGATGATGGGAAGAATTCTCCCAGAAAAGCATCTTGGATTTTTAAATTTGATTTAATTGATGCATATGTGAAACACTTTAAAAATTCATTATCTAGCTCAGAAAACTGTTACTATGGCAGATACAAAATTTTAACAGTGGTTGGCGGGAGGAGTTGGTCAACACAACTTGACATGCATGCCAAGTTTATGTTTACTTTACAGCTACAGTAATACCCTATACAGTATTTTCATTTCGTCTTGTTACTGCATATAGCTTCTGCCCACCCTTTTACATGTGGCAGTTCAATTGAATTCAATTCAATTTATTCATCCTTTAAATCTCCATACAAGATTGTGGACATGTCAAAACAAAAATATTTACAAAATTTAAGTACAAATTTTAATTAAATAAATTACAAAAAACATGTATAAGAGTAAATGCCAAAATATAATAATATAACTTATCTTTCTAAATACTCTTGAATAGAATGAAAACATACTTAACTTAAAAATTTATGTAGTTTCAATTTAAAAATCTTTTGGTTGTCAATCTGTTTTAAATAAAGAGGTAACTTATTGTACAGTTGGGTAAATAAGTATAACTTATAATGGAAATATAAGGTAACTTATTGTACAGTTGGGCAATGTCGTGCTTCGCTGCTAGTGATCAACCTTCAGCCACCATTAAATTTTGACATGCATGCCAAGTTTATGTTTACTCGACAGCTACAGTAATACCTACCCTATAAAGTATTTTCATTTCATGTTGTTACTGCATATAGCTTCTCCCTGCCCTTTTACATATGGCAATGTCGCACTTCGCTGCTAGTGATCAACCTTCAGCCATCATTAAATTTTGCATCTACCATAATAATAGACATTCTAGTAGGTATATTTATAATGTTACATTTTAACATCTTTATTATTCCATATCTACTTTAACTGTGAAGTTATTATACATATATACATACTTCAATTTTCAAAATTACTATGAAATTTTAAAATCAGCATTCTGATATGTCATAATAGTTTTCTATTATACTGTTATATTTAGGTAATCTTGATGAATCACTAGGTTATGAGCTTAAATTCACTCTGTAAATGCCGTGTGGCAGTAAAGCTTCTATTCTACTCTATCCTGTACAGTAAAACATAATATTTTTAGGAGAAATTTGAAATGCTTGCAAATTTAAAGAAGTGACTGAAACATGTTTATTTACTTCATTATTGTGTAAATAGCACTGGAGGAGAAAGATGCAACACTCTAGGAGCTCCCAACATTATAGTTTTCGAAGGTCTGAAAGTGACAGATCTTCTGACGCATATATTCCAACCAGACGGGTTTCTGGAGGCTGCTGACCAGGTATTATTCTCTTTTCTTTTTCATATATATCAAATGCGATAAAAAATAAGATTTTTAGATCGTTTTTCTTTATAAGGGTAGTCATTGATAACTGATTGTTCTAGCACGTACAAACAGTGTGTAGGCAAACTTTGTCAATGCCATAAGCGTGACATAAACATGAATCTTCCACTCTACCACTATGACAACATGCTGGTACGATATTAAATTCTCCAACTCATTCACATTTTCTTGGAAGATCAGGAGGAAATCTCAAATTCAAGATCACTTACTCCAAAATGAATTTTTTTTTTAAGTAAGTCAAAGATAGATGCAAACTACTGAATCATCTTTCTCTTTTGATAGGAGAATTAAATCCTCTTACCATAAAAATTGTTGCTTAAACACTTCACTTTAATTGCAAGAGAAATTTTAATCTTATTTCATACTTTTGTAATATTAATAAGTATAGATTAAGGGGTAAGAAGGAGCAAATTAAATTTGCTTGCCTTGATGGAAGTGTTTCCAAATATGCTTGAGGCCAAACCTACATTGAAAGTTTGGTTGCTGTTTTTAATCATTTGAATAGTAAATTTTATCCAAAGTGCATTCTTTATGTGTACTAACATAATTTTCATGTGGATGTCTTTTAATGTTGTCAACTGTCAAACCTTTTGGCTAACATGGTAATTAATTATGTCAACTTCAAAGTATTTATTTAATTTTTAATTGTTTTATCAGTGTAAACTCTTTTTAACGTTTTGATTGTATCACAGGCTTTTACTTATGAAATAACTGATAGCAACTTTACACACTGAACTGTAGATTTACTTAAAGTGGTTTTTAATACACGTTAAAATTAAACACATTCACTCCTACATTCATACAGTCTGATTCACATGAGGAGGCAGTCTGATGTGCAGTAAAGGAGTAGGGAATAGTGTGGTGGGGGTAGATGCAGATGCGTGCTAGCTCTCTTATCTTATTGCAAGCTGATATCTGCTTGCACTCTTACTTTGAGGCTATTGAAGTGCCTACACAATGTATTTGGTCTTCTTAAGTGGTGGCTTCATTTGATTGGTTCTTCTATTTCAAACTTCTTCATCCTTCCCATTTGAAGAATCTGTAGAAGAATCATCATTGTTGTTTCCCAAGTGAATTACTACTTCCTGCCATGTATCCAATAATCATTCTTTCTGCATATATTCTGCTTCAGTTTTCTTCCCGTGCCTGCATCTTTCTTGCCAATTTTGTGCTGAAATTCTGGCAAATTTGTCATCAGCTAGCTGAATTCTATTCTCCATTTTGTATGTGATATTTCTGTCAGCCACCCAGTTTTTTTATGGTGGCCCAAGTAAGTTCACTTCAGGATGATAAGGAGATAGGTGTAGGATTGCCAGATCTCCGGGCGTTCTGGGCACTCCGGTTTTCAAATGAATTCTCCAGGTATACGGGCCAGTGACTTTAATCTATGGGCTTGAATATGACCTTACTCTTTAATTATTTTGAATTCTTATATTCAATTATTAATTTCTTATTGTAGCAAAGTGCTGCATTTCTATTCTTATTCTGCAATTTTTCATTGTTGCATATGTAATATTTGGCTCGCACAATAAATAAACACTGGCAACACGACGTGACTGTTGGCAACATCTATTTTTGTGTTCGCTCAATCGTTCATTGTCAGTTATCAGCTGATTTAGTTTACCGACAATTGTTAGAATGCTCGGATTGTGCGTTCTTAAAAATAAGACTCTTCTGAATGGAGCAGGATTCTAAAAAAATATGATTAATAAGGTACACTTTTATAACTAATATTTTATACTATTATTTTTATTTGGTTTGTATAGGTTCAGTTAATAACAGCATTAGTATTATCAGTAAGTAGTAATAGATTTTTATTATCTGAGTAAAAATTGTCACCGTAATAATGCACAAAATTTTGTTTAACAATTTTTCCCAAATTACGCAAACTATGTGTAATGTGTGTCCGTGTTTTTTTTCTTTTGTGGCCGGTTGGTTGGTCTCCTGGACTGCCTTGAGGTCATTCTGGCAACTCTAGGTAGATGTAAAATATATTTGTGTTGGTGGAGAAGACTATTTTGTAGGTCGTACATGTAGTTTTAAAGGAATAATTAAGCTGTAAATATCAGATTGAGAACAGTAGAGAAGCTAATGCCATGGAACTGTTCTGTTATGAAATGTTCATCCACTCAAATTTTATAACGCCGGGATTAGCCAAATGTTATCAACCTCTTGATATGTTAACCATGCGTGCCTTGCAATCAGAACTGATGTTTCCTCCCCTAACAACAGAAGATGAACTTGTTCAATCTTCTGCATATATTTTGAGAGCTGCCACCTCATCTGAAATAGACTGAAATTCCAAACTTTATAAAGGATAGAGAATCATTCTAGTTAAAGAAAAATTCCCTACACAAGTTGGGACTTAAACCCAGAATACATGTAGTGATGAAGCAGAATGCTAATCACTTCAGAGGCATTCAAAGTACTCATTTAGTAGAAACAGTAAATATAGTGTTACATGTAATGCTGCTGATTTAGGTTCTTGTTTTGATTTGTTTTTAGGGACAAACACCTGGCCAACTTTAAGACAATACAGAATGGTTATCTGATATTCAGATGTCATTACCTGCTGAAGAACTGCTTGCGTGCAACATTCAACAAATAGCTGCAAAAGTTTCTTACTTTCAGTTTTGATTACTGCTCTTGACATCAAAGCTGATGTATGCTGTGATATTAAAGTTTTTGAAACCAAGAAGGTTTATTTCATCTACATTTGCAAAGTACTATGAGCAAAGATTGTTACTCTAAAAAATCAATATACATATCATTTGCTAGATGTTACAAAATGTATATAACATATGTGAAATGGAAGAAGGTTCTGGACAAAAAGGCATATTTAAGTGAAAGTGGTGTCAAAAAATATGTACTTCTTAGAGTAAGTTCTCATTTACATATTTTCTTTAAAATTAAACAAAGAAAGAGTTATTCTAATTTAGATTTAGTTATACAATAGATTCTGTGGATGAATCAAATAATAAGTGAAAGTAAGGTAAAGCAAGGTGAATGGATAGGAATTTCAGCACTAGTCATCTGGCCTTTTGTACCTATCCCTGCCTAAGGAGGGTACCATGGGAGGAAGGATTGATGTGAGACAAGACAGAGGGTGGCTAATCCAGGAGCCCCAACATAGTGGAGGGCAGGATAAATTCCTTGAAACTCCCCAGTTGCATCTAGAACAATTGGCAGTTGCTTCCAATGGAGATAGACACACCCTCCACAGAGCACGAGGACAGAAACTGCATCCTCAGGAGACAAAAGTTTACAGAGAGCAAATTCCTGTCATGCATCGCTCAAGGCACCTCTCATCAGAGGTCAAGCCTAGAAGGTCCAAGCAGATGAGGTATGAAATGAAATGAGAATAGAAGTAAAATAGAGGGAGACAAAATTTGGAGGGTACAATGAACCTCCAGGTATTTGCCTGGTGACCCAAGGAAAGCTCCAAAATAGCCCATGAGTCAGGAAGACTAAGAATTGAACCCACGACCTCCCAAATGTGGACCAAAGATGCTACCGCCTAAGTTATTCCACTTGAAACTTGTTTTACACATTGAAAAACCTTTCGTCAGATGCAAATGAAATCATTAACAGATTGCACCACTACTAAGATATGATCAAGATGAAACAATGGAACTATGTGAAAAACAAAAAACTGAACATTTTTTGATTTGCAAAGAAACAATTCCACACAAGTCATTAAAGAAATCAGTGATGGGTACTATATTATCTTGAAAATAGCAATTCTACAATCCTCTCTGTATAAAGCAGTTTTTGCTTGATCAGTTTGATAAGTTATTATCCCCAAAATGTACTGATTGTAGACAGAAACAGCGGTTTAACTGAATTTGTTCTAATTAGCAATCAATATTGGAAGCCCAAAATCCCAAACTTTTAAATGTGTACATTTATAAAACTGGAATTCAACTACAGTCCAAACAAAAATGCATAGGTATTACATGACTACTTGTGACATTTAATTTATTTAAGTCCTTTTATTTATAGACATTAATAACTAAAAAATTTCATTCAGTTTAACCAGATGTTATAATGTGGCAAATATTAAGAAACTAGTACAGAGCTTATGGTTTACAGCTTTCATGTATACACATGCAGCTTTGAGTTTAATTTTTTAGATTTTATCTATAGAAACATTATTACTAGGGCCCAAAAATTTAGCCAAAAAAACAATACAATAGGTTAGTAATGACGGGACTATATGCTATCTGCATCTCGTAAACATAGGGGAGGGCATTAAGTGTCATTCAATCGCACACATACTCATACAACCAAGGTCAGAGGCAATGGTATACTCAAATGTAGTCACACAATGGACACAGTGTCATAGAATATATTGCACATTTATTAATAAATTATACAAAACAAATTTATCTTTTCCAGATATATAAATATAAACAAAAGAATAATTAATATTTACAATGATTACAGTAAATGAAAGGTTAATTCATTGTGAAAATACTACATTATGTCTGTGCATATGCTTTGTTACAGTGAACAAGAAGAAACTATTTTGAAGGTTTCAAATGAAAACGATCTTCTGTTCTCCTCCAGGCATTCTTGTATTGGAAAAAGCTTCTCTTTATATCACATAATGTGACTGGGGAAAATTTCAACCAAAAGATGGTGCTGTTTTCCTTTTGTGCATTACAAATTTTTCTAGAATCTTGTAGTGCATCCTGAATTTTACACAGAGCGGAATATCCTATATTTTTCTGAAGACGCCTTTTAATTTCTGCTGCACCTCTAGAAGTATTCCAGCTTGGCATAGTCAATGCATGTGACCTTCCCCCAACAGAACGAGTTGATGACTAACTCTGTTGATGCGGAACTTCACAAATTTTTGGCTAAATTTCCAGGCCCTAATCATTACAGGTCTATGGGTATAATAAAGGAATTGGCAACAGGTACTTTGTTCACATGGTAACAGAATTCAATGAATATGTTATTTACCAAACATATATTAGATGGAACATCCATGCCATTGCTGCCATGCACAATCCATGCTCTGTATAGAACTCTCTATAAATGTTGATATAGAGCCTTCATTTGAATACTTGGCTGATTATGAAGAACTGTTTGCCCTCTAACCCATGGTTTATAACCAGTGATGTTACCTCATTTCTCTTCTCACCATGTGCTAACTAACTAGCTGATGTAAAGTTTCTGTACAGAAATAATATGTTAAGAGACAGTTGCAATGTTTTAGTGTCATAATGCATTTGTGCCATTGGTACTCATTAATTTCTCTAGGATATACCGTAATAAGTGATAGGATAGGTTAGATTGTTACGGAGGGGATTCAGCACTATTATGTCTATGCCCTGGAGAAAGGATGAGGCAAGAAGAGACAGACAGATAAGACCTGAAGCTTTCCTGACGACGAATATGCTCAAGTTGTTCTTGGGAAGCAAGTCAGGTGAAAAGACAATTAGAAATTGACGTTTCGGGAGTGTGCATCTCTCCCATCATCAGGATAAAACACTATCAAAATTCGCATTACTGAACAAAAGACTGTTTTCAGTAAATTAAATGCCAGGTCAGGAGAATTAAGGAGGCTTTGGCCATTTCCTCCGAGAAGAGCATGCTTAATCGTGATGCTGGATTTCAGTTCAGCTCCTCTTGGAAACTGGCCTTAAAAATGGAAATCCGTCAACTTAAGAAGCACTGACCAATACAGCTTAATAATCAAGTTAAGTAGTTACGTTTCTTTGACCCAATTAATTTCCTATACTCATGCCATCTCCTGACCTGGCATTTAATTTACTGAAAACAGTCTTTTGTTCAGTAATGCAAATTTTGATAGTTTTTTCTTTGTTTATATTTGTGTTATATTCAGTGTTTCATTTGTGGTTATAACATTTAATAAATATCCTGATGATGGGAGAGATGCACACTCCCAAAACGTCAAATTCTAATCGTCTTTTCACCTGGCTTGCTTCCTGAGAACAACTTGAGCGAGACAGAGGGAGGCCAACCCAAGGAGTCACAAAGTAGCAGAGGACAAGGTCCCTACTACTGATCAGTTGGAAACTCTCTGGCAAGCCAGTACAGCCGACATCCCACCCACGTGGTCATGAATGGTCCTCTAGGTTGGCCCGGAGATTGTCCTACCAGATGAGGAAGTGTTTAACAGGAGCATATCATCCTGCCATGCAGCACCGAGGCTTCTGCCGACACTTTCTACCCTGAGAGACCACCAGATGAGAGATGAGTGAAATGATAATGAAGATGAAATGGAAGGACAGGAAATTGTATGTCACTCACCTATCTACATTTGCCTGGCACCCAGAAAAATCCCCCAAAAAACCCATGGGTCAGGTAGGTCAGCCACAGGAATTGAACCCGGACTTTCCGAATGAGAGCCACAGACAAAATCACCTGAGCCATCCATTCAGTTTAATAAATGAAGAAAGTATTGTATTCCCCCCAAAAATTCAGTATCATAACTTTACCGGAAATACATATATAAAGCATGTGTGTGAGATAGAGAATGGGGAGATAGTAACATAACTGAAAACAAAAAGTTTGCAATTTTTCAAAAATATAACATGAGAATTTTCAAGTAAATCCTTCCACCTTAAACTGCTCTTAAATAAAATATTTTTATTCTTTTTTTATTCTTTATTTATTCAAAAATGGCTTTTTTTGGTGTAATTTACATCCTCCAACGTTAAGTCATATCAGACAATGAATGGGATGGGTGAAATGATGCTCAAATGAGCCTATGGTCCATAGAGCTTAGAGTTACCCGACATTCGTCCTTCAGGATAAGGGAAAACCCCAGAGAAACCTTATCCAGGTAACTAAAAATGCTGTTGGTGTACAATTTTGATTAATGCCACATGATCATGATATTTGCAAGAAGACCATTAAGATGTATATCTTGATTTTTCTGTGAATAGTCTATGAGGTACTTTTCATGATAATGTGAATATCTTATAACTTTATACACCAAACGTATAGATTTTATTAAAGCACACAATTTTTCTCAAAGCTTTTTATGACATTAACCATTTCTGAGAAATTTATTTGGTACCCTTGGTTAGAATTTTCCAAAACTTCATGTGTTTTGAAGTGATAAGTCAACGTAGTTTTCTTATTCATGATGTACAAAGAGTATGGAATTATAGGGACTTGTGTTTTAAAAACTTCACTATGACTTCAATATTTCATTATTTTTTCTTTTACAATGAAATATCTAATGGAACCATTTCTACAAATGTTTATCCTGATTATTTAGAAAATAAGTTTTTGTGAACAGTTTGTAGAAAATAAAGAATAATGGGTAGAGCAGGTATTAAAAATGTAACATATAAGATTAAATTTCACAGCTGCATTCTCCAAACAAATCTGTTCCTCTAAGCTGCTACAAGTATGTTTTCAGGCAACTATTAAAATTCCACAAAATAGGAAACAAATAAATAATATTTCCAACATTGTAAGCAAGAGATGTGATGAGATAAGCAAGGCTTACAGTTAGTACAAAGTTTATTATTCATTGTTACCAACAAAGGCCAAAAAATATGTTACAGTGCTTTCCAAATAAATTTCACCTGAAAATATAGAAATTTGATACAACATAATTCAATATTCTGTGTTAACTATTAACAGTTTATTATAACATTTTATTGTTTTTCGAGTGCTCTTGATATACAGGATGTTTCCATGATCACAATTCAAACTTTCAGAAGAATGATGAAGAAGGAAAAATGTATCAGTTTCAGATAAGAAACCTGAAACTGGTAATTCGCAAGTCAATACTGTTTTAGGATATTTAAGAAAATGAAATGAGAGACTAACAACACCTATAGGTATACAATTTTATATTTTTACTTTACATTTTTTTTCTTCTTTCACAAGATGAATACACTTATAATAGCTGTGACACAAGCTTGACGTTCTAAATCCTGTCATACTAGGTCAAACAACCTGACAATCAATCTAATGATGTCATAGGCAACAAAAATTCATTTTCTACATGAGCCTTGCACATAAGAAATTTCACATAACTCATAAAAATTAAGTAGGGTTAAATGAAAAGGTAAATAGTGAACTAGTGCTCCAAGCACTGTTATAAGTGTATTTTTTGCAGCTTGTGAAAGTAGTGCAAAAAAATAAATTACATCTGCAAACATAGTTAAGTCTTTTATTCCATTTTGTAAATATCCTAAAACAAGCTATGATATGGCCATTTTTGTACTGGGATCCTAACCTCAAAGTGCTACATCTCCCCTCCTCCATCAGACCTGAAAGTTTTCATCACAAAAGCATCCTTTATATCTGTATCATTAATGAGCAAATATCACACCATTCTATGAACATTTTTATTGTGATGAAACCAAAGGTAGTTCCTTAGTTCGAAGAACTATTTCCTATTGTATATGTATTATTCTTCAGCTTTGTATATACTTTTGTAAAATGGTAGTATGAGTGTTAAAACATATCAAATGCAGTATAACTTATGTTCTTCATGTGTATAAAATAATCAAATCCATCCCAAAAGTGAAAATTGCTATAGTGTCTTTTGTGTGTTCATGAAATGTTTAATTTATTGTAAAACTTTGTTAGAAATATATAATTACTGATTTCAAATGCATTAAATTGTTCCTTTATTCTATTTATGACAGGGTAAGAGTATTAGTCAAAGAATTTTGGGATCGTCAATGCCAGTAAACACTAGTTAAAAATTAGTCAACAATTAAACATGTCTTCTTACCAAGGACAATAGTAAAGGCTTGCATGGCCATAGCAGATCATTTTTGGTCATTTAAACAATGAAATAAATCCCGAAGTTAAATTATTAAAACAATTAAATGTTCCCATAGATTTAATAGTGTGGGAAAAAATATTTATTTTAAAAAATAAAAATCACGTAATGAATTTTGACATACCGGCAATTGATTCTGTTTATAGGTTTGTTTCGTCTTCAGATGTTGGTAATACGTAAATACATGGTATCCTTAACAATGAAGTGTGTTGACTGAAGATGTGGACAAATGTCTATCAAATCGATCTCTTATAAAGATGATAGAAGTATTAACATCAACTTCTTAAGATAAGTGGAAGTTAATTACTAAATATTTTTATTTGTATAATATGAGGGATAGCTTGGTAATAGGAGAGGGAAGTGATGTTTAGTTTTCAGTACCAGCTGAAGTTGCTGTGCTACCACATTAGCAAGATCTTTTTGCAGGTTTCTCTCTTGGTAAAGCAAAAAACAAGACAAATCTTTAAATAATGTATATTAACAACTTTTTAACACAGTAGGGAGAAAAAGGAATGAACTGTTACAAAAAATAATAAGAACATTATTATATGACATAGTACAAAATAATGAACACAGTATTTTGAACATTACAAAACTTAAAATGAACTTATAATAACATCTGCTCAGTCTTGATTACAGTTCTTCCTGATATATGTTGAAAAACTGTAACTGTTAAGGAAATGCAGAATGTTATTAGTTGTACTGATACTTAATACTTCAAATTACAGATGAGGATAAGTCTACAAGATGTAGCTTCATTATATAGATGATTGTTTCCACATTCTTCAACTCAAGAACAACATGACAACCTGTTTTCACAATTGGTATCTTTTTGCATAGGTTGCAAATTAACACAAGGCTATAATGAAAAAGGCATAACTAATTAACCCCTACTCTTTAACATAATTTGTTTTGGGCAAACATCATATAATGCAAATTTTGCACTTATGTATCTATGTAAATAAATAAAATTGCAAGTTTTGGTTTATTAACACTGACTTGTGGAAGACTAGGATTCATATTGAACCTATACTAAAGAACAAAATTAACGCACAAATTCTAAACTACTATTTTCATATCACAGGCTTTTAAAGGCACAACTCATTGTCATCATTGACATTAATACTTTACTGGTCACAAAAATGTCATTTCTTAATGATAATTAGTCAATTCTTGCTGAATATTTTTCTTCCTGTTCTTTTAATCACAATGATAGCTGTCTCTTGTGTGTGCATTTCCGAATCTTTTTACTGCTTGGAACGATGGGACTAGTTGGCAAACTGTCTGCTGTCACATATCCATGGTCTGGGGACTGAGTTTCCTTTCTTTTCAGTTTGTTACCTGTTTCTCCTCCAAACTTGCTGTGAAAAAAAATGCAAGAATGTTAATATGTATACTATCAAAGTACTGTAGCCTAGAGCACTACTGCCCAGAAATGATAACCAAATCATGATAAAAATTAAAACACCCAAGCAGGTCATGAGCAGCACCTGAGCTGCCATAGAGGGATAAATTGATCAAATGCTGCTAATGCATATTGCTCATCCATAATTTTTATGTAAAATATACATGGGGAAGGTTAAAAAACGGAAAATCATTAACATTTCATAGTTTAATAAAGAGAGAATGGGGAAGAGAAAGATATATAGACCAATGTAACAGACAGGAGAGGGAAGGAATGGTTTGGATTAGAACAGGATCAATGTTCTTAAGAGGACTAAGAAGTAGCAGGGTATAAATATGTGAATTATGTGGAGAAATAGAAAGTACAGTTCATATTCTGACAGAGTGCAAAGAGCTAGTGGCATGAAGACAAGAAGTATGAGAGAAGAAATGGGAAAAGATGCCAAGCGAGCTGACAGCCATAAGAATGATTACGGGGAAGAATGAAAGTAGAAATAGAAATATACGGAACCTGTTTTGGAAAGCTAAAGAAAAATGGATGAGAAAAGTAAAGAGCAGGAAAGAAAATATGCTGGGACAACAAGGGAAAACAGATAGCAAACTAGAGTAGAGGAAGGGAGAGTGACTGTTACTCGGCAATGCTAAAAGGCCTGGGAGCCAAGCAGACTGAGCTAGCAGGGTTAATAAGGAAAACGGCACCAAAATTTATACAACTAGACTACAAAATGTACAATATAGGATCACAAGCCCTATGATTGATTGATTCCCTTCCTTAGACTATGGGAGAATGGAAACAAAAGAAATGAAAAGCAAAATAAAATACCTTTTTTTTTTTCCACAATACCTCAGGAATGAAAATGACAATGCATATTGATAGCAAAGTGAACAGATGATGTACTTTGGGACATCATTTCTAAACAATGGCATTTTTTTCCCCATGCTTAAAATTGCAGGTTAATCAAGGTTATAATTTGCTGGAGTAAATATTTTCTAGATACAAATACATTATTTCTGATTCCTCCAGTCATAGCAAGCTTCATTCCTTTGTTAAGAACACATTTTAAAGTTGTTTTTTATTGCTGTTTACACCCGCCAACACTTCTGCCCTGAAAGAGACCACCAGGTGAGAGATTATGTGAAATGATAATAGAGATGAAATGGAGGGACAACAAATTTGGGAGATGTAATTACCTACTCAGTATTCACCTGGTGCCCAGGAAAACTAAAAAAAATATGGGTCAGGTAGGTCCACAATGGGAATCAAACCTGGACCTCTCAAATGCGGGCCACAGATGAAACATCCTGAGACATCCACTTGGTTGCATATATACAATCTCAGATCTCAGAAACTATTTGTAGTTGGTTTATTAATACTCGTCACTTACTTGTTTATATTAATGAGAGACTAGTTTCAAAGGCTACCAAATGGCAGTTGGAAAGAGATTGAAAATGGAGGCGAATGCCTTTGAAACTAGTCTCTCATTAATATAAACAAGTAAGTGACGAGTATTAATAAACCAACTACAAATAGTTTCTGAGGTTAATGTTGACGTCACTGTTACTAAATTACTCCAAACACATATAACAAGCTCAGATGATATTTTTGCTAGAAGAGCCAGTGCTCTGAACAAGTTATCATTTGTGATAAGCATGCACATTTATTAGAATTTTTTAGTTATTCTCCAAGAAGAGACTAAAGAGAAAACTCGAGTTACTGTTTCACATACGGCTGCCTGAGAATGAGAACATAAAACAAAAAATGTGAACCAACATTTACACTTACATTACAAAACAGCTGTCTGTCACCACAGCCTGATGACATGGAGTAGAGGTAGGACTGTTGAACTTGAAAAAGCTGACAAATTTTGCTCTCAAGGTATGAGAGTATTTTACATGCAAATAGGCACTGCACAGAACCATCAGGTAGGTTTATTCTTTTCTAAAGAAACCCATGACAAAGATTTTTACACCATAAAACCTTCACTGCCCTCTATTGAGTCTATAACCTCAGGAATTAACAGGCTAGCATGGTAATCCTTTATTGGAAAGATTTGTTATTTGACCTGTGTTCTGACTGATTTTAGAAACTGGTGAGCGCAGCACAGCCACCAAGTAAGAGTGCTAAAGTAACAAGTTTAAGGGAAACCAATCCATAGTGCAACAAATCCAAATCTGGTTATTGCGATCAAAGCCTTTTTATTTTTAACAATTCCTTTTAAATAAGTGTTTTTTGTTTGCTATTACACCAAAATAGCACTAGAGGAGTTGGTCACACATGACACTGAAATGAAAGATAATTGGGAAGGAAACATTCCAGAGCTAATTGTTCAATACCTCCATGTCATGTGGCGGTTATAATTGGGGAGCCTTGAAAGGGACCTGTCAGGGAGATGGTCCTTGCTAAATTTGAACCAGTCCAGAGTACACACTTTAAAGAGCTTAGCTATCCATTTCAGTAATCAAAGCTTGATGTTCTAGTAGAAATAAATACTCTAAGTAATTTTAGTTAATTGATGGAAATTAATCATTTTTTCATACTAGCCATATATAAGGTTTTTGATAGAGTCAACATGAGAAATTCAATGCCATGGCCAGGATTTGAGCCACGGATCTCCTGGTTTCCATCCAGTTGCTCTAACCCATTGAGCTACCAAGGCCAACTTGCCATCCTGACATTAAATTCTCCATTTAACTCATATATTTCCCCGGTAGATCACTAGGGGCTCTCGCATCCAAGATACACTATTTGTGGTGACTTACTATCCTAAGTACTTGATGAATGTTAAAATAATAATAATAATAATGTTAAATGAAATACTTGTTAAATGATGAAGCCTGGGACTCAAGTACTTACGATAGTAAGTCGCCACAAACAGTGTATCTCGGATGCGAGCGCCCCTAGTGGTCTACCAGGGAAATATATGAGTCAAATGGAGAATTTAATGTCAGCACGGCAAGTTGGCCGTGGTAGCTCAATGGGTTAGAGCAACTGGACGGAAACCAGAAGATCTGTGGTTCAAATTCCAGCCATGGCATTGAATTTTTCATGTTGACTCTTATCTACCCAAAGTAATTTTCATAAGAAACAAACAGGAGAAAGTCAATAATTAAAATTATATTGAGAATCTGTTGTTTAAGGACTATGATACTCAAAATTGTATTAATTATATTGAGAGTTGACTGAGACACTTTGTACTTTACATACCACATACATCTGGGAAAACACTAATATAAATAAATTCAAAACACATTTAATGAATTTTGACATTCCATAGGAAGAAAATATTTTATTTAACCTCAACAGATTGCTACCAGATGTCCATCTCCGGAGATCCATGATCAGCTGGAACACCAAAGTACTAGCTAGTCAATTTCTTGATTATGGCTCCAAGTGGAAGCGAAACATGTTAAAAGAAAATTATGGTATGCGAAGTACCAGTCAACTCATAATATAATTTTAATTATTACATTACTTCACAGTGTTAGTTCTAACTTACATTTTCAAATTAGGGGAAAATCAGTTTACCTTATAAGGACATTAACACAAGGCTGTAAGTCTTTGAATTGGTAATAAGTAATATTCTGTAGTGTCATGGTCCATTCAGGATAAAGCTGTAGATACTGCCTTGCTGCAGCAATACAAGATGCAGCCACCAATGATGGCTTCAATGGTATTAACAGCACCTCTGTAAAGTTCAAAAGCATTTATAGTTTCAAACATTTTTTTTAATGCTTAAAGAGACATAAGATAAAAATAGTTAAAATATAAATATATAAAAATAGTTAACAAATACAAGAGGTCCCGAGTTCGAATCTCGGTCAGGGTGAGTTACCTGGATAAGGTTTTCTCCGGGGTTTTTCCCTTATCCTGAAAGATGAATGTTGGGTAACTCTAAACTCCATATACCCTGGGCCCATTTGAGCATCATTTGACCCATTCCATTTGTCATCTGATTTGACTAAAAAAGTTAAAGGACACACGCACGCACGCACGCACGCACGCACACACACACACACACACACACACACACACACACACACACACACACACACACACACACAAGAACAATGCAAACCAGATGAAAAATTCTAAGGTCTTCAAAGTACCCAATTTTGGTCCCAATACATTTATGACACTGTTGCTCTATTGTCTGCTGACTGCTCTACATGTGTGGTCTCCTGAAATGCATTTAAATGTAGCATGTATGCACTAGATTAGCTTTTTCCTGGCACTAACCAAAATGGCATACATACAATCTTCACATGCTCCTAAAGAAAGTCAAGCATAACACAGGATCTTATCAATGAAATCCAGTAAATCATTAAGGTGCATCTTGACGATCCTGATGATAGCAGGCAAATGCAGGCTATGAAAATTATTACTGGTATAGTTAGATTACTTCCGTAAAAACCCTGGCATAATGCATTGCTTACCTTAGGAGCGACTCTCACCACTGATGGGCATGGCTTAGGTATGAGGTGATTGGGGAAGTTCCTCGATGCTGTCCAGCATGTCATCTGCACATCCCTTGAAAACATACCTCTCGGCTCTGCTGCTGCACTCATATTCAGACGTTGCTGAGTAATGACTTTCCGAATCACTGCTGCTACTGTCGTCATTAACAGTGATCGTTAGCTTTTCCACCTCTGTTTCTAGGAGACCCTCAGTTTTTATATATTTCTCTTCCACTTGGTGAACATGCCAGCAAATTGGACTCCATTCTGCTTCTCCTATTTCACCAAATTGCTGTTCGCAAAAACGCCACACGTCTCCCATGTTGAAGCTCACATTGCAAAGCGCAACCCATTCATTTACATTTGCCCAAATTTTTTCTATGGCATTCAGGTCGGGATGGTACAGTGGTAAGCAGAGAACTACGTGCCCATCTTCTTCTAAAATTGCATCCATAATATATTTCTTATGTTTTGGCTTATGCAACTTTATAAGATCATATAGTTCCGCTTTCAGCATATGGCTTCCGACGGAATCCTATGCTTAACCAACCAGTCTTGCATATCCTGCTTTTTTGTGTTCGCTGTGGGGCATTTTTCTCTGGTCACATTGTGATATGAAGCATTGTCTATCACAAGAACAGACTTTTCTGGAAGATTGGGCTTTAGTTTTTCTTTAACTGCATTCTAACTGATAAGTTTCACAGATTTAGTGTTCCCAACAAAGCATGTGATAACCAAGTTCATTCGTCTAGATGAGGATACACACTGACCTTTGCGCATACAGGTTGACGCATACGGCTGGATAGGAGGGAGAGAGGGAGGAACTGGCATACATGAGGTGCCAAGCGGATATTGAAAACAGGCTCGCCCGCTGAACACCCAGGGCTTTTATGGGAATACGGCTACTTTACATCAAGTTAGAGGGATATATCTTGGTAGAGAAGACAATGTAAGTGGTTCTCATCACTCAGATGGTAAGATGGAAACAACTGTTGTATGCAACAATGTTTCCTAAAAGATGTGTTACTCGTAGAATGGGGCATCATAAGACACAGGGTGACTACTCAATTACATGGATTCTAAACAATGCATCAATCAAAATCAGATGTTCCACAAAAAGTGCTTCTTCTTATGAGACTTATCATTCACAAAGTTTGTTACAGAGGTCCTGATAGTTAAACTGAAAAATTCAATGCCATGGCCAGGATTTGAACCACAGATCTTCTGGTTTCCCTCCAGTCGCTCTTGTCCATTGAGCTACCAAGGCCAACGTGCCATCATGACATTAAATTCTCCAATTGACTCATACATTTTCCCGGTAAACCACTAGAAGCTCTCATATTTGAGATACACTGCCTCTATCCATTTTTTTTTTTTTTTTTTTTTTTTTTTTTTTTGTAATTTTACGTCCTCCAACGTTAGCTCATATCGAACGGTGAATGAAATGGGTGAATGATGCTCAAATGTGTCCAGGGTCCACGGATCTTACAGCTACCCGATATTCGCCTGTAAGGATATGGGAAAATCCCGGAAAAATCCTATCCAGGTAACTCACCCTGACCAAGATTTGAACTCGGGACCTCTTGTACGTTAGGCTGATATACTACCATCTATGCTACCGAGGCTGGCGCATCTATCCAAAATCTTAGCCTATACAGGGCTAGTGTGGAGGTATGATTTATTTCCATCAATTAACTTAAATAATAAGAGTTTAACGATGAAGCCTAGGACTCAAGTACTTACAATATTAAGTCGCCATCTTGAATACGAGAGCCTCTAGCGGTTTACGAGGAAAATAAGAGTCAATTGGAGAATTTAATGCCATGATAGTACGTTGGCCATGGTAGCTCAATGGGCAAGAGCCGCGCCGTGGCTCAGTGGTTAGACCACTCGGCTCTCACCAAGGCGGCCCGGGTTTGATCCCAGGCGACCGCAAAGTGAGATTTGTGGTGGACAACACGACGCTGGGGCGCGTTTTCTCCGGGACCTCCAGTTTCCCCCGCCATCTCATTCCATCGGTGCTCCATCTTCATCTCATGTATCATCAGTGTCACCGCCTGCGGTGCCGTATGTAGTAAAAGCAGGCGATAAACACTACACATTTCAACGGACAAGAGCAATTGGATGGAAACCAGGAGATCTATGGTTCAAATCCCAGCTATGGCATTGAAATTTTCAGTTTTACTATCTATTCACCGAGATCACTTTCTAAAAGAAACCATTTTTCCACATTCAATGTGATCTCAAAATTTCTCATTCTCGATGCATGTACTTCCTCTATAAACTGCATTATTTCAGAAAATAATATGTAAAAGTAGAACTTTACCTTGTAAAGAGAGATCTAGGAAATCACGAACTGACTGTTGGGCTGCATCTTTGAGCTGCTGATATGTTGCACATTGCGAATAGGCCATGTCAGATGGTGAGGTAGCAAATGCTACAAAATATTCTGCAAAATGAGCAGCAGTTGGAACTACCAGATTAAACTGCATGAAATTCAGTACCATGAATTCCAACAAGATAAAGTCATCTGTTGGATAGTGGTTTCCAACACGAGCATTTAAATCTGAAATCTTTGGCACATTCAGGTCCCGTTCTTCAAATTTTGCTGCAACACAATTAATACATCAGCAATGCAAAAGCAAAATGCAAAATCAAAATGCAAAAGTATGTTTTTCATAAGCGATGGCAGGACAACCTACCTGCAAGCAAAAGGCATACAAGGGTTACTAAATTAAGCCTATCTTCAACGATGCCATGGTTATCCATGAACATGTCCAACAAATATACAGCAAGATGAACTGTAGTGTTGCTCATATTCATTTCTTCCGAAGTGCTTCTAAGCCAGCTTACTAGGTACTGCCGATACTTAAACTGAAACACAGAAAATATACTAGTAGTTAAAATAAAAGGAAACATGCTGGTACTTAAAACACAGAAAACATTCTGGTGCTTAAAAATGTATGCCAGAAAACTTGCTGACATTTAAAATGACAAACAGAAAAAAATGTTAATTTAAATGGCAAACAGAAAACATGTTGGTTTATGGTATTATCTAATGAACAGAAACTGCTATAGTTTAAAATATGAGGGAGGGAATAATTAATAATAATAATAATAATAATAATAATAATAATAATAATAATAATAATAATAATAATAATAATAATAATAATAATAATAATAATAATAATAATAATAATAATAATAATAATAATAATGTGAAAACATCTAGTTAAAATCAAACACACAAAAAAGGATTGTTCCAAATCCGAAAAAATGCTCATTCTAATAGATAGTCAACATGAAAAATTCAATGCCATGGCCAGGATTTGAACCACGGATCTCCTGGTTTCCGTCCAGTCGCTCTTAACCTTTGAGCTGCCATGGCCAACGTGCCCTCCTGACATTAAATTCTCCAGTTGACTCATATATTTTCCCGGTAGACCACTAGGGGCTCTTGCATCCGAGATACACCATTTGTGGCGACTTACTATCGTAAGTACTTAAGTCCCAGGCTTCATCATTTAACTCTAATTATTTTAGTTAATTGATGGAAATTAGTCATTTCTCCACACTAGCCGCATATAGGCTAAGGTTTTTGATAGATAGTCAACATGAAAAATTCATTGCCATGGCTGGGATTTGAACCACGGATCTCCTGGTTTCCGTCCAGTTGCTCTTAACCTTTGAGCTACCATGGCCAACGTGCCCTCCTGATGCGAGAGCCCCTAGTGGTCTACCGGGAAAATATACAAGTCAACTGGAGAATTTAATGTCAGGAGGGCACGTTGGCCATGGTAGCTCAAAGGTTAAGAGCAACTGGACGGAAACCAGGAGATCCGTGGTTCAAATCCCGGTCATGGAATTGAATTTTTCATGTTGACTATCAAAAACGTTAGCCTATATACGGCTAGTGTGGAGAAATGATTAATTTCCATCAATTAACTAAAATGCTCATTCTAAGGTAGAGAGCAAGCCTATTTTAAAACAACACATGCCATTATATAGAATAAAAAGAAGCATTTCAGAAAGTGAAGTGCCATTGTTACTTAAATTAAGCAAATGAGTCAATCTTGTATATACTTTTCTCCACTTACAAGTTTTTTTTTTAACGAAGACTAGTTTCTGGGAACTTCTTCCCTATCCTCAGTTCTGTGGTTGACTGAAGATGCATCCGGTGTCTGCATCTGTCTTGGTGTTGTGCTGCCATCTGATGTTCTGGTAAGTTTGATGATGTCATTTATGGCGGGAATTTTAAAATTCATGAAGAGGTCCTGTTTCTTCGTAATAAATGTTTTCCCAAATCTGCAGTTCTAGAGGTTTCTTTGCCTGTTTGATCAATTCTATTTCTTGCTTTATGTTGTGATTCTCAGACCAAAAGTGATGTGCTACGGCTGACTTGTCCATGTGTTTGAATTTAATATTTCTGATCAATTCTATTTCTTGCTTTATGTTGTGATTCTCAGACCAAAAGTGATGTGCTATGGCCGACTTGTCCATGTGTTTGAATTTAATATTTCTGAAGTGTTCTTTCATTCTTGTTCCTAGATTCCTTTTGGTCTTCCCAATGTATATCTTGTCGCAATCCTGGCAATTGAGTTTTTGCTGTGCAATTATCAGGCATTTACCAAATGAGCTGCCAGGATTGCGACAAGATATCCCCAAAAGGAATCTAGGAACAAGAATGAAAGAACACTTTAGATGGCAGCACGACACCAAGCCAGATGCAGGCACCGCATGCATCATCAGTCAAACAGAGAACTGAGGATAGGGAAGTTCCCAGAAACTAGTCTTCGTTAAAAAAAAAACTTGTAAGTGGAGAAAAGTATATACAAGATTGACTCATTTGCCTAATTTAAGTAACACATGCCAGTACATAACAAAATACAGAAAACATGCCGCTGCTTAACATTAAACACAGAAAACATATTTCAGTATTAAGATAAAAAACTGAAATTAAGTGTTATGTAAACTGAAACAGAGAAAATATTCTGATACTTTAAATGAGAAACTGAACCCATTTAGTTGTTATAATGAAACACAGTAAACATACTACTACTTGAATAAAACCCAGAGAGCAATCAGTATTTAGAAGAAAAGCAGAAAGCATATTGTTTCATAAACTGAAAGATAGGAAACATTTGCTTAAGTTATAAACAAACTGTTAAATATTATAATATTAACAGCTCATAGGTAAAGGTGTTAGAAAGGCAGCACGATTTTGTTATGTTAAGTATTAATCAGATCAATAAAGTCAACTAACAGTGCAAGAATAATCTTAAACTTTATTAATTCCTTTTAGTTAACTTTATGCTTATATTGCATATCCAAAATTAAACCTAAATCAGATTTTTAAAAGGTTGTTCAAAATTAAACATGTTATAGAAAAAATGTTAATTTAAATAGCCCAATATGCTAAAATGCATATTTTGGACGTTAATTAAGCTCAGGACTTCAAAGGTTAGGTTGCAGATGTATTTTTGAATTTCTCATAGTTTTCCTTCAAAATTGTACAATTATGTGTACATTAAACATGGAATTAACATCAGGTTAAATCAAAATTAGCACTGTGTCCCACAACAGATTTGAAATGTGGTAGGTGCCAGGAGTATCATAGCATCTTTGGAAATTAAAAAGTTGAGCATCTGGTTGAAAGAAGCACTGGAATTTTGATTAGAATTAGTACATGTACTACCAAAACCTCCTAATAACAATTTAGGTAAGCATACCAACTCAAATTACAAACCTATCCTGAAAAGTAGGATACTACAAAGACGATAAAATTATAAATAGAAGTATTTATAAACAGTGGAGCTTCATCAATAAAACCTTTGTAAACCACTTCTCGAACTATAAAAACACTTAAGCTTCACTTACATTTAAAATTAGGACATGTTTCAAACGTGTCCTCATCAGCTGATGTTCGTCTAGTTCTTCAGGTGATCGCCTCCCTTTCCTGGCACTGTTCAATGAGTTGAATTCTCGTCTCTCACAGAAAATATACTAGTAGTTAAAATAAAAGGAAACATGCTGGTACTTAAAACACAGAAAACATTCTGGTGCTTAAAAATGTATGCCAGAAAACTTGCTGACATTTAAAATGACAAACAGAAAAAAATGTTAATTTAAATGGCAAACAGAAAACATGTTGGTTTATGGTATTATCTAATGAACAGAAACTGCTATAATTTAAAATATGAGGGAGGGAATAATAATAATAATAGTAGTAGTAGTAATAATAATAATAATAATAATAATAATAATAATAATAATAATAATAATAATAATAATAATAATAATAATGTGAAAACATCTAGTTAAAATCAAACACACAAAAAAGGATTGTTCCAAAATATTCTGAGAAAATATTCTGATACTTTAAATGAGAAACTGAACCCATTTAGTTGTTATAATGAAACGTAGTAAACATACTACTACTTGAATAAAACCCAGAGAGCAATCAGTACTTAGAAGAAAAGCAGAAAGCATATTGTTTCATAAACTGAAAGATAGGAAACATTTGCTTAAGTTATAAACAAACTGTTAAATATTATAATATTAACAGCTCATAGGTAAGGGTGTTAGAAAGGCAGCACGATTTTGTTATGTTAAGTATTAATCAGATCAATAAAGTCAACTAACAGTGCAAGAATAATCTTAAACTTTATTAATTCCTTTTAGTTAACTTTATGCTTATATTGCATATCCAAAATTAAACCTAAATCAGATTTTTAAAAGGTTGTTCAAAATTAAACATGTTATAGAAAAAATGTTAATTTAAATAGCCCAATATGCTAAAATGCATATTTTGGACGTTAATTAAGCTCAGGACTTCAAAGGTTAGGTTGCAGATGTATTTTTGAATTTCTCATAGTTTTCCTTCAAAATTGTACAATTATGCGTACATTAAACATGGAATTAACATCAGGTTAAATCAAAATTAGCACTGTGTCCCACAACAGATTTGAAATGTGGTAGGTGCCAGGAGTATCATAGCATCTTTGGAAATTAAAAAGTTGAGCATCTGGTTGAAAGAAGCACTGGAATTTTGATTAGAATTAGTACATGTACTACCAAAACCTCCTAATAACAATTTAGGTAAGCATACCAACTCAAATTACAAACCTATCCTGAAAAGTAGGATACTACAAAGACGATAAAATTATAAATAGAAGTATTTATAAACAGTGGAGCTTCATCAATAAAACCTTTGTAAACCACTTCTCGAACTATAAAAACACTTAAGCTTCACTTACATTTAAAATTAGGACATGTTTCAAACGTGTCCTCATCAGCTGATGTTCGTCTAGTTCTTCAGGTGATCGCCTCCCTTTCCTGGCACTGTTCAATGAGTTGAATTCTCGTCTCTCACCAACTCATTGAACGCCAGGAGAGGGAGGCCATCATCTGAAGAACTAGATGAACATCAGCTGATGATGAGGACGTGGGGTCCTTGAAACATGTCCTAATTTTAAATGTAAGTTGAGCTTAAGTGTTTTTATAGTTCAAGAAGTGGTTTAAAAAGGATTTATAAACTACAAAGATGAACCCAACTGTAAAAGTGCAACTGGATTCTTTTCCTAACAAGAAAGAGATTTCATCTTTCTATAATCAGGAAAAACTAGGAAGAATGCTCACACTATAACTAAAATACTACAAATTGTTCAGGGAACACATTTTGACAAATAATGAAGGCAATTTATTCATCCTATAAATCTGCATACAATATTGTGGACACGTCAAAGATATTTACAAAAATATTTACAAAGTTAAGTACAAAATTTAAATACAGAAACTACAAAAAGCATATATAAGGGTAAATGCCAAAATATAACTAACTATCCAAATACTCTTGAATAGAATAAAAACATGCTTCACTTAAAAATATGTGTACTTATTATGACTAATTAATTGCTAGTAGGTTTGAACTGTTTCTTGTAACATGCTGGTGTGTCACTGCAGTATTTCCAATGAGGTTGGATAATAACCTTTTAAGCTGACAAGTAGGACACTGATGTAGCTACAAAAAACATGTGATCTATCTATAACTGAACACTGTTAAAATCATGTTCAATTATGGAGAAGCTAAGATTGGAAAATTCAGTTTATCATCGACATACAATGGGTTAGTCCCTATTTCATCTAGGCACATTTAATAAAATCTCAAATCTAAACCGAGCATGAGTGCATCTGATTTATGAGGGTTGAAATGAGATCAAGGTCCAAAAAACTGAGAATTAACATTTGTCATATCAAAATGAAAGAAAAGCCTGGAGAAAACTTTCACCGAAGAAACCGTCCTCTGGATTATGAGGTTGATTATAAATTATACAATTGAATGGATAGTATATTTACCTTTGGGGGAGTGCTAAACAAGCAACAGAAGAGGATATACATGCAGTAGAGTTGTTCCTGTTGAAGAGAGGAAAAAGGAACTAAGTGACATGGCAACCACAAGCAGACAGGAGAACTTACAAGAAATAATGGTTTGGCAATGAGATTTAAACAAGAATGGAGAAAGAGGATAACATACAGATTAAAACTAAAGAGCTGGAGAAGATAAAAACAAAGATGGAAAAAATGGAAAGTATGGAAGACTTCATGAGAAGACACAACTTAATAATTTCTGGGGTAGAAGGGCGAAAAGGAATCGGAGCATTTCAAGATATACAGGAATTTTAATGAAGAGATTAGGGATGAATATGAAAGGCTTTCAACTGCAGAATGTATTTAGAATTTGCAAATTGGAAGGCAAAAGAAATATATTGGTGAAATTCAGCAATAAGGAACTGATAACGGAAGTATTAAAACAAACCAAAAAGAAACTAAGGGGAACATCTATCTATATTAAAAAGGATTTATCTTATGAGCAAAGAGAACAAAAGAGGAGGCTAATTAAAGAAAGAAGTTCGGCTGGAAATAATGATTTAATGCATTTATACGAAACAGCAAACTGTGGATTGATGGGCAAGTGGCTAGCAGAGAAGCAGCATAAGGAACATCCAAGATGTGGAGCACATGAATGTTGTTGATGCAGCAGACTCTGACAAGCTGACTTGATATCTGGTGTGAATGAATACAGTGTGCATTTATGGAGGAAAAGTGATAAACATTACAAATGGAAGAGGAGAGGGGGAAACCTCAAAAAAGGCTGTCGGCGGAACAAAGAAGTAAGAAATGAAATTGCATTACGTTGAGTACAGAGTAAAACAAGTGTGGGAATCGAGGTGATCAAGAAAAACAGTAAAACAAGTGTGAGGATATAAAGGAGCAGGGAAAAGCAGAGTGAAATAAGTGTGGAGGTACAAAGGATCCAGGAAAAGCAATATGAAACAAGTGTGGGGATTCAAGAGGTAAGAAAAGGGGCAAAATTAGGTAGGGATATCGAGATGTAGGGGCAAATTAGTACAGCAAAAATCTGGCTATTATGGGTAAATTGTATTTTGGTAAATTGTATAAAAGGAAGAAATATAATGGGTCCATGAGAGGTATAGGAAAAGATATGAGCAAATGTGATACAGCTGTACAAATAGCAGAAAGGGAAGAGAGATTAAAAGGGGGTTTAAGAAGCTGAGGAGAGCATTTGAGAATGATGAAGTGATAGGTTAAATGGAAGAAGGATTGATAAAAGCTACTAGTGAAGTTAAATAATTAGTAATAGGGAAAGGGAATATAAATGGAATGATATGCAAGTGAGAAATATTGAAAAGTGAGGTTAAATGAATACAGACAGTAAAACAGTAATAATATGAAGTGAAAACAATTGGTAATAATGTACAGGGATAGACCAAATTTTGAAAAATACAGAAAACTGAAACAGGATTGAAAAGTAAATGAAAAGCAATGATTATTAAAAGGGGCAAACGTGTGTAAAGCATGTAATTGTATTGAAGAGCTGCCCTGTTAGAGCAAAGGGGCCAGCATCCAGCTCAGGGGTAGCCCAAGGTGTATTTGTTTTAGTACTCATAAATCATATCAAACTAAATATTCACCTGCGGCGACTGATGCTGAAATGGCATCCTCTGGTTCTCCTTCTCTCGAAGTGCTTCATAAATTTCTTCTGCATATTCAGTATACCACCATTTGCTGAGGGTTGTCTGAAATCATACCATATGCTTTGATATTAAATTACTACATAAATATTTTAAGATATCAAGTACAATTTTAATCAATCTCCTTCCATAATTATTAACAAGCAAGCGAATGATTTTATTGGAAACATTTTATTTAATGTAAGCCAGCAATTCTCTTTTATTTTCTGTTCTGTTTACCCAAAATATGTTTGTCTGTTCGTCAGAACCCACTTGAGCAAAGTTTAAGGACACCGAGCACATAATGCATTTATGGACATGCATCTGTAAATAAAGATCCATGTACAATAGGATTAAAAATGTACAATAGACTTCCAGCTGATGTCAAAAGAGGAAAAAAATGCTGTTAAATTTAAGCAACGTGTTAAAAGATACCTTTTAAATAATCCTGTATATAATATAAATGAATTTTTAAATTAATGCACTGGAAGCTATGTATTGTAAACTAGTATGTATTACTGTAAATTGTATTTTAATGTATACTGACAATGCTTAATATTTGTATTAGTCTATGGATAGAAAATAAATTAATATTACTTTTACTATCATGGCTAGTAATACTATAGATAGACCGCGAACAAAGTACAGTTGTGTGCATGAGCGAGCACAGCATTCTCCCCTCCTCATCATGCAAGCATCATGTGACTCACAGCCCTTCCTTCCTGCATGCGACAGCACAAACCACACGAAACATGTGTATTTTAATGCTATTTTGACCTCACAATCAATTGAGAAATAGAATGATAGTTTCTTTAAACCCTGAGGAACAAAGCAATGATTCAGAAGAAAATGCAGAGATTGGATGTAACAGTGAATGCGAAAGCAAGTGACACAGTTGACCAATGCAGCTTTCACAATGGAGAGGCAAACTAAAATGACGGTAGAGGGGAAAGCTAGAGGACTTCAGTTTTGGTAAGCTACTCCTCCGACTGCATTTTGTTCACGGTCTATCTGTAGTAACATCCTTCCAGGATAATTCCTCATCTTCCCCAAAGTCTAGAAGTATAAATGAGAGTGTGAATGTGTGTGTGATGAAATGATTAAAACCAACCGAACAAGAGTTAACACCTTCGATATGTTCCAAAGGAGAACGGCCGCCGATATGACCATTGCAGTTAAAGGCGGGATATAAATGGAAAAAAAAAAAAAAAAAATGGTGTTAGGGGATTCTTGTTCCTCTATCCCTTAAGGTCGGACCTGAGGAACCGAAGCTTTGGATCTAGTCTATGCAGATTGCCTGCATTCCTCCTACTGTACTCATAGACAGCAAAGTTTGGCAAGAGTAAGAATTTTTGGGGTTTTAAATAAGGACCTCAGGAATGATGGAGCGCAACACCACAGATAATATGTATGATTATTTTTTGTAAACAATCACTTGCTCTGAACTGAAATAACATAGTATATTTAATTTAGAATTACTGGACTTTGTGACTTGATGTGCACTAAATTTAGTATTGTCATTTCTTTTTGTTCAGTAATACTATACTCAAGAGTATAATTCCATATCACAATAGGGAGTGAAAGTAAGCAAAATATGTTCTCAAGGCACTTTGGTTAGGCAAATCTTATAAGTTGTCTTAATGCAAAGCAAGCGGAGCTAAGCTTTGGTTGCATGACATTTGTCTTCTCTAATTGAACTCGTCTATATCTGGAGTCCAACAAATTTTGTATTGGACACTTTACTTATAGTATGATTGTTGTATCCAATTGTTAATTCCTTTACCCACACATGTTTCGTTTTAAATTGTATGAAGTTTTTTATGATAGTTTAATGTTAAATTAAATGCTTCAAATCATATCTATTGAGCTTTCTATGGTCAGTTTTCTCTTATTTTCTTTCTTCTCTCTCTTACAGTTCTCTACTTATTTATGGCAGGTAGATAGTATTGCACTTAATCAGAAACACATGTCAGGTGCTCTGAACTCCTCCATTCATAGAAAGCAGTTTTAGATGTGTATGCAAAGCTTTTTCTTAAACCCAAACAACTATTAATATGGAAACTTTTCATGTTTATTTCCTCAAAATTGACTTTTACAATTTGCATTAAAATATCAAGTTTAAAACAATGGCACAACAAAATACTTAACTTGAATTCTCAGTAAATACTTTGTGATGTTCTATTTATTTTTACTGAATATTATTCATTGGCAAACCATAGAAGACAAGACAAATATTTAAAACAAAAATATTAATCCAATAAAAATTAGATAACTACTTTTACTGTTACTTTGATACAATGCTTGCTGTGGTTTGAAAATTAGGTTTACATTTTTCAATGTAATGACAAAAATTGATTTCTGACACAAACATTAATGTTCACTTTACATGTTATAAATCTTTGTTTATTCATCAACATTTCTAATAAGTATTTTTCACCTTAATATTAGATGGTTAGGGTCTTGATTTTTTATATGTATACTACAGGTATATGGGGTACCTGCTCAGTCCAGATCTACATTTATTTCTCGCATTTCATAAAATTCTATCCTGAATGATCCTAAGGGATACAAGTTATGTTTTCTATATTTAAAAAAGAAACAATATAGTTTAATTTCTTGCCCCTAGTGGCAAAGGGGTGGTAATTATTGCCATCTCTAAGAATTTCAAAACACATAATTACAGTTTTGTGTTTTATTCAGCACATATCATTTGAGCCACTTTATTATACAGCAACTAAAATATTGTCATCTCCATGCAAGCCAACAGAGTTTTATGTGGGTCCTCCCCATCTATTACCACATATTACAGCACTGGTAAAGCAGAATTGAAACTGGATCACAACTTTGCATACAAACTCCAGGAAGAATCAAAATAAATCCAGAAACTACACTCCAAACCAAAATTTGGCATACATTTTATGAATCTATTTTAATGCTATAAATATTAACTTTGAACATGCTAAACGGCTCTGCTTAGAGTTAATTCTAGAAGTTAATAAAAATCAAAATAGTAGCAATGTGATTAAAGGATCTACAATTATTTCAATTATTACCATACAAAAAGGGGTTGAAAACGATTACTTAACATCATTCAGCCACAAAGCTACACACAGATGGACAACCTTTTATGGTTTTACCGTTTTATGATAAATGTACGATTAGACCCATTATGTACATTAATGAAGATGGCATTGTTAAAATTATATTTAAGTTAACATAGTGATATTTTTATATCTTAAAGTGAAAAAGATACTGCGAACTTAAATTGTTATACTCTGTGAACTATTTAATTGGGTTATACAAGAAAAAACTATATTAATTTCAATTTGTAGATGCATGTGAAATGTGAAAAACAGGTAGAATAACGTGTTATAACATGCAAGCTAGCAAGAGGAATAAGTTAAAGGATTCAGGTGTGAAATGCTAAGTACCAATTTTGGATCAAATTTGATCCAAGTTCTGAAACGTGTTCTGCATGCATGTTCATTTATATCAGAGAAAAACGATTACCATTATTCGGTATATCCCTCCCGCTTGATATTTTGAACGTGTTTACGCAGATGTTAAAACCTTCCTTAATTTGGCTTTCACATAAAGTTGGCAGCAGATTTTCCTTTCATTCATATATTTTGAATCGCATCAGTTCGTTGTCATTACTTAATTATTTTATCTAAATGAATATCTTTTTTACGATTCAACCGACATTACGAAATGATCAAATAAATCTTTAATTAAACAAAGTATCTTTGAAAAATATACATTTTCATTTACTTGTCTGCACATGCTGTCAACTATATAACCACCTGTGTTAACATGCCGGCTCGACTTTTCTCCAGGAAATAATTTTTTTTAGTGCGGTATTTCACCAAATGCAGAACATGTTCAACTTCCTCATAATCTGAAAGTCTATTTCAATTTTATAATACAGCGATATTCATTATCTTTTAAAACAATACGTTTAAACTATATTTCTTATCGCCATTTCTTTGTCTCTAGGGCGATCACTACACGCTCAAAAAAAGTGGCCAGGAACGCCAGGAAGTGGCCAGGAAGTACATCAGAATTACAATTTAAACAGGTTGTGCAACCAGTGACTGAATAGGTGGTGGTCGTGGTGGTACTGCAATTGTCGGTGCACTTTTGTTTTCGTATTGATGCCATCTGTTGGACAAACTAAAATATAGTAGTCAAGTGGTTCTGTGGGCTCTGCCAAATAAGGGAAAGAAGGTGGTGCGGCGAAGATTAGAATCATTTCAACGAAAGTGGGCGTTGGGGGTATCAGTTTATATTCTTAAATATTCACCTATATAATGTCATATTCTAACAGTGAGTATACATAGAATAACACTTTAATTCATGTACTTTATAATTTTCTAAATCACATCCAGTGTAGAAGGTGTTAAAATCTACACGTTTTGACGAGCCGGCAGGATCAAGCACCTGTGTCAATTTGAGAGAATGATGCTTACGGTAGCTAATATGCATGATGAAAAATTAGTGATTGCTTTGCGTGAAACTGGTTACCATATAAGGTAACTAGCGGTTGCAAGGTTTATCCTTTTCCGGCTTGACCCAGTAAGTTGTTGACGTTTACACTATACGATTTCAGAATGTCAACTTCTGCTGTTTCAGAATTTATTTTTGCAACTTTACCGAAAACTCAGAGAGGACAGCCCATTGTATTAGGGGGAGACCCAAAAGGAAAAAACTTTTTGTACACAAATGGAAATAGTGTAATCATTAGGAATATTGAGGTAAGCTATTGAACTTTGCTCTATTAGGTCATTATAATGTAATTTGACATGAATGAGCCATATAGATAACGTCAAATTAAATTTACAGAATCCTGCAATAGCTGACATATATACAGAGCATTCATGTGCCACAATTGTTGCAAAGTATTCTCCAAGTGGATTCTACATAGCATCTGGTGGTGAGTTTTGTTTTTAAAACTATCTGAAAATTAAAGCATGCATGCAGTGGTTTAGCTGGCATAAAAATTATTATGGTGCAAAAATTGTGTTATTGGTCCAAATTATTTGTCATTTCTTGAAATTATCCGTTCTATTGATTTAATGCATTATTGCTTCACCATGAAGAATTTGCTGAGATCATAAAGTTTTATGCAGTGTAAGACATTAGTTCTTGAAGGATCTTACAATAGTTGCCCATAATGCTAACATTTCTTACCCCTTGCATTTGCAAAAAATATTCAAACATGTTAGTTTGCTTTTGGATAGATACATCTCAGAAGAGTCCATGCTTATGGTTCAGACAACTTGTAAGACTGAAATAGTAACATGTTGATAAATTTAACATATGTAGTAAAAGGGATGGTACCATCACTCATAAGGGTTCTTATTACATACTACTAAATTTTTCTTCAGGTGTATTTCATTGGAAAAATAAGTGTTCTGTGTTGTGGTTAAGAAATTAATGTTAATTTAATTAAGAAATTTGTGTTAACAAATTATGTGAGCTTGCAAGAGAGATTTGTATTATTGTAACAAAGATAATAATTTTAGTTGTAGATTTATTTATCTGTTTCACTCTGTATCATCATCATATTTTTGCTTTTGAAAACAGATTACTTTTGGAATCTATAAAGTTGTGATTAAGACAGGAACATTATTTATGCAAGACACCAAACTTTTCCCAAACATTACAATTTTGTAATTGTAGTAACAACAATACATGTACATGGGCACTAAACATAAATTCCTTTCTTGCAAGTGTTGAAAACAGTGTTGTTATAATAAATTAATTAACTAAACATAAAGCTTATCTCTTGTAAAGTATAGGACCTTTGACTTCACTGCAGCTTGCTTCAGTGTGACAGGTCATGCTTGCCTGTGCTAATCATTCTAAGGGCAACAATTAGTTAAAGTTCTTTAAAAAATTGGCAAAAACATAATCAGGATAAAACATTACTTACCAGAGTTGAGTGAGCCTCTTATTATGTGTTTCAAATGGGAAGAGTTCTGGAATCCAGCTAATCAGATGCCATATCACACTCACCGTTGCCAGCTTGTTATCCCACTATTTTTATGTTTCTCTATCTCTCTCTCGCACACTCAAACAACTTGCAGGTCTGCTTGGCGCAGATGTAAGGGTAAGCAAATTATATTTTGCTAACTTTTCCAATGATGCAGTTGCCAAAATCAAAATTGGAAAACGCATTTTCGCAAATTATGTATATTTTTAAATACTATAACTATGATTATAATTTATGAATTACCTGTTTAATATTTGAAGCAAGAGCAGAAGGGAAAAGAAGAATAGGAAGACCTAGGATGGAATGGAGACAATATATGGAAAGAGTGGCAGTCGGACATGGGACGACATTGAGAGGAATATACAGGTTGGCGCAGGATAGGGTCGAATACAGAAAGTGGCTGAAGGAACCCGACACCTAACAGCGGGAGGGAAAGCGAAAGAAGAAGAATTAATGTAATAAATGTAATAATGTAATAAATACGACTCATCTAAAAATTAATAAGAATTACCTGTTTTTCTATTCCAATGGAACTGCCAGTGGCTCATCCATATCGCTGCCAATGTCACTTCCGTTAAGAGACAATTCGTCATTGTCACTGTCTTCATTGTCTGAGTCTTGCAAATTTGATTATAGGTTCCAAAATCTTGTCACGTGCTATTTCTTTCTTAAAATTGTCTTCTTGAAGGTTTTCTGCATGCCTTACAGTTTTCCCAGTCCTGTTGTGTTACCTTGACAATTTCTTCATGAACAAGTCGTTCAACGTCCATCAGTTTAAAAGTATTATTTCTGTTTGCAGCCCCCCTTTTTATTTGAGCCCACACCAACTCAATTGGATTATATTGGCAGTGGTAAGGTGGGAGATGTATTACCTCATGTCCCATTTCAATTGCAAGTTGATCTAGCTGATACACTTCTCCGTGTTTTTAAACGGAAGTACTCTTTGCAATAACTCATCTTTAATTTCTGTTTCCGAAAATTTTTTGAAAAACGTGTACACCTTAAAAATAATACTTTGAGCCTGACTTCGCAATACCTGCCTTTATGACTTGCCACTAATTTCACCGCAAGAAGCCAGTGCACTATATAACTCTTACTCTACTGTTGTGTAAAGAACGACTGAATGATATTGATCTGAACTCTCCAGAGTAAATATTCTTATCCAGTATTCATTCATAAACATAATCATACAGCATTCCACAGGCTAACAGGAAATGAAGTGTTTGCTCCTCGAATTTAACACCTTGACTTTTTCTCAGTAATTCTTTCATCACATCATGTCAGTAGTTTAATTTTCAGTTCTGAGTAATTAAAAGTATATGTACATACATACACACCAACCACTTTGAACTCTCTAGAGTAAATAGAAATTACGAACCATTCATAAACAAAGATATAATGTGACCAGACACATTCTGCCAGGGCAGCAGGAAATTTACTGTTTCCTCTCGCTCGAATTGGCTTATTCAAAGTAATTCTTTTATCATGGCATGTCAAACATTTAAGTTTCAGTTCTGAGAAATTGCAAATATATGTACACGCATACATGCCAATCAATAATGATATTCATACATTGCTTACATTGTGATTTATTGTTATAATACAGGTAATAGTGGTTGATTTATTTGTATTAGAAAAACTATTTGAGCTAAAAATATCTGCTTTTCATGGTTATGTTAGATACATTACTCTCTACCTTCCACATGGATCAGTTTTGGCAAAATCTGAATTTTTGTCTTAGCGCAAATAGTATTTCATACAGATTGATTAGGCTGGCGCTCCTCACACGCCACTTAGCGGGAATGCAATACGACAACACTGCAGGACTCTGATTGGTTGCTCACGGACAAACACCTTCCCATTTGAAACACATAATAGTCATATATGCAACCGACAGCTTCCAAAACTAGTCCCTCAATAATATAAAAATGTAAGTGACAAAGTGTCAAAAAACTGACACAAATAGCTGTTTTCAATATATACAATCATTCCCTCTTGTCAGGGATATTTCCAGAAAAATTGAAATACTCATTTGTTGGGTGTCTTTTCAAAAAAAGAGATAAAAACCTGACTTGTAATTGTAGGGCCATATTGCTCTTGGCAGCCTTTTGTTGTATACATGGAGTTGAATAATGTTCTTACATCATCCCAATTTGGATTTCAAAAAGGGATGTCAACTGAAAATTTAACATACATGCTAACTTCTGAATTAGTACATCTTTGGATAAAAGCAACCACTATTAGAAATATTTTGTGATTTGGTTCAAGTATTTGACATAGATCACAATCTCCTGCTGCAAAAGTTAAAATTTTATGATTTCAATGAGACCTCTATAAATTGGTTCAGGTATTACTTATCAAACAGAATCCAGAAAACCAGGATGAATGGTTATGATTTGGAACCAGGTGCTATTACCAAAGGTGTCTCACAAGTCTCTATACAAGGAACATTGTTATTTTTAATATTCATAAATGACTTGTCAAATAAGTCCTGAAGCTTTCCTGGCAATGAATATATTCCAGATCTTTTCGAGAAACAAGCCAGGTGAAAAGACAATTTGAAATCGACGTTTTGTGAGCGTACATCACTTCCATCATCAGGATATTTAGAGAAATGCTATAACCACAAAATCTATTTACCTATCAATGCCAGCCATGGCATTGAATTTTTCAGATTAACTCTCTCTATCCAAAACCTTAGCCTGTGCACGGCTAGTATGGAGGAACGATTAATTTCCATCAGTTAACTTAAAAATAATGGTTAACCCAGTAAAACTGTGGAGTTAAAATTGTAAATATAGATGGTAGTACCTCTCCATTTAAACTATAACTTTATGTATGCTTCACACGACAAATCACCCGCTTCAGTAGCATAGCTGGTAGCATGTCTGCCTCACGTTCAAGAGGTCCCGAGTTCGGTCATGGTGAGTTACCTGGATAAGGTTTTTCGTGGGTTTTCCCTTATCCTTACAGATGAATGTCTGGTAAGCTCCATGGACCCTAGACACATTTGAGCATCATTTCACCCATTTCATTCACTGTCTGATATGACTTAACGGAGGATGTAAAATTACCACAAAAAAAAAACCTTCACACGACAAACCTTGTAAAACTATTACAATTGACGAATAAACAATCTTAATTTCAAATAGATGAAGAGTTCATTTGGAGAAAACAAATAAGTGTCATGCTACCAAAGCTTAGCTGTGCTTGCTTTGTATGAAGAAACTTAAAAATTCTGTGTAACCAAAAATGTCTTAAAAGCAGCATATTTTGCATATTTTCACTACCTGTTAAGATATGGAATTATCTGTGGGGTAATTCAGCATACATCATAAGTATTTGTGATGTTGAGTATCTTTCCTGTTATCCCTTATTTAAAACCCAAAAACTTCTTACTCTTGCTGGAGAATGTATATATTCTCTGTTAAACTATCTTACAGGTAACTATAATAACTTCACAACAAACCTTGCTGTGCATGACCTCAGTACGAGGTATGCAGGCAATCATAAACCAGCAAATAGTTTAAAATACTCCAGAAAGGATGTTACTACTCTGCAATAAGAATTTACAATAACCTTCCATGTTTTGGATAGAGTCAACATGGAAAATTCAATGCCACGGCTGGTATTTGAAGCAGGAGATCCGTGGTTCAAATCTCGGCCATGGCATTGAATTTTTCATGTTGACTATCTATCCAAAACCTTAGCCTATATATGGCTAGTGTGAAGAAATAATTTCCATCAATTAACTAAAACCTTCCATGTTACTTGAAACTCCTAGGTTAGGTAATCTTAATTAACATAAAATCTTAAGAGATGTTTAAAGCCATTGTTATGTACTCACTCTGCATATAATATGGAGGAATTCTGTGATATTTAAGTTTGAATTTATGAGTCACTATGTTTACACTCAGTCTTCACTTACTTGTTGTTGTATAATTGAAACGTTTTCAAGATCATTCGATCTCATCATCAGCTGTTTGGTGACTAAATGAACCTCCCTCTTCTTCCACTGCTACGGAGCTCCGATCACTCTGCCATCTGGTGTTAGTGGCACTAAGTTTTAATACTTCATTTAATGCCGGGATTTCAAAATTTATAACTTTATCACGGTTTTTGTTTATGAAATTTTTTTCCCAAATATCCAATTCTATGGGTGTACTTAAAGATTTTAACAGTTTAATGTTGTGGCCAATGTTGTGGTTTTTTGTCCAAAAATGGTGTGAAACTGCAGATTTTTCAGTTTGTTTCAACTTAATGTTCCTCTGGTGTTCTTTTTGCCTGGTTAACATGTTTCTCTTAGTTTTTCCTATGTAGCTTTTTTCACAGGTTTCACAATTAATCTGATAAATTCCTGATTTCAAATTGTTGGGGATTGTATTTTTCAGTGGTTTATTTAACAGGTTCCTCAGACTGTATTTGTTTTGGGGTGCTAGTTTTAAGTTTAGTCTTTTGAAGATTCGTTCAAATTTTCTAAAAGCCCATGGATGGTAGGTGAATTTTCTATATTGCCAATTTGTGTTATTAAGTGGTGTGAGAGTGGTATTTTTTGATCTTATCTTCAGTTTTTCTTTCCTCTTCATCATATTCCTTATGATGGCTGGGTTGAATCCATTTAATACCGCTATGTCTTTTATGTGTTGTTGTTCTTTCAAAAATTTTCATAAACAAAAACCGTGATAAAGTTATAAATTTTGAAATCCCGGCATTAAATGAAGTATTAAAACTTAGTGCCACTAACACCAGATGGCAGAGTGATCGGAGCTCCGTAGCAGTGGAAGAAGAGGGAGGTTCATTTAGTCACCAAACAGCTGATGATGAGATCGAATGATCTTGAAAACGTTTCAATTATACAACAACAAGTAAGTGAAGACTGAGTGTAAACATAGTGACTCATAAATTCAAACTTAAATATGAAGAATACTTCACTGTTAATAATGCTTCTGCTTTTAATATTTAATTCTGTGATATCCCATTTAAAAGGTAAATTTTCAGTATTTTAATCAGAAAGGACTATGATACAATGAAGCACAAAATTAATATAATTTTCATTGAAACTTGAGTTCATCAAAACATTAAAAGAGATCCTTTCATGGAAGTGTTGAAAACAGTGTTGTATAAAACAAAACATTCAACTAGCTCCAGTGAACCATTACTCCTTAAAAAACCTAATTTTCTCAAACATCAAAGATGCCATTCCATCTAACAAAAAATCTGGTATATATCAAATTGAATGCTGTGACTGTAGTCAAATTTATATTGGAAAAACCAAAAGAAATTTAGAAACAAGAGCAAAGGAACACCTTAGGAACATAAAATACAAACAATTAGAAAAATCAGCAGTTGCCACGCATTTTTGGGAAAAAAAACACAACATAAATCCAGAACCAAAATTACTAAAACATACAACAGGAAAAGAAGAACTGTCCGCATGGGAACAAATCTTTATTTCAAAAAATAGGAACAAAGTATTCAATTTCGACATCCCCCAGAAAGATTTGTTCAGTAAGTTCCTCGAACCGCCACCAGAGGAGACCGATGACAAAATATTGCCAGCTACACCAATGAGAACAAGTCGATGTCCGGCTGAAGATAGAGGGAAGGCCTCAGAAACCGGTTCCGGGAAAATTTAAAAGTGAGTGTTGTTTTGTGTTATTAATCGACTCCCAATTAATTTAATTAAAAGAGATGCCCCTATTGCCTCCAAGGAGTTCACCAAATCAAAATCCAACAGTTGACATTAGCTGAGAATGTTAGGAAGGTCCTGTCAAAACACACTCTAAGTAATCACTAGCAATATATGGAGCATCGAGTACTAGTTCGACTCAAAATTATATAAAATTTCGTCTGTTGCTGTCTGCTCTCTTCTATCTACTGGCTGAATTTCAAAGTTCATTATTCGTCCTTATTTTTCCATATGAATATGTTCTTCCATGTTGTCAGTTTATTTTGGTTTGTCATGCCTTTTAGTAATTTTGGATTTGGATCAGTGTCATGATTTTCATTCCAAAACTGAAATGCTACTGCTGACTTACCTTTTTGTTTCATTTTGATGTTTCTAAAATACTCTTTGACTGTGGTTTTTAGATTTCTTTTAGTTTGACCTATGTAGCATTTTTCACAATTCTTACATTCTGGTTCTGTTAATTGATGGGATTTCATCTTTTGTTTCTAAATTTAGCGATTTTAAAACTGGGTTTCTATTAGTAGGTGCCAAAATGATATTTTGTTCTTTAAAGATCTTTTTGAATTTATTAAATGTTTTTGAGTAGTATGTGAAAGCACTGAATATGTAAAATGTAAAAATACTATCATCAAACCGGATAAAGAGGATCAGAATAGTGGAAATATTTGAACAAAATATATCATTAAAAATTGATAAACTTAGGCCTAAAAGATAAATTGATTTTGGTAATCTATCAAGCAAAATTATAAAATGTGTTACAACTGAGACTGCTCATATTCTGACACACATTACAAATGCATTATTAAAAATGTCACCAAATATATTAAAGAAAGTAATTGTAAGGCTACTGTAATCTAAAAGTAACAAGATAAACATAGAAAATGATATGCCAGTTACATTATGTCCAACTATTTAAAAACAGTAAAAGGTGTTACTAAAATTAGGCAAGTGAGTCAACCTTGTATATACTTGTATTTTAAAACTAATTGCAAATTATTTTACTAAATTGAACTAATGATGCATTTGGACTCGGAAAGAAGAAAGCAACTCAGTGCACTAAGTGTTTTCACCATAAGTCTCAATGACTGGGAGTTCTCAATAAACTCGCCCACAGAGCTTTGTCTATCTCTGATCCCAGCCACTTAAAACAGGAATTACAGCACCTAAGACTCACTTTCCGTCAAAACGGCTACTCCGAATATGACGTTAAAGTCTCGATCACCTAAGCTAGGAAAGGGAAACCTGTAATACAGCAAGCGTCAGATAAGCCTACCGCTACAACCTGCATCCTGTTTACTGGCAACCTATCTGGCAGAATCAGCAAAATTGTTGCCAAATACATCAGGACCATCCACAAGCCACCTCCAAAGATTAAACATCTGTTAAGATCAGTGAAAGACAAACTGGACTTCCAAGTTCCGGGAGTGTACTGCATTCCCTGTGAATATGGGACACTGTATATAGGACAAATTGGAAGGACCACCGCTACCAGAATAAACGAATATGTACAGAGCATTCGTTTAATGCAGCCTGAGAAATCTGGGCTGGCAGAGCATTGTTTTTATAATGACCATAGAGCCAACTTTCGGGAGATGACCATCTTAGCAAAATGCAACAGTTACTGGGAGCAGAGATTTAAGGAGGCTTTAGCCATTTCCTCAGAGAGGAGCACGTTTAATCATGATGTGGATTTCAGTTCAGCTCCTCCTGGAAACCGGCCTTAAAATGAAAATCTGTCAACTTAAGAAGCACAGATCAATACAGCTTGATAATCAGGTTAAGCAGTTACGTATCTTTGACCCAATTAATTTTCTATACTCACACCATCACCTGACCTGGCATTTAATTTACTAAACCAGTCGTTTGTTCAGTAATGCAAATTTTGATAAAGTTTTGTCTTTGTTTATAATTGTGTTATATCCAGTGATTCATTTGTGGTTATAACATTTAATAAATGTTGATGAGGGAGAGATGCACACTCCCAAAACGTTGATTTCTAATCGTCTTTTCACCTGGCTTGCTTCCCGAGAACAACTTGAGCATATTTGTCACCAGGAAAGCTTCAGGTCTTATTTTATCAATATTTTTAATTAAAAAGGCATTTAGACTAAAATTTAAATCTACATCGTTCACACTTATAGGTACCAATTTATTAAACAGTGAACAATTTGTTTTCAATTCCTTTCATGGAAGTGTTGAAAACAGTGTTCTTATATTAAATTAAAGGCAGTCGATTAATGACACTAAACAACACTTTTAAATTTCTCAGAACATGTTTCAGAGACTATTTTCCTCCATTGTCATCTGGACATCGACTAGTTCTCAGTGGTGTAGCTGGCGATATTTTGTCATAGGTCTCCTCTGGTGGCAGTTTGAGGAACCAGAAAGATTTGTTCAGCAAGTTCCTCGAACTGCCACCTGAGGAGACATATGACAAAATATCGCCAGCTACACTACTGAGAACCAGTCGATGTCCAGTTGATAATGGAAGAAAATAGTCTCTGAAACATGTTCTGGGAAATTTAAATTAAATTTAAATTTAATTTGTTTTCAGTTTAATTTATCATGAAATCGTATTCCTCAGTATGTTGATGACTTCATTAAGACAGCTATATTTTTAGCTGCTATAATTTTTTAACTTGCAGACCAATCAGGTAAGGTTCGGATCTGGGATACAGTTAATAAAGAACATCTGCTGAAGAATGAATTTCAACCTATTGGAGGACCTATCAAGGATATTTCATGGTCTCCAGACAACCAGCGTATGGTTGTGGTTGGAGAAGGACGAGAAAGGTGAGTTTCACAATATTAAGTATTCACACATTAAGTATTTACTAAACACATAATATTGTGACTCTGAAGTATTCCTAACATTTGCTACAGAGGAATTGAGGAGTGCTTTTTCAAAAGTCAATAGATGCACAAAATGTGTTTCTGAGAAAAACGTTTTTTTATTCTATTTATTGGCAATACTAATTGGTTAGCACAGCAACTATATTGATCATTCAATTCTCCTTCCTGAAACTGTCTCATTGAATGTGAAACGAAACAAATACTGTAATTTAACTAGTTCAAATTTGTGGTTAAAAATGCTGAGTTTTTTCAAAAAGCGATAGATGCTGATTAACTTTTCTGCGTGAGCAAGAAATTAACTCTTGAAGTTTAGCTATTTTTGTCATTTATTGTTTTTTTTTTCTTTTTTTTTTTTTTTTCCCTTTTCCTAAATTTTTTTATTTATGTATTTATTATTTTTTATTTATTTTCACCTTTTCATAATACATTATATATTATACAACCAATGGTTAATGTTTATAAGAATTATTTGATTAGGTATAAACTTGGAAACTAAGTACTGCTACATTCACAATAACAATATAATATTTTGCTTTATTTATATAACAAACATTGAATACAAAGAAATTTCAAACATTATGAATAAGTAAGCTTTAACCTTTATTGGTATCTTCTAGTAAATCTTCATAAAATTCTTTTGCAGTTTCTGGAATTTCAAAAGATTTAGGTAGATTTTGAACATCCTTTTTCTTTTCTTTGCTCACTCTATTAGGAGGCACAAAACTGTGCCCATGTATTGAGTAGATATGTGAAATGCGGGAAGATTTTTTTACTCTTCTCCAAGAAAGTAATAAGCATGAACATCACATTATTCTTGTTCTGACTAGAGCAAGAGTCTGAAAATAAACAAATGGTAGGAGTGTTGCTGGACATCCTTTCTTCCAGTTCCAACAAGCAGTGGTGCAAAGCTGAGGCAATCAGGTTGCAGCCTTTAGCAGATTCAGTTTCCAACCATGTATACAAGAAAATGTATTTGTTCTATGTTTTAGATTTAATCATTATGCATAGATTATACAGCCATACCTGCCTTGCATAGAATCGCTAACAGAAAGTTTAGGCAGTGGTTGTTTCTGCTGCATATCAAAGCAAATGGTGATTGTCTGAGCGTTTTCCTCTTTCAATAGCTGATGAAACCTTTTTGAATGCAACTTGTGCTGTCTGTACATGGTTCTTAATTCGTTTTTCTTTTCCATGTCTGTCTCTGTCTTAATCTTCATCGGTCCCATTTGCATTTGGAGCCTGTGTCAGTGTGGGGTGTACGGAATGAAAAATTGAAGAAGTTGTAAAATATGTATTTATATTTTGACAATAAGCAGACTGGAGATCTCTTAATCTTCTTTCTTTGCAAAAGTTGTTCTACATTTTTCAGATATTAAGTTATGGAGGTAAATATCCTCTCCTTGATTTTGCTCTTCCATAATGGCTTTCTCTGCATCTGTACTTCTTTAACGTCTTGCTTTATAGGAGCAGAAATGCCCTTCTGTAATTTTCCTGTTCTGTCACTTCCTCTGGTTTCCTTTAGTGCATTCCCTGGTAAGTGAAACTTTCTAGCCAGGAGAGAATCCATCTTTTGACACCCCTGTGATTCCTTGGAAGCTTGAAGTGATAACTGAAAATACTCGGCCAACATTAGTTCTCACACTGCATTTAATACTGTCTGCTTTGTATTTTGAGCTTCTTTCTTCATTACTCTGCGATTAGAAGATGTAATACATATATTTTGCATAGGAATTTATCTTGATCTATTTTATTTAGCACGGAAAGAAGTCAAATCAGCTACATCACAGAGCTTATGCCTTTTACTTTTAGGATTTCATGGAGTGCACTCAAATCTATGTGAACATGAAATTGCTGGAGTATGAGCTTTCCTTGATTTGCATTTTGATTTCCTTTCCTTGTTTTTGCAATTTCTACTTCCTGTACATTCTATGAGTGGTAGTTTCACAATCTGAGCTCCTGTGCATTGTGCATATACAGTGCAGTGTCTCAACTAAGAATAAAAATGCCATGTAACTATAACAAAGCTTTCAGAAATGAATGTGAAATACAAGTGCACAACCTGAGTTTGCAGTTATTGCTAATGCTGCAGCAGTGTACAAAGCTTGCAGAAATGATTGAAAATTCCAAGAATCGCAACAGTGAGATGGCAGTCATTGCCAACATGCGTTTCATAGAATTGAGGTTGCTACACGCTGGATCATAAAATTGCATCTATTGACCTTTGCTTTAACTAGCATCTATTAAGTTTTGAAAAAGCTGCTGATATTCCATATCTTCTACACAGGACATGAATCGAATTTTGCAAAATCTGATTTCACAGGACGATGCAGGAGGTGAAAATTATGCTGATACTATATATATATATATATATATAACTGAATTTCGTAAAATTTTGCATCTATCGAGTTTTGAAAAACGCTCCTCTATTGTAAACCAATGGGAAGAAAATGTACATTATTGGAATTTGTCCATCATATTCATTGGTTGAGGGATACAGTTAATCTGCTTCTGTAAATGATGACAGGAGATAAATTAAGATAATGTGTGTAAGATTCCAGCATTTGTTTATATGCAGTTGCTCTGTAGATTTAATATGGGATAAGAAATATATGTAGACATTTTAAGGAAGCTCACATATCTAGTATAAACTGAATGCCATTTATCACTAGGGCAAATATAACCAACATGATAAACTTCACTTATCTTTTAAGAAAATTGATGAAATTTCCACAGAATTGAAAAGTCTAGTTTTGCAAATAAATCTATTGCACCTTCAGTCACTGTTTTTATCTTTGCTTCCTCTAGGTGTCATATATATATTTAACTCTGAAATTGAAACAATTTAACGACAGAATCGGTTGGCTGTATTTCAAAATTCATTACATAATTTCTATTTTTTATAAATAATACTCCGCTATCCAACCTTTAGTCTACATATCAACATAACATGAAAATGCTGGAGTGTAAGAGAGTGGACGGCTTCAATGCCAACTCCTTAACATTAGATACCAACCATTTTTTAAAATAAATATTTTCTCCCAAACCATTGAATCTATCAGACCATTTAATTACTTTAATAATTTAACCATGAAATAAATACAGAAGTTGTTAGGTGTATTAAGCCATTGAGATGATATGTATTACCCCATTCTTAAAACTTGACAGCTTATTGCAAATGTCTAATGAATTATAAAGTTATAAGTTGGAGAAAAATAGCTACCTACTTACAATATTGTATTATAAACTCAAATATTTTCATTTGTTTAAATTGACAAAGTGAAAAACTGTGTTTAACAGTATATTGACAATATACTGATGTGCGGACTTAAAAACTGTTAGCTGCTCTACTACTGTTGGGTTTGTATTTGAATAGCCAAAATGTGAAACATCGCTGTTTGATTATATGTGTTTGGAGGAATTTAGTAACGGTGACATCAAAATTAATCGCAAATACTATTTGTAGTTGGTTTATTGATACTCGTCACTTTTTTATATTAATGAGAGTCTAGTTTCAAAAACAATCGCCTCCATTTTCAATCTCTTTCCAACCAGTTGGAAAGTAAGTGATGAGTATCAATAAACCAACTACAAATATTATTAATTTTTAGATGAGTCGTATTTATTACACATCTGCTTCCCTTTCTATGTAGACGACATCTTTGCAATAGTGCCCTACAAACAAATAGATGATGCTTTGAAACTACTCAACCTGCAAGAACCCAGCATACAATTCACAGTGGAAACTGAAGAGTACTGTACTCTACCTTTTTTGGACCTTAAAATCAAAAAAAGCAATGAAAAACTAGAATTTGGTATCCATAGAAAAGCAACACACACAGATAATTACATCAAAGCAAATAGTTTCAACCCAATTCCACACAAACATGCAACCATCAACAGTCTCACACACAGATTAGTAAATCTACCTCTCAGCCAGCAAGAATATCAAAACGAATACCATCAAATCTTAAAAACTGCAATTAAAAATGGATATGGAAAAAACCTTGTAGATAAAAAACTAAAATCATTCAAACTTCAAAAGAGATTAAAACAGATCACAGCTCTCACACCAATAAAACAAGAAATTAGATTTGCTAAATTTACTTACCACCCCTGGGCCACAAAAAAGTTCCGAAAAATATTCAAGAAATACAATATAACATTGGCACCAAAAAACAATTACAACATTAAAAACCTACTTCACAGTAATAATACTGATAAGATAAAACCAGAGGAAAAGTCAGGCATTTACAAGATTAAGTGTAAAGACTGTGAAAAAATTTACATAGGGAGGACAAAAAGAAACATAGGCACTAGAAAGAAAGAACACTTCAGGCACTTAAGATACAAAAATATTGATAAGTCCGCAATAGCAGCTCATTTCTGGTCTGAAAATCATGAAATTGAAGATAGCACAGAATTACTAAAATACGTACAAAAACATAGTGAACTCGTCATATGGGAGAGGATATACATAGAAAAACATAAAAACCAACTTATGAACTTTGAAATCCCGCCAGAAGAGAATCCCACATTTAAGTTCATCACTAAATCAACAGATGGCAGCAGCAACCCCAGAATTACCCACACCACTGGATCAAGCTTTAGTCGCATAAGAGCCGTAGATGCAAACGATGATTTGCGGAGAAAAAAAAAAAACGAAAGTGAAGCAGATGTGTAATAAATACGACTCATCTAAAAATTAATAATTTTTCGCTTCACTGTGGTGTTCCAATACAGTTAAATCTCAACTACAAATAGTTTTTGCAATCACTGTTTGGTCTTCATGTCAGAAGTTAAATAGGTTTGAACACTCCCTGAGGTACTAAGCTGTGTAATTGACAGAATGAGCACACTTAAAATTAATATTGTGTGTACATGCATGCTAATAAAACTTCAGTAGCAATGGTGAAACAAGTCTTCTCCATTTAAACTAAGATTTTAAAAAATCAGCAAAGGTTTTCCCTTTTTATACTCATACTAATATACATAAATCTGTGACATAAACTTTTGCAAAAATAGTATAAAGTTAATATTTTCTTGCAGATATCTTTTAATTTGCAGCATGTGATGTTTAATTGATAAATGCTCTGCATTCTTAAACTAGTCTATGGGCAGCAACCACCAAGAGCTATTAGGCAAAATGATAAGTGTTGGATCTTCATTGCATTCATTCAGTCCTGAACCAAGAACAGTAACCTTCCTTAATGAAGAACTTTCTGCCCCAGTCAAGAATTACCTTTGCATGTTAGCAAGGAATGCTACAGAGGCAAATCATTTTTGTATAAGTGAATGTACATCGTAATGAAATTAGGGACGGAAGGTGTCAGGCATAACAAATATTTCACAAATAATTATATTTGTGCAGTATTTTTGCTTCACTGTAACTAGCTTCATTTTGTACTTAATTATAACAAATATTATTAAAGTAACTTCAATGTAATCTAACCAGAGCTAATTATAGAGACTTAACATAGATCTTGCTATTGCTACTAGTGTCAGCAAAAAGTGAAATTACTATAATCTAAATCTACCAAAACTGAAATAGGAAAATTAATAATGTGGTTAAATTTTAGGTTTGGACATGTGTTCATGTCTGAAACAGGGACATCTGTTGGTGAGATATCAGGACAGTCAAAACCTATCAACTCCTGTGACTTCCGACCAACAAGACCCTTCAGGATTGTGACAGGAAGTGAAGACAATACCATTGGTGTATTTGAAGGCCCACCTTTCAAGTTCAAGATGACAAAACAGGTTCTTAATCTATTTTATATATGGAGATGGTGAATTGTAGTCAGAGATTCTATTCTAATGTAATGTTACTTCTGTTCTAGGAGCACACAAGATTCGTCCAGGCAGTGCGCTACTCACCCAGTGGAAGTCATTTTGCTTCTGCGGGATTTGATGGGAAAGTGTTCCTTTATGATGGCGCATCAGCTGATTTGGTAGGGGAAATTGGGGGACCTGCTCATAAAGGTGGTGTCTATGGTGTAAGTATTTATTGTAAATGACTGAAAGTTCTGTCAATGTATCATTAAAGACTTCTCATGTTCAAACCAATGGCAATTTCATGAAACTCCCTCTTAAGCCCTTCACTGTTACAAATTCGATGGTTACACAGAATGTTCCCGCTAAAATTAAGTTAAATGAAGTAAAGCAATGGAACAAAGACCTCTATAGTAACTATTCAAAGGGTTTAGGAATCAAAGAAATTACAATCATTGCTAGAGAAACTGAGAAGAGAAGACTTTTAAAACGAAGATTATTGAACCATTCAAACTATTAATAATGTGTATCTTGGAAATGTCAACACTGTGTATGTGCATGCGTGCATAATGTCCTCTCACTCATGGCTTGTGATTAATCTGAACATTGCAACGTAAGTAGATCTGGAATTGTTTTAAATTTAATTTGGAGATCCTTCTAGTTAAATTTTTTAGAGGAAGTAAGATATTTGTTATAATTGGATGTGAAAGGTTACTAATTAATCTTTTAACTGTTTAATAGGGGATAATTTGTTTTATTGTTTGAGCAATTTTGAAAGCATCTCATCTATAATTTAATTTTGAAACCCCTTTTTGACCAACAAATCTGCTTGCTCGTTGGATGGAATCCATTGGAAAACTACTATATGCGCACAATGAGTTGAGCGCTGGATTTACGGTGTGGTGCAGGCAGAGGGGAAGGAGCGAGAGCTAATGCTCTTTTGTTTCTGCAGTGTGGTCAACCTTGAAAAGCACAGTTCAGCGAAATAGCATGTAAGATAAGCAAAGATATGCACTGCAAGTGGGAGATATGTGGACAAATAGTAAATTGAACTTGATCCGATAAGCTGTATATTTATATACTTAGTGTTTATATAACATAATAGAAAATAAATATTATGACAGATATAAATACTCATTCACTTTGTGATTCTTCAAGTCCGGTGCATCACTAGTATCCTCTGATGTGTTGACAATTACATCAATTGCATTTTCTATTGCACCATCGTTTCTGCAATATTTCACTTCCAGCTCTTGGACCTCCTTGCAATGTGTTGCAGTTACGGAAGATAATGCTTCTATAGCAAGTTTCCACAGATTTGAAGCCGACATATCACCAGTAACGTTGCATCCTCTGAAAACCTTCCTTAGTTTTGCCCATGCCACCTCAATGGCATTCAGATTACAATTATACAGAGGTTGACGAATAATGTCCCCTTTCGAGAGCCGTAACATCCACAACATACCTTTGTTGTAAACTGGTTAGCTAATTAACCTGGAATTCAATCAAAACGAAATATGGTAGACATGATAAAGCTTAGCATATTAGCCACTAGATATCAGTGTATAGTGCATTTCAAGTTTCAAAGTTGTCATCTGTGTTTATGCAGTTAGACGAAACTTGCCGAATGAGGACTTGGAATCAGAGTGCTCAACTTATTGCGCGCATATAGTATGTTTATTTGAATTTTGGAGACTTTCAATCACATTATGGATTTCATTTATTGTTTTCCATTTTAGGGCAGTCAGTTAAAATAACCTGAATACCTGGTATGGAATCTGATCTGAAAACTATCTTGGAAAACTTATTTTTCAAGCGATTAGATTTTGTAAGGAACTATAAATTGCATTTATTTACCGTATAAATATATTTAACATACATTATTTTAATCAAAACTGTTAGGACAGTTTTTGAGAAAAATCCATGAATCCGAGGTTTTCAAGGGCAAGAAAACGATATCTACAAAATATGATTTTAATTGGTTAAAGAAACAGGATATTTGAATGGAAAAGAAACAGAAGAAGATCCATCTTTTTATGGATTGATGTGCATCACATTCACCTTAAATAATTCTAGAAAATGTTCGAGTGAAATTTTTCCCTCCTGAATGTACCAGTCATCTACAGCCATTTGATTTGGGCATCATTGCAAATTTTGAAGTTCATTAGAGAAAAATGCTGGTTCAACATTTAATAACACTGACTTATGCAGGAAATGAAAATCTTGCAATTATCTTACTACAAACCATGGAATTAATCATGGCTGCCTGAAAGCAAACTTCATCCTTCACATTTTTAAGTTAATTGATGGAAATTATTTCTTCACACTAGCCATATATAGGCTAAGGTTTTTGATAGTCAACAAGATTTAAATATGTTGACGCTATCAAAAACCTTAGCCTATATATGGCTAGTGTGAAGAAATGATTAATTTCCATCAATTAACTTAAATAATAAGAGTTTAATGATGAAGCCTGGGATTCAAGTACTTACGATAGTAAGTCGCCACAAACAATGTCTCAAATATGAGAGCCCCTGAATTTAATGTCAGGATGGCATGTTTGGCCATGGTAGCTCAATGGGTAAGAGCGACTGGATGGAAACCACGAGATCTGTGGTTCAAATCCCAGCCATGGCATTGAATTTTTCATGTTGACTCTATCTTTCATCCTTCACTGTTTCTTTAAATCTGGTGTCTTAAAGATAGTGATGGTACCGATAGTGATAAAATCATGCATGTAAGTAAACTAGCTCTATGGGAGGGAAAACATTTTGTTACCTTTGTGCATTTTGGTGACAATCTAGTTGTTTATGGGGAACCACAGGTTGAGAATATTATTGACAATGTGCAGCAAAAGCATGTCGGTGATTCAGAAAAGCAGACCAGCTTCAAACGACTGACCAAAATGGAGATCGCAATTCAAATTTTGAAATATCTAAAGTGGACAAAGTGTTAAGTGCAATAAATGTATGTAGGCATTACATTATTGCAAAAAGTTATGGTGAAAATGCTCTGTGTTCATTAATATGATTTGGAAAATTAGTTGTGTGTATTTAATGCAAGAAAAGTGAAATAAGCCAGATGTACTGAATGATTTAATTAAAGCAGCACCAATTTCTAAATAATGTTTACTTTGCACATATCTCAATATTTGTAAAGTTTTACACACGCAGGCCCACTGCTTTACCTTTTGCTTTACAAAAAATGCATTGTGAAAATCACATTTATATAATTAATTCTGAATTATAAGTTATCTTCCTTCTTCCCCTTGATATGTGCATAAATGACGTTCAACTATACTTTGGTAAAACATTTGAAGATCATGATGGTGTGTGTATGCGTGTTGTTACAGGTTGCATGGAAACCTGATGGAACACAGCTGCTCACAGCTTCGGGAGATAAAACCTGTAGGTTGTGGGATGTAGAAACAAGACAAATGGTATCAGAGTTCGTAATGGGGTCACAGGTAGAAGATCAACAGGTAAGCTTGCCATTACCTTTCCAAAAGCCTATCTAAATAAGACATAACTCAGGCATGTTTACAGCAAGTTCTTGGTTTAAGAATATGTTTCATGCAACTCCACCTTGCAGCTTACTTCTTTCCACTAATCTGCAAACAGTTAATGTGAGAGTATTATGAAATATAAAATAACTCCAATGGACTCTGTAAATTAAAAACACTTACAGCAGTGCACGTTGCCAGGTATATCATCTTCATATGATTCAGATTACCTTGAAGGTTGAAGCTAAGAGGATTTAGACACTAAAGAGTAAATAGGTGACATTTTGAAATAAAGTGCTTTATTGAATTGAAAAGAAAATATTTTCAAGTTATTTACTGACAATATTTTGATGCTTTTTCTTTATATTTAGGTATCATGTCTGTGGCAAGGACAGTATCTGCTATCTGTTTCTCTAAGTGGCTTCATCAACTACCTCGATGTAAACAATCCGGCCAAACCACTCCGTATTGTTAAGGCAAGTTCTCAGCTTAGTTTCCTGGTTTAATTAATTTTAGAGATAACAAACACATTTGAAAGGGTTGCTTTTTTCACTATGTGTGCAAAGAATATTTAAAATAATGTTTTGGAGTTAATGATGGAAATTAATAATAATAATAATAATAATTTATTCACCATTTAGTAATTACAATAGGCTCGTCACATGTAATAGCTACCTTAAAATCTAGTAAAAACACTATAACTATAAATTCAAAAAAGTCTTCAAAAAACAAAACATTCAACTAGCTCCAGTGAACCATTACTCCTTAAAAAACCTAATTTGCTCAAACATCAAAGATGCCATTCCATCTAACAAAAAATATGGTATATATCAAATTGAATGCTGTGACTGTAGTCAAATTTATATTGGAAAAACCAAAAGAAATTTAGAAACAAGAGCAAAGGAACACTTTAGGAACATAAAATACAAACAATTAGAAAAATCAGCAGTTGCCACGCATTTTTGGGAAAAAAACCACAACATAAATCCAGAACCAAAATTACTAAAACATACAACAGGAAAAGAAGAACTGTCCACATGGGAACAAATCTTTCTTTCAAAAAATAGGAACAAAGTATTCAATTTCGACATCCCCCAGAAAGATTTGTTCAGCAAGTTCCTCGAACCGCCACCAGAGGAGACCGATGACAAAATATTGCCAGCTAAACCAATGAGAACAAGTCGATGTCCGGCTGAAGATAGAGGGAAGGCCTCAGAAACCGGTTCTGGGAAAATTTAAAAGTGAGTGTTGTTTTGTGTTATTAATCGACTCCCAATTAATTTAATTTATACAACAACACTGTTTTCAACACTTCCATGAAAGGAACTATAACTATATTTCAGAAACATGAAAAACATCATCAAAATACATGTTTTATATGTCTTACTTACATTTGTCTATGAACTCTTGTAAGTTATAAAAGGGGTTCGCAGTTAACCATTTGTACAGTCTCTCCTTAAACATTTGAGTGGGTAATTTATGTATTCTTACAGGAAGTGCATTGAAAAGTTTTATGCCATTTATTTTATAATACGGAGAGGTCTTCTGAAGCCTATGGAAGGGCATATCCAATTTTTTCATGTTGCGCGTATTGTATGTATGTATTTCATTTCTTATGTTATACTTTTGTGTATTTTCTTCAATATATACCAGAGCATCATAAATATATAAATTAACTACTGTTGATATTTTAGCTGCTATAAACAATGGCTTACAATGCTCTAATTTCTTTGAATCTGTTAATATTTGAATAAGCCTTCTTTTGGAGTTTTGGTACCTCCACTATTTTTGGACTGCTACCCTATAGTATCAAACCATATCTAAAACTACTTTGGAAGAATGAAAAATATGCCATGCATACATATTCTTTTGATGCAGCTCTTTTTAAATTTGCTAATAATCGTTCCTTCACACTAGTCATGTGAACAAATGGAGTGTTTATAAAGAATTTATCCATTAGTGATATACACTTTTTTTCTTTTAGACATAGCTCTAATAAGCTGCGCAGTTTATCACATCATAAAACCCTTTTAAATGTTTACTTATCAGATTGAGCATCACTCTTTTGTCCAGTTCCTTGGGTGTGATTGCATATTACTAGGATTCCTGAACTTCTGTTGCACATTTAGCTAAAATACAAAGGGTGTTCTGAAAGTAAGTTTCATCTTTTTTTTTTCACTCTGAAACTATTCCCAAATAAAAATAGACCATGGCATCATGAACTATACACCTTGCACTATTTTTCTGCATAGTCACCACCGACATTGAGACATTGTCGTAGTGTGCAATCAATTTTATGAAACCACTCTAGTAAAACTCTGTGCCGTGCGATGCAAGGAATCATTGGACAGCCTGCTCCACCTCATCATTGTTTTGGTAATGGCATCTTGAGATTCAGCTTTCAATGTGGGGAACAGGAGAAAGTCCAATGAGGCAAGATTGAGGCTGTAGGGAGGGTGATCCAATCTCTCTCATCCAAAGTGACGAATCTGATCTTGTGTGAGTCTTGCTGATGTGTTCTTGTGCTGTCGTCCAAGAGCAGAACACCTTCACTCAAGACCCTTGGTCTCTTTTGCTGTATGGCGGACCTGAGTTTGGTGAGGGTGTAGCAGTAACGTGCTGTATTGATGGTCCCTTCGTGAAGAAAATCAAGGAGAATCACACCTTTTGATACCACAACACTGTGGCCATAAACTGTCTTGCAGATGGTGACAGTTTGAATTTTTTCTTCACTTGTGCATTGGGATGCTTCCATGTCAATGAGGTGGCCTTGGTTTCTGGGATAAAGTGGTGCTCGTATATCGCCTGTGATGATTCTGAACAGGAGCTAGTTTCTCTCTAGCTTGTACCGCATCAAGTGATCAGGGCTGATTCCTATTCTTGCACTCTTTTGATCCGGGGTTAAATTTCTCAGCACCCATCTTGCAGGCATTTTTTGGTAACCCAACACTTCATGAAGCATGTGATGGGCTTGAGCGCAACCAATATCCAATGTGGATGCCACTTCTGACACTGTTGTGCACCTGTCTGCTAACACCATGGCCTGTACTCTAGCAATGTCGGTTTCATTCATGGATATGAAGGGTTGCCACTTCAACCTTCATCCTCCACATTCTGCCTTCCTTCACTGAACATGGAACACCAACAACAAACCATTTGTCGAGACATTACTTCTTCACCACACATGCTCTGTAGGCATTCATGGATGGCAGATACACTAATCCCACGTACCCATTCATACCAATGCATTTGCATTGGCGACAACTTTGTCAGCACACATCCGTCAGTCGTTGTGATTTGTATTCAAATAACTTTGACATGCCTGTCTGTTGCTCATTTCTCTTCTTCAGTACTCTGTGCATGCGTTATTCCCCCTCCGCTAGTGTACCATCTTCACATTTAAAAAAATGACGAAACTTGCTTTCAGAACATCCCTCATAAATAATGTATTACCATATACAGGAAGCTGTTTTGTGAATTTTTATACAGCAAACAAAATGTATATAAGCATATGTTTGCAACATAATCAAAACAAAACAATGAAAATATATACATAAATAAACTGCTAGTGTCATTTAAATTTTAAAATTCAAAATCATAATCTCTGCATTTCATTCTAACAGTGAGAGCTTCCACAAAATAAGAATTGTTAGCATTTGTAAATTCTGAGCTTACAAATTTGTAACTTATACTATTTGTAACTTAATAATTTAAGCTTTAAAATTTACAGAAATTGTGTAAACATCATACATAAGAAGCTGATAGGCTTTAATGATAGGAAATCAATCAAGATATTGTAATACATTAAAATGAATAGAATATATTTTGCTCAATAGGAAAAGCTTGAAATAGACTAATGTATTGGATACAAGTTTTGTTTATATCAATAAATCAACAAGAATGCAACAGATAAATGGAGACTCTGAGGAAAGTATTAGTAAATTTATTACTAGTTTCCTACACATAACTTTTTCTAAAATTAACCTTCCAGCATAGAAAAATAATCAAAAACAGCTTAATCCCGGGGAAAAAAAAACAACTTCTATAAACATTTCTACTAGTTCATCTAGAACATGAAATAACATACTTATAGTATAATAACATAATCCAAACTATTTTGCCCCCATGTGAATTTGGCGTAGTTTAAATATTTCTATCATTCCTAGCAGCCTACGCTTCTGAGTATGTTAAATTTAAATGTGTTTATGCTGTCAAAATCTTTCAAATATGCTGTATAACTTTGAAAATACATCTATATACCAATTATGCATTTAAGTTAGCTTTAAGCTTATACTTTTTGATAATTAACACTGTGGGGTGCTTTTCCCTCCTGTGGCACTGCATAGTGGCTCATGTACCAACTTCTTGGCTCTGTCTGTTGCCAAAAGAGATATAATATTTCTGCAGCTGCTTCCCATATCATAACTTCAGTTACAATTGAACAGTGATAATAAGCATATACCATATCATAAAAGATATTGTAAATGTTTTCTATCCATATATTTCTGGCATTTTCGCTTAGAAGTTTAATATCCAAAATAGAATGAATTAAATGCGTGATGTTTTTTAATGTTTTTCCAGTATATGGGAATTTGTTGCACATATTTTATTTTTCAAGTTCTCTCGTAGGACAAATTTGCACTGTTAAATCAGTACGTAATGGGGGCCATAATCGTTTACTAATTTCCCTATTTTCAAAGATTTTCTGAATCAAGAAATTGTTTCAAATCACTTTCTAACACTATCACTGACATTCTGTCAACAGAAATTTACTTGACTGATAATCATGTAGCAGCAATTCCTGGTCATGATGAACTCGTCAAAATACCTTTTTCCTGTGCAAGCTGCTTTGGGAACTTAGAAGTTTTCTACATGTTTTCCAGTTTCATCCATTTTTTTCTAAGTAAAAGGCTTTTCAATTGTTTTTTCATGAAAGAGAGCTTCAGTCACCCAGTAGGTGATGTGGCGAATGCCCTCTAAAACATTTTACTTGTGTTCTAACATTCAAAAGTGAAGGTGAATGTACATAAGTGTGATTACTTCAATACTCCAACAAATTAATTAGTACTGTTTAAAACTCATAAATTAATAAGCATGGGACAGAAATAAAACAATATAAAACTTCTGTTTACTCGCGTCATGCTGTTATTAGCCACAAAGAAGCACATCGTATTGTGTGCGGGCGATGGGAGTCTTAGGTGTATCTACTGACGTGCATTCTGCTATGTGGTAGCCACACTGGGAGGTAAAAGCATGTAGACATCCTTAAACATTGTTCTGTTCTTTGTAATTTGATTTTCAACATACCCTGATAATTTTCTTCAAATGCTTAGGCTTAAGTTTGATTGTAATTGATTATCACAAGTTTGTTTGAGAAAGATCTTTCCACTCCGCAAATGTTGCTGGCCAAAATTTGACAGCACTTATTAACTGTGGGAAAATATCTTTGGAAAACACTGTTGTCACCTTGAAGATAGTTATATACAAAACACAAAACTTTGTCAGAATTTCTTTCTAAAACATTGCATATCTTATTTAATTTTCTGGCATTCTTTAAGGGTGTACTCTTAAAGTTTACTATGAACCTCATAGAGAAATAATATGGTTTTTATAATAAGCACTTTATTAATTTTCACTAATGTGTTTAATTATTAATTTGAAATGTGTATGCAAAATTTTGTAAATTTTATTATTCTAACTTTATTATCTTAAACAGAACTCACTGGAACATGATTTTTTTTACATTTAACATCATCCACTGTTAAGTCATATCGGACAAAGAATGCAATGGATGAAATGATGCTCAAATGAGCCCAGGGTCCAAAGAGCTTAGTTACCTGACATTTGTCTTTCAGGATAAGGGAAAGTCCCAGAGAAAACCTTATCCAGGTAACTCATCCTGAATGCGATTTGAACTTTGGATCTCTTGAACATGAGGCAGACATGCTAACCAACTACTCTACCAAGGTATGCGGTACATGTTGATGTGTCCATCAGCCTTGATTTATTTGAAAATTTAAAACTATGTGTATTATATGTGGTGGAGAAATTATGAAATATCCAGCAACATTGGAAATATGCAGTTACAATAACTACAAAACCTTGCATACTATAAGCATAGAAGAACATAAAACATATTGCAAAATTTAAATTGATATTGTGACTTTGTGGATTTGTAGAATTAAAAGTCCAAGTTGCAGAAATTCAAAATGCTCTTTATTTTTGTAGAAACTGTTTGTATACCCCTTTGCAGCAAGCTGATGTAACATAAACCAACACAATCTCTCGTCACTTCTGCACATGTAAATAAACAAAATAATTCGCTTTCAAATCACAGCAGCACATGCACAATTATCGAATCCAATTACAACTGTGTCCATAAATTAGCCATGGCTTCTTTTATATCTCCACTCACTGTTTCAGAAATTATCTTTATCTGTTTCGGCAGGCCTTTTATCTCTGCATTGCACTATCTGTCCCTTTGTGTGCGCCGGCTGTGCCAGTTGCAACCATGGCTTGCGACAATATCATGTGTAAAAACAAACTAAATATGCATTAGTATACAGATCTAATGATTACTGATGAGAATACTACTATAGGAAAACATAATGTATCAAATGTTTCTGTTCACAGGGTCATAACAAACCCATAACAGTGCTGGCATTGAGTCCTGATAGAAAGACTATCTACACAGGCTCACATGATGGCTTTATCACCAGTTGGAATGCTGAAACAGGTAAGCAGGAGTAGTAGAAATTAAGGAAGGACAGCATTATTAACCATTTTACTCTTGCCTTATGATAAAGAAATGGTCTGAACATTTCTAACTCAAATTATCTATTATACAATTTAACCTTAATTCTCTGGTTTTATCCTGAATATTCTAGTTCAGAACATTTTAATTTAGCCTATGCTGGTAAATGGAATTACTATATTGATGCTCCATGTTTGGAGTTAGTATGTTTCCTTGATACTAGGTAGTAATGCAAACATTTTAGTACATTTTATAATATAAAATAGGAAACAAAGTACTAAATATATCCTGGTACATTGTATCATCTTTGAGTCTTATCTTGAATCACCAGTTCACCAGAGAATACTCCCAATCATTGACCAACAATCATTCATGATTCAAATAAGCTTCCTTGCTTTGCAGTGTATTATAACCTATTGGTCTAATTATTAAATTTTAGATGAGTCGCATTTTTTAAAAAATGCGACTCATCTAAAATTTAATAATTTTTCGCTTCACTGTGGTGTTCCAATACAGTTGAATCTCGATCTATTGGTCTAAGTTTTTCATTTCACTAAATGCACCATAAGGGGGCGGGGTGTGGCTGTGTCTGTTCCCAAACATACATGGAATGGAAGAAAGCTATTATAATAGTTACAAGGAATTATGTTACATATTTCCAAATTTATGAATGAAAAATGGTTAATTGAATTTGTGTTTAAAGAAAATTCTGTTTCATTTAAAATAGGTAATCAGTGCACCAGAAGAATATTTATTAAGTATAGCATTCCTTTCCCTTGTAGCCATGGTTGCTAGAAAATATGTCTAGCATTCTGCTGTGTACAGAGTCACGGGTTTGAGTCCCTCCCTAGCCATGGATGTTTGTGTACTGTATATATGTGTACAAATACAGAAAATCAACATAGAAGTAAAAACGGCGAAAGCAAGGATATATATAATCTTAAACTAGGGCCTTTATCAATAATATTATTCAATTTAGCATTGGATTTTTTTGTATAAAGAGCTATGAACCCAATCTTTTCAGTGCAACTTGCCTATATTTTAGATGAAAATCAAAACAGTGTTTAACATTTTTAAATGAGTTGGAAGAAAAATGGGAGAGCTGATAAATGAAGGTAGGAACATAAAAGATCAAGGAGAGGAGGCAGAGCTATTTAATAGTCATTTCACTGAAATTGCAAATGAGGTATTGAATAACAAATTGGTATATGAAAGTTTAATTTGGTTACAATAAGCAAATAATGGTTCATCCTTCTTTAAGAAACAAATGCATTAAAAAATAAGTTAGCAATATGGGTAGATGAAGTGCATGATTATGTAGCAAGAGTTTATTGAAAAGATAACAAAGCCTTAAATGATATAATGTTGAGTCGAACTAGTACTCAATGCTCCATTTATTGCTAATATTTACCTAGAACGCGTTTCGTTAGGATCTTCCTATCATCATCATCATCATCATCATCATCATCATCATCATGAGCTGTGGTTGACTAATGGCTGTTGGTTTGGTGAACTCCTTGGAAGTGATAGGGGGCATCTCTGTCGGTATCTTGATGAACTTCTAGTATCAAAGGTAGTATCAAAATTGAACAATTTTCTTTCATATTTCTTTATGAAAATTTTTTCCCATGTGGTTAATGCAGTTTGACCCTGAACACTTTAATAAGTGGATTTCTTGTTCTATATCGTGATTATCCTTCCAAAAATGGTATGCTACCGCCGATTTATCTATTTCTTTGTACCTGATGTTCCTAAAATGATCTTTAAGCCTAATGTTCAAATTCCTTTTAGTTTTTCCAATGTAAAAGTTGTCACAGCCTTTGCAGTTTATCTAGTACACACCTGACTTTTTGTCTGTAGGTATCTCCTTTGTATTATGTGATTTCAAAGGTGTTGTACCCTTTAATGCATATTTATATTTTTTGAGATGTATAATTATTATGAACAAAGTACAAATAAATAATAGAAAATGCTTTTGGAAAATACTGATACCATAACAGACTCTCCAAGAAACTCAGCAGTAGCCCTTTTTTCCTTGATGACTGGACATGACAATCTGGCTCCTCACCTGTTCAAGATCAATATCTTCAATTCTCAAAGTTGTATACTATGCAACGACCCACAAATACTAATGAACAGAGACCACTTATTCCAGTGCTTCGCAATTTCAAAAATTAAAATATTTTCCAGTTCAACTGTATAAATATTATACTAATAAAAATATTTAGTAAATATTTAACTATAAATTAAATATTTAACTGTATAAATATTATTGGGAATCCCATAGAATGTGCCATGGCCATTCCCATGACAACAGCCAATAGTTGGACACAATGGACACAAGCGCTTCCGAAACTAGTTCGTCGATAATACAAAAATGTGAATGACAAAGTGTTGAAAACCGACTCAAATAGTTTTTTTTTCAATTAATTTAGATGTCACTGTTAGTAAATTCTTCCAATAATGCATAAAATTAAGATTATTTATGGATCTCTCAAAAGTATATCATGTAATAAACCACAAAATGTTATTGGAAAATTTAAAATTCTATAGAATAAGAGAAATAATAACGCACGGGTTGAAACATGTTTATCGCCTGGAACTCCACTATTAGAAATGGCTCAGGTAAATAAAGAATGCTATTAGAGATAAAATATGTCAATACTTGAACAGTAGCACTTTGGGGTACTACCACAGGGGTCAATACTATTCACACACTTTATCTTGAGCTCTTAGGTGGTGTTGTTGAAGATGGCAACAGAACTTTTATGTTTTTTCTGCAGTTGTACATTAAATTACATCATAGATTTGCCATGAATTGTAGTTTCTGCAATGTTTTTCCAGGTTAGCCAATAGCTAAAGTAAAAGGATAAACACATGGCTCCTTTTACTATGTACAATTTTGTGGTGTTAAAGCTAGATCTGATTCAGGCTAAAATTACTGTTTGAGTTGGTTAAAACAAAAATAAACTGGTATGATAACAAAAGAGCAACAACAAAGGTAATGCAATATGCGAAATGCACAAGTGGTAACAATGGAGTATGGACAGCAATGCTCAGTTGTTACTTTGGCAAAGCTCAGACCTTCTTGACTCAGATGGTTTATTAACGACTCAAGATAAAGTGGTATTAGGACCACTTCTCCTTTTATTAATAATTAATAGTAATGTATTTACTGCCTTTAGACTAAAACAAGTATCGAGCATTGTCAATATACATTAAAATACAATTTACAGTAATACATACTAGTTTACAATACATAGCTTGCAGTGCATTAATTTAAAAATTCATTTATATTACATACATTATTATTTAAAATGTATTTTTTTACACATTGCTTTAATTTTAAGAGCATTGTTTTCTCTTTTGACATAAGCTGGAAGTGTCAAATACACACTATTGTTTCTTGAGCAGCAATAGATTAATCTGTCAGTATTGATGAACATGTATTTCAAGTATCTGTATTTAATTGTGCTGGAACATGAGGGAAGTTAAGCATAAAAAGTTTAATTTATGCTAACAAATTTTGAAGAAAATCTAGACTTGAAGTTGATCAAACTGTTACTACCTCAGTTATGCCAAACATTATTTTTTTAAGTTAATGCTTCCCTGTAAGGAAGTCCAAAATAGAGTGGCTACAAAATAAGAATGAACATGGGTTCAGCCAATACAGTGATTTTACTGTCTTGCCGTTGCCAGTTCCACAGCGAGCGGGTGACATAGATACAAGATATATGTCATTTTCTCGCCGAATCTACTTAACAAGTGATCTGAGATGTAGATACAGATGCTGACAGAAGTTCTCTTAATATTTCAGCAGGTGACAACATCTACAAGATTATGCATATTAGCATAATCTGAACCTCAAAACCTGAACCGGAGAACAGTTTGCTTACGTAGCTATTGTTCATATCCAAAGAAACAAAATTACTCAAATTAGATGCATTCGACGAAAGAAGGCATTTGCTACAGTGAAACAAAATAGTGACATTTCAACGATTTGTGAATATAGTTTCTACTTTAATGATGTCATATTTGTATACTGCCTGTAATGGACTTTAAGCCAATTTTTGTTTGATTAAAATAATAAATATGGAAGATATGAAGTATATTTATGAAGCAGTTTTACACCATGAATCATCTGTACTTCTAATGTGCATTGTGCCCAGAAATTGTAGTCTTGCAGCAACAATATAGTTTCTTTCAGGCAGAAATTTGTGACCATCATTAGCTCTCCTATATTTGAATCCAAGAGATTTCAGAATATTATGCATAGAAGATACAGAATCCTTATATTCTATTTTCTCCCTCATTAAATTGGTCGGCCTTTTGGCAGTTGGATATTCACTCTTGTCATATAAGTCATAAAATCGTCTAAGTTGGTAGCACGGTTTTAGCTGCTTGTGGATTCCCTGGAGATCTAAATATGGAAACTTCTCCTAATTTGGTGAACTGTTTGCCTTCTTTAACAATGTCCGTCACAGTGTGACCACTCACATGACAAGCTTGTTCTATTAATTCTCGACTCTGAGCAAAATTTGTACTTTCAAAAATGTATTTGACAACTGTTTGAAAAAGGAATACACATTAACAAGAATATTTGTAGCCTGCTTATGTAAAATCTTACAAGTCGTTTTGCATTTACTACTAGGCACACCAATACTAGGCTTGCTAAGCTGTATATTTACTAACTTTGAAAAGCACCTGTGCACTTTTAAAAGCACCACTTTACCAAATGCAAGGTACAAACTGCAACTGCAGCATAGCATGTGTTGCTTTTCTTCACTGACAGTTAATGATTCTTTTCTTTCTAGTCAGGTGTCTTAACTTTCCATATCTCCGAAACTACATGTGCTACAAACATAGTGTGCTACAAGGACAGTCATCCTCAGAAAAAATAGCTCTGTAACTTGGGAAAAACAAAATAATTCTGTAATTAGTATCTTTAAAGCGTGCAAAGAAATTAGCCATATGGTTCGGCAAAGCGAGCCATTATGCGTGCTTAACTGTACAATGTTGCATGCACCGCACTGGCTAGTAGCGATAGACCAGCCCCGCCTTATGTTCATTCCTGTTTTGTAGCTACTTTAATGTTTTTCTTGATGTTTTCTAACAATCTCAAAATGTATTCAGGTGAGAATGATCGCATTCAGGGTGCTGGCCATGGAAACCAGATCAACGGAATGAAGGCAGTGAATGGCTCTCTTTACACTTGTGGCATTGACGACAGTGTCAAGCAAGTTGACATAGCATCCAACAGCTACACGACGTCAGATGTCAAACTCGGATCACAACCTAGAGGCATGGACATCAAGGATGATGTCATTGTAACAGCTTCTGTTAAGGAGGTGAGTCTCCCAGATTCCATTTGCATTGTGTTGGAAATTTTAAGGTAGAAACAGAGAGTGAAAATTCATCCAATGAAAAGAATATTCATCAGTCATGACAATTTAGTTCTCTCCATAGGAATTTGTTGTCTTTTGGCTACTAATGACAAAGTGCTGCATAACCTAAATCATGTCATTCCATTGTAAAGAAGTGCCATCCTAGGCAGGAATATACATAGAGAGTGTCTTTGAGGGGTGCTGAAACAGAAATAATTGAAACACATGTAGTCAGTCATAGTAACATTCAATGAACTGAGCAGGTTGGCTGAGACAGTTTTGTCTGTAGCCCACATTCGGAATGTGTGGGTTTGATTCCCATGGCCAACCTACCTGACAAATGGGCTTTTTTTCAAGGGTTTTCCCAGGTCACCAGGCAAATGCTGGGTTAGTTAATTACATCCATTTCATCTCCATTATCATTTCATATTATCTCTCATCTGGTGGTCTCTTTCAGGGTAGAAGTGTTGGCAGGTATCTCAGTGTTGCATGGTAAGATGATACGCTCTTAGTAAAATTTCCTGCTCTGGTGGGATGGTCTCCGAACTCGGTCTGGTGAGGCCATTTCTGGACCACAGTTGTAATGTTGTAATGTCCTGCCAGAGAGTTTCCAACTGGTAAAGCATATGGACCCTGCCCTCTGCACTGTCATGTCTCCTTGGGATGTTTGCCCTCTGTCTCCTCTCGCCTGCTCCTTCCTCCCAGGGGTACCCCGCTGGTCACAGGTACAATAGACCAAGTTTGGACCTCTGTGCCAAATCTCCTCTGTATCATAGTCCACTCCAGTCTACTTTCAGTGGTCACTTTTGGACATTTATCCATGTGAGAGGTATACCAACTTAGATCACTGGATAGGTATATTGATAAATATTTTATGGGTGATGATGGCCAACTGATTAATAATAATAATAATAATAATAATAATAATAATAATAATAATAATAATAATAATAATAATAATAATAATAATAATAATAATAATAATAATAATAATAGTAATAATAATAATAATAATAATAATAGTAATAATAATAATAATAATAGTAATAATAGTAATAATAATAGTAATAATAATAGTAATAATAGTAATAATAATAGTAATAATAATAATAATAATAATAATAATAATAATAATAATAATAATAATAATAATAATAATAATAATAATCTTGTGGTGCTATAGCCTAAGTGGCTCCTGAACCAACCAACCCACCCAACTCAACCCTGTTAGCCTGATAGCACATACACGAGACAGAGGTGAATTTGTTATGTTGAAAGCACAGGTTTATGACTTTTGTAGTCCTAAACGTGTATTTCTAGTATGTGAGTGCATGAGGTATTACAGGGTTAGTGATAGCATCAAGGTCAGTCTGTGTGTCTCCAAGTGGTCTTGAGTATACACAATATTTCTGATTTAGGTATCATTATTTCTTTGTGACCAGTGTTCGTGTTCACATCTTGGGAGTCTTACAAAAATGAGTACTCTTAAGATTGTATTCAGTAACTGCTGTAAGAAAATTGAAATTTATGAAAGAAACTGAAGAAGTTGAAATTGTAATGAAGGAAGAAAATTCAGTGTCCCAGAATCTTGTTTAAGAGATTGACAGAAAAAAAAGACAAGTTTCATACAATCAACCACAATAGACAATCTTTGCAAAAATTGTGGACAAGTAACCAGAAATGAAGGTTAGACTTGGAAACTGCAGTTTGATTTAGCCGTGTTCATAAAAATATCCCAGCTTCTCAGAAACTATTTGTAGTTGGTTTATTAATACTCGTCACTTGTTTATATTATATATTATATATCCCAGCTTGTTCAGTGAATATTGTGGCCATGCACAGAATTTGAAAGCTAGCTAGGGTGAGATTCTATGGTTTATTATACAGCCTAGATCAGCTGCAGGAAATTCAGATCTGGTTCTGATTACTGGTGAAATGACTTCACTGCTACATTCGGTGAATGTTTGCATAAAAGTTCATTTAAGATTCATTTGAAAATACTGAATATAGAATGGATGGCAAGCCACAGCTACAAGATAAAACTCTCTGGGAAAATTCAAAGATCTACATTTTCTTTGGTATGCAACTGAGTAACCGTCACATCGACCTGAATTCTAGCCAGTCTTCTTGAGAGGTCATTCAGGAATATTGTATGGTGTTAGTGAATAACTGCTGCAGAGGAATTAAATGTAAATCAACTCATTCCATTTGTTATTTGCTGACCAGAAAATACAATAATGTATTAAATTTTAGATGAGTCGCATTTTTTACACATCTGCTTCACTGCGACTCATCTAAAATTTAATAATTTTTCGCTTCACTGTGGTGTTCCAATACAGTTGAATCACAATAATGTATGTTTGGAGGAATTTAGTAACAGTGACGTCAAAATTAATATAAAAATTATTTGTGGTTGGTTTATTGACACTCGTCACTTACTTTTTCATATATTTATGAGAGACTAGTTTCAAAGGCCCTGGCCTCCATTTTCAATCTCTTCCCAACTAGCATCTGTTGTTATCTGCTCTCTCTGGTGGTGGAACTATGTCATAGTTCCACCACCAGAGAGAGCAGATAACAGATGCTAGTTGGGAAGAGATTGAAAATGGAGGCCAGGGCCTTTGAAACTAGTCTCTCATAAATATATGAAAAAGTAAGTGACGAGTGTCAATAAACCAACCACAAATAATTTTTATATACAATAATGTGTTGTTCAAGGACAGCTACCATTTCATCACAGAGGGAAATGTGGCCTTAGTTCTGCCACTGCAGTTCAAGAATGTTCCATTTAGGTGAATCCAGAGGCTTTGATATCCAGAAATGTCTAGAAACGTTCTTCTGTGACCAAGGGACATAAAAGGGAGTGCAAAAGCCAATCTGAGTCAGTATCATAGGAGGCAAGCAATTAGTGTTAAAGTGAGTTAAATTAGTGTGTTGCCTCTCAGAAAGATCCTGACTTAAATGCCCAATTTGATAGAGTCAAATTAGTCAGTTTGACTATCCAAAACCTTAGCCTATACACGGCTAGTGTGAAGGAACGATTAATTTCCATCAATTAAACCAAATTTGATATTTGTTGGACTTTTGTTTTAGAGCTATGCTGTTCACAGACATACACACATACCTTTTCCTAAAGATGCATTTTTGTTATTATTTTGTTTTGGGTTCAAAGAACCTAAAAACATGCATTTCAGGTGAAATCTTAATATATTTTTGAGAGAACATGATACTCCCTCTACCTTCTGTAAGTAGATAGTAGAAAAGGTAAAAACTGAGTAAATTCTTGTAACTTAAACTTTACTTAAAAGCGCTGTGTGCTCGTTCATAAGTAGCAGACGAAAACTATTTTCTGAAGAAAAGGAAAGCAAAATAGTTTTAAAAGCTAAAAAAAGAAGTTAATCTGAATGAAAAATTATCATGCCGGCACTTTGGTCTTGGTAGTTCAGTAGTTAAAACAACTGGACGGAGACTGGGAGATCCGTGGTTCAAATTCCAGCTATGGCATTGAAATTTTCAATCTCACTCTACCTGTCTAAACCTTAGCCTACACTTGGCTTTTGTGAAAGAACGATTCATTTCCATACATTTACCTAGAAGTTAATCTTTTTTGTATTTCTTGGAGTGTTTTCTTAAAAACAGCACCATTTAAATTTTTCTGAAGCTGTGTAAGAATTTAAGTATGTAGTTAAATTTTTGAAGCTTTGCAAGAGTAAATACAAGCTAGTTATGTAAATATTATGAGTCAATTTTTGTATTTAAATATGTGTTGGTTGATTTCAGATTTCTATTCTCCAAGGAGGGCGCAAAATTTCCAGTATCCCTGTAGATTATGAACCATCCTGTGTGTCCATCAACAGTGAATGTTCTGATGTTGCAGTAGGTGGAACAGTGGATAATAAGGTAAGCACTCATCAATGAGAACATTAATTTCCAAACTTTATCTTCTTATTCGTATAGTTTATGTGCAGCAACAGAAATAAAATATTAAAACACTTAGCTCTACATAATAAAACAGGACTAATTTTAAAGAAATATCCTCTTCATCCTCAGCTGTTAAACTGAAGAATTCCTTCGTGATTAATTTAGTAGTTTGCAAAAATGTTTTTAATGTTGACAAGTATTTTAATATATTAACATGCTTTCAATTTTTTTAAAGAGTATAGGCATATTTTTATCATCAGTTTTATAGTATCAGCAATTTTGTGCTTTGTAAGAAACCTTATTTGAAAATTTGTAATTTCAGGTTCACATTTACTCACTAGTGGGTACAACATTGAGCCCTAAGACAGAGCTGGAGCACCTAGGATCTATTACAGATTGTACATACTCTCCAAACAGTCAGTATTTGGTGGCTTGTGATGCCAACAGAAAAGTGATACTTTACAAATTGCCAGATTACCAGGTATGTTCTCCAGGTGAATTAGTAAGTTTTAGTACTAAACATTTGTCTCTTTGTAACAATAACTGAAACATGTAATAAAAGTGGAACAAACTGAATATTAAGTTTAAGACATAACCTTGTTAAGCAACATCTCATTGGAATGAGTTCATTACTTTGAGAAACATAGTTAAATAGAAGTGTTTTGTGAGCATTATGTCTGTATCCTCAGCTACTGCTGCAAGCATTGCCAGTTTCCGTTTGCAATTAGGGCTGCCATTTACTATATTTACATGTTTGTTATGTGTTTGCTCCTTTCTTTTAATAGTCTATCTTGCATCAGTTCATCGTAATGTATATTTTTTTGTCTTTCCCTGTCTTATTTTAACATATCACTGTCATTCATACGGCCTAGTTTTTCTTACCTCACTTTTCCGATATTTCTACTTTGTACATTTCTCCTTTCACTATTTCTTTACCCTTATCGCTCTGTACTTTTCATCAGACCATTTTTTATAAACTTAAAGTTTTATCTTCAACTTCAGCAAAGATACACAATGACAAATCAGTTATTCTCAAAACCTGCACTAATTTATTTCCCTCTTCATTCACTATCCTATTCATTACCTTTCTTTTTATATATTCTTTTATGCAGAGGAGTCAGAATTATCCAAAGTAAAAAAAAAAAAAAATATGTCATTCAAAGTATAAACTTGAAAGAAGCGTAGGGACAGTGAAGCACAAATTAGTACAAAAGTGAATCGAACCTGGAGTCGAGTATCAGCTGAGGATAGGAGCAAGAGCTCTTGAAACATGTCCTGTGAATAAACAGTGTGAGTGAAGCAATGTGTCAATATATTCTCGATTCACTTTTGTACAAATATGTCATTGTTTGAGAACTGCTTGTATAATGATGTTATGTGGAAGAAAGGAAGTTCTGTGTGGAATTCATATTTTAGCTCTCAAAGCCTAAAACTTCTAATTTATACAACAAAGAGTTTGGATTTTTTTACATGAAATACTTCAGGTACAAGTGCTTTTAGTTAATCATTTGTGGTAATTCTGAACTTGTTACGCATGCAACATCCTGAATTCTCCTGTCACTTCTACTTTTCTCTTTATTTTCTCATAATAACAACTTATTGTCAATCATCTGTGGTAATTCTGAACATGTTACGCATGCAACATCCTGGATTCTCCTGTCACTTCTACTTTTCTCTTTATTTTCTCATAAGAACCACTTATTGTCAATCATCTGATATCTTTTTCAGCCCCAGACCTATTTTCCCCATTCACCATTGCTTCTAATGCATATCTTACAAGGGACACCTTTGACCACGAACGCTCAACACTGCATGAAAACATGCTTAGAATAACAATCATGATGGTGTGTATCATTTCTGTTCAAAACGTTGTATTCTACCTCAAGTGACATTCTCCTAGAGAGAAACATAGTAACAATATGACAAAATTCAAGTATGTCGATGTATATATTACAGCTTCATGCTAAAAATCCTGTGCTTAAAGTACTTATAATAGCTCAAATCACAATGTACTACATACATGGTAATACTTACATTAGTGTAAATGTGGAATTTCAATGAAGTAGTTAAAAAGATGATTAAGAGAACAATGTTCACACCTCACTAAAGCCACGTTATCACATTCCAAATCACTCCCGCCTTCACACAGTCCAACATGAAAAGCCACACTAATTACATTTGCTAATGATGATATGGGTATGTCAATGTCATAACCTTTCATTTTGCCAATTATATTGCAATATGGGTTTACACTTTGATGCACCAAACTGATTGTAAATCAGAGTGAAGCTTGATGATGAAATACTGATCATGTATCTTCACTTGTGATTTGGCATATTGTAGCCTTACAAAATTAGCAACCCTTTTGATATACAACTTATACTGCTTATTGAATTTGTAGTGGCGCTAGTAGACAAATGCAGAGTTGTGCATGGGAATGATATAGACCACTGTTTTAATGGTCATTTGTTATTCTAAGCATGTTTTCATCTGGTTTTGAGTGTTCAAGATCAAAGGAGTCCATTGTTAGTAAGCAGTTTCTTCTCATTTTCTGAGCCAGTTTTTCTTCCTGTGCAATTTTAGTATTGTTCTTCCTTCATTCCATATTTTTTTTAAAAACAGATTCATTGCATGTTCTAGCTCTCCATTCATATGCTTTTTCTACTGTGTCCACATTTTAAGTACTTTCTATTTTCACATTTTATTGAAACATCTTGGCAGATTGCAGTAAACGTAGCTCATTTAAACCCACAGAACTGCCTATCTAAACAATATTTTAATGTGGATACACATTTCTATTGCTGGAAGGCTTGCTTATTGTACAGGGTGGCCGACCACCTAACCGCAGAACAGTTCAAGAAGGTTCGACAACTGTTGGGACGATACCAGCACGTTTTCAGCCAAGGTAAAAGCGACTACGGCTGCACGGACCGAGTGCTTCACCGCATCAACAACGGAGACACCCGGCCTATTCGGCATCCATGTAGACGCGTTCCGCTGGCAAAACAAATGGCGTTAGGGACTTGCTGAAGGACATGAGATCCAGCGGAGTGATTGAAGAGTCTGACGGCCCTTGGTGTTCCCCTATAGTTCTGGTGTCTAAGAAGAACGTCGAGCTACGCTTCTGCATGGACTACAGGAAGCTCAACGCTGTCACTAGAAAGGATTGCTTCTCCTTACAGCAGTTTACCCTGGACCTGAAGTCGGGTTACTGGCAGGTGGCCCTAGATCCGAGAGACAAGGAGAAGACCACATTCTCGACAGGCCAAGAGCTTTGGCAGTTCACATTTATGCCCTTTGGTCCCTGCAATGCACCAGCTACCTTCCAACGTCTCATGGAATCAGTCATGAGAGGATTGAATTATGACGCTTGCCTGCTATACCTGGACATCATCGTCGGTAAAACCTTCGAAGACCATCTCGACAACCTGACAGGGACTGCAGGCGACCAGCCTGAATCGCCAGCTCTTCCGCAAGGAAGTTAACTACACTTGGGCCACATAGTCTCACCAAGAGGAGTTTCCACAGGCCCGGAGAAGACACAGGCCATAAGAGATTGGCCTCGCCCGAAGGATAAGCGAGACTTTCGCAATTTTCTAGGGCGTGCAGTTATTAACGCCATTTCATAAACGGCTTCTCCAACATCGCCAAGCCGCTCACCTGCCTGACAAGAACACCGGCCTTATGCATGGACGGAGGACGCTGAAGGTGGTTTCCAGCAGCTGAAGAAAACACGTTGCAGTGCTCCTATTTTGTGATTCCCACAACCAGGTGGCGCCTTCATTGTGGACACCGATGCCAGTGACCATTGAATTGGGAGTGTTCTATCCCAAGTCCAGGATGGCCACGAGTGGGTGATATCTTACAACAGCAAGACGTTGTCCAAGGCAGAAAAGAACTACCGTGTCACCCGGCGAGAGCTGCTGGTGGTAGTGAAGACCTTAGAGCACTTCCACAAGCACCTGTACGGCCAGCCATTCCACCTGAAAACTGAACACTCTGCCCTAACCTGTCTACTTAATTTTAGAAACCTGGAAGGCCAGACAGCCCATTGGGTCCAGAAGCTGCAGGAGTACGACTTCACCTCCGAACATCGCAGAGGGAAGAGCCACGCCAATGCCGATGCCATGTTCCGAAGACCCTGCCCGAAAGAGTGCGGCCAATGAACAAGAGTGGAAGAGAAGGAGCGTGCTGCAGCTGTCAGAGTGGTCACAGCAGTGTCTGTGGACCAACTTTGGAGGACATCGCACAAAGAAGCACTACATACAAGTCGTACTGGGCTCAATGGGACTCATTGAAGGTCAAAGAGGGCGTGCTATTTGGGTATGGGAATCACCCGATGAAAAGACGCAGGGGGATCAATTGGTACTTCCCCGAAGTAAGGTCCCGGAAGTTTTGGAGGAAGTGCACACCAGTTCTTCAGGAGGACACCTGGGAGCAAACCGAACGATTGACAAACTCTGACAGCGCTACTACTGGCTGAGGCTCCGAGCAGACGCTGAGAGATGGTGCTGTCAATGTCACGTGTGCATGGCGAGTCGCGGCTACGAAACTAGGAGTTGGGGTCGCATGCAGCAGTACAATGTCGAAGCGCCTTTCGAACCCATCGCTCTCAATATAGCTGAACTATTCCCAGTGTCCGACCAAAGCAACAAGTACCTGGTGGTGGCCATGGACTACTTCACCATGTAGCCGGAGGTGTATGCCACCCCAAACCAGGAGGCGAAGACGATCACCAACTGCCTCGTGGAGCTATTCTGCCGTTTTGGGGTGCCGTTAGAGCTCCACAGTGATCAGGGCATCAATTTTGAGTCTAACCTGATGGAGGTGCTGGAAAGACTTGTGAACAAGACCCGCCCAACACCTATACCCGTAGTTGGATGGCATGGTGGAGCGGTACATCAAGACCCTAGAAGGACATCTGAGGAAGGTCGTGGCCAGCCATCAGCGAAACTGGTACGTCAAGGTGCCACCGTTCTTCCTGGCCTACCGCTCGTCAACACACAACACCACTGGGATGACGTCAGCAAGCTTAATGTTCGGCCGAGAGTTACGCCTCCCTTGTGGGCTGGCTTTTGGGAGCCCCTCGGAAGCAAAACAGCCCGCAACCGACTATGTGGAGAACCTCATGGACCATCTTCACCACATGCATGAGATGGCTCGTAATAACATCCAGATGGCAAGCGACCGCATGAAGACCTGCTAAGCCAACAGCCAAGGATTCCAGCAAGGTGACCTGGTCTGGTTGTACCGCCCTACCCAGACCAAGGAACGCTGCCCAAAACTTCAAGAACCGTGGCAAGGACCGTACCGGGTGGTAAAGAGAATTAACGATGGTGCTGTTCGGGATGACCAGCCTTGAGGAGGGAGCAGTGTGGCGAGGCACTTGTTATTTGGCGAGAGGGAAGCGGGAAGTGAAAGAGACAGATAGCGCTCAAGCCACGCCCGCGCGCACACTAGCGCAGAATACTTTCCGAGAGGGAAAGAAACGGAGATAGTCTGGAATTTCTTGCTGCATCGTGAAAGACTGTGAAGTTTCTGTAACTTTCGAGAAACGATGGTTCGGTTATAAATAAGAGAGTTGCAGGGGAGCTTCGAGTCAGTGAATGGAGTTTTAGTACAGTATGTGGACGTTTGAACTGTACTGATTTGAGAACTAATAATCTTGTAGTGATTTGAAAGTGAATTTTTTTATTTGTGTACATGTAGTGAAGCCACAAGAGACTGTGTTGGTGTGTTACATCATCCTGTTGCAAAGAGATGGACGAAAGTATTATGAATTTCTGCAAACTAGACTTAATTTTTCGAACCCACAGTTACATTATAAAACTGTATATTTGATTCATAAATGTACATCATGAAATATATTCCCATTTTAAGGTTATGTACCTATTGCAAGTTGAATGGGGTTATGATTTCAAAGGTATTGCAGGTTATGTAGTTTATGAATTAAGTTGTTTCCATGCAATATGAACGGATTCTCATTTATTCTATAATTGTAGTGCTCATTGTTATATTTGGGAGATTGTTTTGGATTGAACTGAATGTATGCATAAGTAAAATGCTGCTATTGAATGAAAAGTATTACACCTGTGTATTTTATAATTAACACAAACAATAACAATTATAATAATAATAAAAATTAGATAGTGTTATTTACTTTCACTGATAGTTTTACCATTACTATATGATAATTGTAAGATATATACATGTGTGTTTTCATTTCTTAGTGGCATTTTACTTATGCATACATTCCTCAATTCAGCCAAAAGATCTCCCAGATATAACACTGAGCACCACAATTCCTGCATTCTTCATATCTTCGTCACCTATGTACATGTATTGCTGGAAGTTACCTTCACTCGTTATCATACACATTTTCAGCTACACACTTCCATTGTACACATAATCAGATGTGATACTACTCTTCACTACTTACATTGTCATACTTTGGGGACCTGTGTTATGCTACCCCTAAACCTGTCTGCAGCAACATTACCTTGAATTATACATTACTTTAAACCATCATAGTGAAGGAAGCTGTTGCCAGAAAGAGGTTAGTAGTACTGACAAGGGAACTATCATTATGCTCACACCTGTACATGCTTGAGAGTTTGATGGCATCATCTCTGCTGTAAGTGGGGCCCCTGTGTCAAAGATCGGGTGCAGAGTATAGCTGGAAGTACTAAAAAATGAGTCCAGAATACGTAGGAACATATAGACATACTAAAATAGCATTGTACGGGAGGGATTGTTTACCCCGATGGGCAGCAGTTTATAAAGGGCATACTTAAGGAGTGCCTTCCCCCACATTAGACTGAGCTGGCTGGTTGTAAGTGGTTCCATGCGGCACTTTCCAGTCTTCAGTTGCAGTTTTTCTCTGTAGCAGATTTTTGGTGCACATGGTTTATATACAACAGGCATTATACTATCAAATTTTCGGGTGCATAGCGGTGTGTGTACAGTAATAGTTCCTTGTGAGAAAAGTGGTATTAGCAGAGTTTGAATTTTTATTTAGGTAAATTGTTTAAGATTTTTTATACAACTTGGTAAAAAAAGCTTTGTAATGTAACAAATCCTGTGATGCCTTGAGATTCATGAGTGTTGTTCTAGCTCCACAAACTTGCATTTTAAAGAGAACGCCTTTTGCTTTTCTTGAAGTGACTTTAACACACCTTTAATCCTTATTCCACTGTTAAAACATTCAGCTCACTCATTTGTGGTTGCTCTAGCCAATCAGGTTTAGCATGGCTCCTCAACAGTCCATGGTTACAAGAGGGTCATCCAGAAAGTAAAGAACAATAGCACATTGTGCTTCATGCAGATCCCCCACCACTGCAATTGCATTAGCGGCAGGTAGCTTCATCCTTGGCTTCATTGTGAGCCGAGTCTTGTTCCTGTACAGTCATGCAAAAGGTGTGTGCATCGATTTGATATGGTACTGTTAATGAAAAATCCTGCCAAATGTGAAATGCGAAGCGTCATTCGTTTTTCTAACGTTCAAAATGTTAAGCCTATTGACATTTATAGGAAAATAAAGAGTGTTTACAGTGAAGGTGCAATTAATAAGTCATCAGTGAGGAAATGGTGCATTATGTTCAATGAAGAAAGGACCAGCATGCATGATGAAGATCGGAGTGGGAGGCCATCACTTGTTACGAAAGAACTGAAGAAAAATATTGATGATGCAATTCAGGTTAACCAACGTTTCACTTTGAGCACATTACAACAATGTTTTCCACCAATTTCACTTTTGCTCCTCATGAAATAGTGAGAGCGCACCATGGTTACAAGAAAATGTGTGCTCGGTGGGTTGCCAAAATTCTTGAAAAGATGGCCACAAGGCAAATTGTATGGGAGCAAGCAGCCCTTGAATTTTTGACAAAATATGACAAAGATAATGATGATTTGCTTGACCGCATTGTTACTGGAAATGAAACGTTGGTTTTCATACAAGACTCCTGAAAATAAGCAGCAGTCAATGGAATGGCATCACACAAATTTGCCAACAAAATCCAAGGAGGAAAAGCCAAATTTTAACACCTGAAAAGGCATGGCAATGGGTTTTTTTGGGACCGAAAAAGTTTAATCCACATTGAGTTTATGCCAAGAGGAGAAACAATAACCTCAGAAGCCTATTGTGCAACTCTTCAACGACTTCTACATGTAATTCAAAACAAGCTATGTGCAACACTGTCAGTAAAAGTATTCTTCATCCATGACAATGCCTGGCCTCATGCATCAGCACGAACACAGCAGGAACTTCAACACCTAAAATGGGAAAGTCCTGACTTGGCGCCAAGGGATTATCATTTATTCCCAAAATCGAAAGCATTTTTTAATGTAACACAGTTTGCAAGCAATTTGGAACTCAAGCAAGCAGTGACAGCCTGGCTTAAATCTTTGGTACAAGTGAATACAACAATGCTATTGAAGAAAAACTGGTCCCACGTGCAATAAATGTGAAAAGTGTGGTGATTACAAAGAAAAGTAGTGCGCTCTTTACTTTCTGAATGACCCCTGTAGAATATTAAATTAGTTGATGCCAACAGACTTCAGCTTGTGTATAACTATAATACCTATATTTATAATAAAAATTAAATAATTAAATCTATATGCCACAGTGTATAATATGAGGGCTGTTCAATTAAGAATGATCACTTTTTTTTTTTTTTTTTTTTTTTTTTTTTTTTTTGACAATGTACCTTTACTCATACTCATAATTTTGATGGTGCTTCTCAAAATAGTCTCCCCTGAATGCGATGCACTTGTCCCAGCATTTCTGCCAGTCTTCAAAGACATTCTGGAAACCATTTTCTGAGAGATTCTTCAAAATCGCCTCTGCAGCCTTCACCACTGCTTCTGATGATGGATAATGCCTCCCACAAAGGCGTTTCTTCAAGTTAGGGAATAGAAATGTCACATGGAGCTAAATCCGGACTATAGGGAAGGTGAGGGATGCACTTCACGTTGATTTTTGCAAGATATTCAGCAACAACATTGGCAATAAGGGGCTGCGCATTATCGTGGTGCAGCATCCAGCCTGCTTCACGGAAATGTGGTCTTTTGCGCCTGATATGGACTTCCAATGTTTTCAGGACATCCCTGTAGTATTGTCCAGTTACTGCTGTGTGTACAGGTACAACATGCTGATAAACCACTCCATGAATATCAAAGAATGAGATGACCATAACTTTCCCAGCAGAAGCAACCACCTTTGCTTTTTGTGGGGGTTGGTGATGAAGGAGATTTCCACACTGAGCTTTGCTGTTTGCTGTCAGGATCAAAATGATGTAGCCAAGTTTCATCAGCAGTAATTACGTTTGAAAGAAACTCCGGATCTTCCTCTAGCATCAACTTTAACTGCATGCAGACCTGCATACGAATGTCCTTTTGTTTGGGAATCAACAGTCTTGGAACCCATCACTCACAAACACGTCTCATGTGTAATGTTTCTGTCACCAATGTGTGGGTGGCATCCAATGAAATGTTCAGTATGTCAGAAAGTGATCTTAAGGTAATTCGTCGATCCTCTCTCACAATGGCAGCAGCAGTGTTGTTTTCTTCCCTAAGAGCAGTAACTGGAGCACCGGGTCCACCTTCCTTTGAAATTGTCTCCCCTCTTTAAACATTTTAAACCACCTTCAAGCTGCGCTGTAGGGAAGAACAGACTCTCCATAGGCCTCCTGTAACATTGTATAGGCCTCAATTGAAGATTTGTTGAGACAAAAGCAGAATTTCAAAGCCGCATATTGTTCCTCGCATGTTTCCTCCATTGCAGCGGTAGGTGATATTGAACATGTCTGAACTTGCCTGGTTCTCACAGGCGGGAACCAGGAGCGGGAACAATGAAACTACTTCGGCGTGTTTGTTTCACATTAAGCTAACAGAATATAATAAGATTGAATTTTAGTACGAAAAAATATGGCCATAAAAAATTATGATCATTCTTTATTGAACAGCCTTTGTATTTCATCCAAGCACTGTCAAATAATAAATGCATGGTCTCTGATTATTTTTAAGAAAAGACACTTTTATTGGCTTAGTTTAGTAATATAGAGTTTAAAAATTGCAAGTCATAGAAGGAATGTTTATAAAGAATAGCAATAGTGACTAAATTATTACTCTTTAAGTCTCAATTACCTTGGGTGACTTTAGTCGCTGGTACCAGAAAAATTAAGTCTCTAAATGTCAACATTCAAGGTTTTCTCCCTAGAAACACTTTGTGAGTTGTACTCTGCATGATTCTTTATTGCTGACATATCATTTACAGCATTATAACATACGACCTATAATCAATAAATAATGTGAATGAATTGTTAGATGTCTTATACTGGTATTAGTGGTTTATAATCAAATCAGTGAAACCTGGGGTAGGCCAGTCTTGCTTGTGAAGCTTATAGTTGTCAGATGCATAGTTTTGTGTTATGCATTTTGGAAGTAAGGTATAATGCAGCAACACTGTTAAAGGTTAAATGAGTAATGTTTCCTGAAGCCAGAATCAGTGATAAAGCATAGAATGGCTGGCCGTGGGTCAACAAATTGCAAAAACATTATGTGCAAGAAGTTGTGTATCAAGACAATGCTAATACTTACCTTTTTATGTTGGAGCAATCATTACTAAAGAATACTTACAGATAGCACAACATTGAATCTACTTATTTTAACATCTTGGACTGCTTCCTGATAATGATCAGATGTGTACACCCAGATAATGAAAATTAGGTTTCCGATGTCTGCTGCACGATAATACACACCCACATATTGCTATAATCATGCAATAATTCCTAGCACATAAAGAGGTTATGATCCATCATCCCTCTCCCCCTCTTATTCACTAGATCTGGCTCCTGCCAATTATTTTCTTTTCCTTCGCTTGAAAATACACTTAAAGAGGTGAACAGTTTTTGGCTATTGCAAAATATCCATCCACTGTGAATGCTGAACCAACCCCATCACAAAACTTGCTTTTGCCCAAAGTATTTGAGACGTTGACAAGCACTATCTGAAGTACATAATAATGGGACGTAATTATTTCAAAGGTCAATAACCTATATTCCTGCAGACATCTACTACATTTCCTGCAAGTAAATTATAAAATCAATCGTTCACCATACCTATTGAAGTCAGGTCATACAGGGTGGTGCAGGGAAACAGGAAATTTTGACCATAGTGTTGTCCACTTTGGTCATGCGAGCAGGTATCAGGAAGTGATGCGTAGTTGATGTGAGCACATTGCCATTTAGTAATTATTCAGCTTTGAAGTGGTGCAGAACATGCAGTCACTGTGAGAGCCTATTACAAGCAGGGTGATAGTGTGACTGCTGTGCAAAGATTATTTCGATGGCATTGCCAGCTCAGGCATCATGGATCTGTTCCATATGCTCATGCAATTTTCACGTGGGTGCATAATTTTGAGGAAACGGGTTCAGCCTTGATAAAGAAGCCTCCAGGTGGCATTCGAACATTACGCACACCTGCGCAGCTGTTCAAGTTTTCATCGAGAGGAGTCCTTGCTGCTCCATTCATCAACATGTATCTGGGCTAGGTATTGGATGACGAAGCGTGCAAAGAATACTTCATGAATCTAAGTTCCACCCCTACAAGTTACAGTTTGGGCAGCACTTACATCTAGAAGACCCTGTGGCGTCTAAAAATTGTTCCAAATGGTTGGTCTAAAATCAACGAGGATGCCCTTTAACTTAAAAATGTATGGATGTCAACAAGGCCTGCTTCCACCTTAACGGTTATGTAAACAAACAGAATTTTCATTACAGGACACAGGCTAATCCTCGTCAGGTTAACAAGCGTCCATTACATAGCGCCAAGGTCACAGTATGGTGTGATGTCATGGCATCATTGGGCGTTACTTTTTTGAAAATGAAGATGGAATGGCAACAACAGTAACATCCACTCAGTATGTTGAGGTGCTTGAAACATTCTTTATTCCGAGACTACACGCTCTGAAAATCGAAAACATGTGGTTTCAACAGGACAGAACCACATCACATAATACTTGAAAATTGATGGAAGCCATTTGCCAGTCAAAGGTGCGCTGTTTCTCATAACAGCGATATTCCATGACCTGCGAGGTCACCTATCTTAGTGTTTGCGACTTCTTCCTGTGGATACATCTGAAAAATAAAGTGGACCACTTACATCCTGCATCTAGAGGAACCTCGGGCCGAACATTCGAGCCCCTCCCTGAATGGGAGTTGTTCGGATTGGTTTGGACTCGAGGGGGCAGTTGTTCCCGATACCCGTGGGAGATTGGGTACGTCTCCGGACGGGGTTGAGCAAAGCCATATATTCCCATGTACTAGCCAGCATAGCTAGTAGAAGGTGTGCTAGATCACCAGGCGGCCCTACCAAGGTTAATTGGTAGCCTTCCCCTTTGGGGTTGGCATGCATAAGTGGCGTATCCACTTCCATCCTGTCTTGAGTCCATAGGACCAGATGGGGGGGGGGGGGGCTTGTTAGTCTCTAGGTCTTGCCTTATGGAAAGCCCCATGGAGGTGCTGGGCGCCCTTTTGGAACAGCTCAGTAACTCCCTGGTCATTAGAGGGGAGGTCAGTCTTCACTTTGTGTGGATTGCCCTGGTAAGATACCCTCGAGCTTAACTATATTCAAGAACTTAAACAGCAGATTGAAGACAAAATCACTGCAATTCCCCGAAAAATGCTACAGTGAGCGTTCCAGAGATTTCAAAACAGGTTATTAGAATGTGAACCCAAAAATGAGGCACATGTTTTCGATGTCATCTTTAAGAAGTAAAGTAAATTAAAGTGACCGTTTTATAATGAAAACATAAATGGCATACTATATGCCTGAACTTACATCAATAAGCGTTGTTTCCTATATTTATTCATGTAGATTACGTTACTTCATAATTTCCCATTTCCGTGTGCCACTCTGTATATCAATATACAAAATTTATTTACCAAACAAGAGTGTACACTTCTGTTGTCTCTAACAGCTCAAACAAAAATCTGATTAACATAGTCCAAACTTTTAAAAATGGATTAGCCTATATATAAATATTAAAGGAAAATGTGTTCAGAGGAATAACACTGAAAGGTGTCGGTACCTAAGGATATGATTGTGACAGTTCTGTAGGAAAAGCAGTGAATAGTTTGCTTAGTTGTATGTAAACATGCCAGCTAATTCACTTGCTGTATGCTAGTGAAAAAAGTTGTCCAGTGTACACTTTGCCACAGCAAAGAAAGTCCCAGGGGAATGAGGATGTGGGATGGGGGGGTTTAGACAAGGTTTCAATACCCTGCCTGCTAATTGTTTCCAACACTCAGGTTTAGTTCAGTTACAGCCCATTCAAAAACACTGACGCCTTCTATTTTTGTGAATAACTCTTAACAGTTTTACTGCTTGTGCAGCATGTGTTCTGTCACACATTCACTGTCCTTGCTGCACTAAGTAAGGGTATTCCTGTCAGGGACTTTCTTTGCATTGGCAAACAGTAATTCAAGCTGTTACTTCACCTGTTATGGCGTTCAGAGCTTTAGCTTAGAAGATGAGAAACAAATTCCTGTAGTAGCTTGCAAACATTTTGCTTATTTAATGCTAGCATTAACCTCTGCTTGCTTACATTTCTTTTTTGTTGCTATCATGGAAAAATAAGAAAGTAAGTACTTAATCACCACTTTGCATGTATGCTTTTATAGAAATTTAAGAATATCTATCGTGAACGAAGATAGTGACAGCTTCTGTGCAGATAGTTACAAGATAATGGAAGGAGAGTGGTTGCAAGCATGTATATTTTGCCATTAAACTGGGTAACACATTTTATTTTTAGACATTGTCTTACATAATAAATTTTTACTGGTCTCCTTCAGTCAAAACTCTGAGGTGTCTGCACAATGGAGTCAATTTGTAACTCAGAATTATCAAAGAGCCAGAGCTTTTACTACTTCTTTGATCATGATGAAGACCTTAATTTAAAAATGAGGTTACATACATTTTATTAATGGTAATGATTTAGTACTTTATTCTCATTTGCATGAAAGAAGCATGCTGTGTTTTGATCCAGTTACATTTAAATTTTCTGTGCTACTTCGGTTAGAGAATTCATTCCATGATAAAAAAAATTCAACATTTAATTTGAAATATCTCAAACTCTTCTGAATTCTCTGTGCACATGTGTTTGATAGAAAACTAATTAACTGATGAAAATAAGAGCTGGTATTACATTTTTTTTATTTAAGCTAATATTAATCAGAAGTGCTTAGCCAAGATTTCCAAATAATTCCTGCCCACCCAAACAACCTTACATAGAAGAAATGTAATTTTTATTTTTTTAGGAATGGACATTAACAGCTTTGATAGATAGTCAGCACGAAAAATCCAATGCCATGGCCGAGATTTGAACCATGGATCTCCTGGTTTCCGTCCAGTTGCTCTTACCCATTGAGCTACCATGGCAGCTAAATAAGAGAGCTCTAAATCAGTAATGCTCTTACCCATTGAGCTAAATCAGAGAGCTTCTAGTGGTTTACCGTCAATTGGAGAATTTAATGTCAGGACAGCATGTTGGCCATGGTAGCTCAATGGGTAAGAGCAACTTGACAGAAACCAGGAGATCCGTGGTTCAAATCCCGGCCATGCCATTACATTTTTCATGTTGACTATCAAAAACCTTAGCCTATATATAGCTAGTGTGAGCAAATGATTAATTTCCATCAATTAACTTAATTAACAGCTTTGTTTAAGAATGTATTGTAAATTTGAGATATGGTCATGTATAATGCCTTTATTGAAATTTTTGTAAACAGCCAGAAAGTTCCCTTCAGTTTGTGGCTGAACTTTACACACAATGTTAGGGATATGAGTGTGCAGACTTCAACAGCAACTTCCTGATGTTAAGCTGAAACATAACTTCCTCTACACAAATATAATTATTTCTAACTAAAACTTCACTTATCCTTAAAGAAATTGATGTAAATTTCATTAAGATCACGATTTTGTAAACTTTTGTTTACATCATCAGTTATGTAATCTCGTCAATGTTACGGTCACCAGAGGTCACTACATTACTGCCAGTATTACCAAGCTCTGAAAATGAAATAAATTTAAAGATAGAACCAATTGTCGGTATTTCAAAATTCAGTACGTTATTTCTGTTTTTTTAAATAAATATTTTTTTTACAAACTATTACATTTATTGGACTATTTAATTGTTTTCATAATTTAACATTTGGATTTATTTCATGGTTAAATGACCAAAAATGATCTGCTACAGCTGATTTATTAGTCTGTTTATGCCTAATATTTCGAAAATGTTCTGCCATTCTGGTTTCTAAATTACGTTTAGTCTTTCCAATATCAACCTGATCGCAATCTAAATAAATTGATAAATGCCGGATGTTTTATTATCAAGAATTTTATCTATTTTAGGGAAATGTAGTAAATTTTTAATATTATATTTATTTTGAGAAACCAAAGTTATACCAAATCCTTTAAAAAAAATTTTAAGCTTTAAAAATTTTATGAGATTGTATAACTGACAATGTAAACAAAAGTTTACGAAATTGTGATCTTATTGAAGTGTACATCAATTTATTTAAAGAGAAGTAAAATTTTTGTTACAAATAATTATATTTGTTTAGTATTTGTTGCTTTACTGTCACTAGCTTCATTTGTTACCTAATAAGTTCCTCTACCATTTTCCTCTAAAGTGCATGGTAGGAGAAATAAAACATAAATTGATCAAAGTTTTGGTCACCAGTGTGTCATATGTTTATACTTCACTTTTGCAGTTAGGATAAAGAGGTAGAGGTAGTAAAGAGGAGTTATTGTTTAATACCATGTGATGCTACAGTGCTAAGTTTAGGCACAAAATGATATGAAAGGACTGGATTCCTGCATGTCTACCATAATTAAGTCATGGGCATATGCTTGGCAATCCCGCAACATTAGCATGTGTGTAGAATGGAAGGTCAGGAATGTAAGCAGTAAAAATACCTGTTGCGACATGTGGCACAACAGGTTTTGTCAGTGTTTCAGATGCATCTAATTTGTTCAGAACTATGTATGGCTTTCTTTACAAATCAAGAGTATGGTTCTTGCTTATGGCAAAGTCAACTGGAACATCTATGAAATGTACACTTAAGATAAGTCACCCAAGAGTCACAGCAAAGAGTCTAATAGAGCACATTTTAAGCATCTACTGTAAATATGGTGATAATCATAGCTTCATCAGTGATCAGCCGTGTCAAGCTGTGTTTAAAATGTTTTAAATCCTACCTTATGTTCATGTTGTAGTTATTGACTATTAGTTAATTTCCTGTTAAGCAGTGGCTTAACAAGTTTATCAAGCATGTGGCTTGATTTAATTTTACACAGTTCACCTGCATGAAGTATTTCTGTAATAGTTTGAATTTGTTATCTTTAATCAACCTATATGTAGCTTTTATGCTGCTTTTAGTATAGGTCTCATGAATACATTTGGATAGTTTAAAAGAAAAGCACCCCACTCCTCGTTACTGGCAGTAGTTGATAAACACACAGACACGTGGCAAACTGGCTTTCAAGCGCTTGCCTAGTTTGGACTTACACCCATTGTAGGTGTGAATGCATTCCTGACTGCAAGCCAAAACAAAAACATTTAATTCTGAAGTCCTACTTTGTTGCCAAACTGTGCAGATAATGTATTCAGTAATTGAGTCGAACTAGTATTCAATGCTCCACTTATTGCTAGTATTTACTTAAAACACAGATCGTTAGGATCTTCCTAACATTATCAGCTGTTGTCGACTAATAGATGCTGGTTTGGTGAACTCCTTGGAGGTGACAGGTGTGTCTTTGTCGGTATCTTGATGAACTTGAAGTTTGGGTTTTCTTCAAAGGTAGTGTTGAAATTAAACATTTTTCTTTCATATTTCTTTATGAAGATTTTTTTCCCATATGGTTAATGCAGCTGGACCTTGGACACTTTTTAATAAGTGGATTTCTCGTTCTATATCATGATTCTCCTTCCAAAAATGGTACTCTACCACCGATTTATCTATTTCTTTGTTCCTGATGTTCCTAAAATGCTCTTTAAGTCTAATCAAGTTGCTTTTAGGTTTTCCAATGTAAAAGCTGTCACAGCCTTTGCAGTTTATCCGGTACACACCTGATTTTTTGCCTGTGGGTACCTCCTTTGGGTTATGTGATTTCAAAAGGTGTTGAACAGTAAATTTGTTCTGTGGGGCCAAAGTAATATTGTGCTCTTTGAAGACTTTTTGGAAAAGGTGTGTAGCTCTGGGTTGATATGTAAATTTTCTGTATGAAGTTTCATTGCTAATTGGTGAAAGCGTAGTTACTAGTTTACATTGTCCCAATTTTTGGCAGACCTCTTCATGAGCTTTTGTGGATGACATTTGAGCAATAGTAAATGAGAAACAAGTGGATGATGCATTAAAACTACTTAATTTACAAAATCCTGCAATAAAAAATTTTTCATAGAAAAAGAAACTAACAATGAAATCCCTTTCTTAGTTTTGAAACTTACCAGAAAACATACAAAACTTGAATTTGGCATATATAGGAAGGAGACACACACAGAAAATTTCATAAAAGCAGATGGATGTAACTCAAGACAACACAATCATGCTGTTATCAACAGTTTAACTTACAGGCTGGTTAATGTACCTTTAAACAAAATGGATCATATCAAAGAGTACAATAATATAATTCATATTGCAGAATACAATGGATTCAGTCCTGAATTGGTCAAAAAGAAAACTGATAATTGCCCAATCGGCAATGAAACTTCATACAGAAAATTTACATATCATCCCAGAGCTACACACCTTTTCCAAACAGTCTTCAAAGAGCACAATATTACTTTGGCCCCACAGAACAAATTTACTGTTCAACACCTTTTGAAATCACATAATACAAAGGAGATACACACAGACAAAAAATCAGGTGTGTACCGGATAAGCTGCAAAGGTTGTGACAACTTATACATTGGAAAAATTAAAAGGAACTTCAACATTAGGCTTAAAGAGCATTTTAGGAACATCAGGAACAAAGAAATAGATAAATCGGCGGTAACGTAAAATTTTTGGAAGGAGAATCATGATATAGAAAGAGAAATCCACTTATTAAAGTGTCCAAGGTTCAACTGCATTAACCATGTGGAAAAAAATCTTCATAAAGAAATATGAAAGAAAATTGTATAATTTTGACACTATCTTTGAAGAAAACCCAAACTTCAGGTTCATCAAGATACCGACAGAGATGCACCTGTCACCTCCAAGGAGTTCACCAAACCATCTATTAGTCGACAATAGCTGATGATGATGTTAGGAAGATCCTAACGAAACGCGTTCTAGATAAATACTAGCAATAAGTGGAGCATTGAGTACTAGTTCGACTCAAAATTATATTAATTTTGTGCTTCATTGTATCATAGTCCTTACACATTGGAGTATTCAGTAATGTTCAATTATCTTCTTTATATTTCAAGATAGATGAAATTATTAAGGGATTTACCTTAGCCTATACACAGCTAGTGTGAAGAAATAATTTCCATCAATTAACTTAAATACACTTATAGTAGTTATCACTTTTGAAATATATGTGTTGGGTGTTTGTTGTATCACTGTTGTGTTTGGTTTTTCCTTTTCTCCCCCTTTTTTCTTTTGAATATTTTAAGTGTTTCTTATTAGCTCACAGCAGGTATATTCAACTACTTTGATTAATAGTTAACTGTCATTTCAGCTTTCTGTGGACTACAGAATGTGTATTACCCAAGTGTTACTTAAATGTTTCGAACACAGATTTTAATCCTTTCTCTGATAGTAGGGGAGATATTTCAGCTATTGTTGTAACTGCCAGATAGCATAGTCTCATGCATAGTACTCGTCACTCTTGTAAGCTTACATTCAAGAAAATGGAATGTAATTTCTGATATATGTTTTCTTATTGCAGCTGGCGCATAACAAAGAGTGGGGCTTTCACAATGCACGTGTTAATACTGTAGCTTGGTCACCTAATTCTGTCTTGGTTGCCAGCGGCAGCCTTGACACCACCATCATCATCTGGAGTGTTCAGAGTCCAGCCAAACACACTATTATTAAGAGTAAGTATGCCCAGATTTCTTGTTTGCAGGGCAATTTTTAACTAGAATCAAACTTCTAGGTATTGCTTGGTATACAGAAATTGAATTTGCCCTTCTTATAATTTTCTCATTTTGAGTACATACAGCTGAAGCAGGAAACTCTTGTTCTTTTAAACAGTGTTAGAATTCTTCAAACACAGAGACAATAAAATTTATGGTTTGCTTTCATAAGCATAGTCGTGCCATGTCTGAGTGGTTAGACCGCTTGGCTCTCACTAAGGCTGCCTGGGTTCAATCCCAGGTAATGCCAAAGTGACATTTGTGGTGGACAAAATGCCACTGGGACAGGTTTTCTCCGGGTTCTCCAGTTCCCCCACCAGCATTCCACCAATTGCTCCATCTTTCCCATCACCTCATCTCTCTCGTACTTTCACTTCTGGCATTGGGCTGATCAGTCATCCCGGAATCTCGCTGATTAGGAAACCTATGATCCTCAATCTGTTGCCTATGGGTCCTGAGGTTGCGGGGTTCAGAAGACCCTGTGTTCCACTTAAAGGAAATACAGGAATTCATTAATTCATTCATTCATTTCATAAGCATAAGTAGGCGTACAAATTTTTTCAAATAATTCTTAGCATCAAGAATTTTTTCAAGGTCATTAAACAATCAGGAACAATGTTATTTTCAATAAACAATTGATTAATTGCATCTCTTCTCTGGTGGTCTCATTTTCAGCACAATCTGATAGATAACCAAATCTATTCTCCCTTTCTATTTGTAATCTGTTTTATGTAACTAGATATGGATATATTGATATAGTCAACAAAGGGTTACTTTGCTATTTAACACAGAATACCACTCCCTGGATGTATGATTGAGTAATGTCTTGCACAATATTAATTTATCAAATGATTTAACACTAGAACGCCTGGTGGCAGTTAATTGACTGCTTTTAATTTTCAAACGCTCATACTGTCACATTTGCAAAAATTTTTCTTTCGTTTTGTGACTTTTATTCCCTTTTGATGAATGTTACCTAACCAATATTTATTTTGCATTGCGGGTATAAATTTTTAAAACAATAGCAAATTTACCATTGGTTACTGAAGGCAGTCAATTGACTGCTTCCTTACCAGCATTTCTCGTGACATGTACTGCATAGCTGGAACCGACAATCGTTACTGCACACAAGCCTGTTTTTAGCCCAGTGTAGTGTGGCACATGAGTCATTGTCAGTTCTTGTATCATGTCTAAAATTTTGCTTAGCATCCCACGTAAAGCTGCAGTAGCAAATTTTAGATTACTTACGGAACATGATTATTTGGCCAAACACCTACACAGAATAGGAATTTATACAAGTCCAAATTGTCTTCTGTGCAACAAAGAAGAGGAAATGACTGAAGAACATCTAACCTGTGAAGCCCTACCTGCCGGACCCACTACACAGAAATATTGGAGAGCAAGAGAGCTAATGGCTTCATTACCAAAGCCTAGCATTTGAAAACAACAACAATTTTGCTTAGCTCAGTTTAGTGAAGGCATGAGCCATTGTCAGCTGTTGTATTCGCCTCTAAAATTTTGCTTAGTTTTTCATTGTTATGTTGTTTGCGTAGCTTTCATGTTATAATCAAGTTCATTCTTGACATTCGTACAGGCTGTTTGCTAAGCACACAATGCATCACTTTCACAATTGTGGCCTTTCTGAAACTGCAATTCTGGAAGCTCTATGAATATAATTCAATCTGAGGTAGATAGATTTGATGGACAGTAAATTTATGAAAGTTAAAGTTCTGGAAATGGGGGTGATCCAACTTCTGAGAAGAAATTAACTCCTGGCAGTGATATTTAGTACTTATGTTACAAGCTAAAACACAAGTTATCAACTGCAACTTTTAAATAGCATAGGTATTTAAAATACACTATTATGGAAAACTACTTTAGTACAAAATAACTGATATTTGAAGATGCTGACTTAATTGACCATTAGTAGATACTCAACATGAAAAATTCTATGCCATGGCCGGGATCTGAACCATGGATCTCCTGGTTTCCATCCAGTCGCTCTTACCAATTGAACTAGCATAGCCAGCTTGCCGTCATGACATTAAATTCTCCATTTAACTCATATATTTCCCAGGTAAACCATGCATTGAATTTTTCATGTTGACTATCAAAAACCTTAGTCTATATATGGCTAGCGTGAACAAATGATTAATTTCCATCAATTAACTAAAATTTACCATTAGTGTTAAATGAGTATTTTTGTGATTTCTGGAGCGTAGTTTCTTAGCAATATAGAGGATTCTATTATTTCTTAAGGTTACTGTACAAAAATATTATTGGTTAGTTCTTATTATAATTTACCTCCTTTTAAAATAATGCTTTTATTTTGTTTCAGACGCTCACCCACAAAGTCAAATCACACGTCTTGTGTGGCTTGATGATGAAACGCTTGTATCAGTAGGACAGGATTGCAATACCAAGATATGGAATGTCACGCCATTCTAAGCTTTAAATTTTATATTCAATTTACTGCTATCACCTTTACATGTGCAAGGTGTAGCTCAGATCGGCCGGAAAAATAAAAAGCAATGAATAAATTATTTTATTAGAGCCTGTTCAGATGGCCCTAAACCTAAAAAGAAAAAATTTAATCATGTATGATGAGTATGGATGGTTGAGCATGCATTTTTTTGTATACATTGGAAAAGAATATTTTTATTGCCTTTGCCCTGGATGTTGATGCTCTTTTTTATAACATGCCTTATGAGGAAAACTATACGGCTAACATGTGTGGTCTCGCCAGTGAATGGATTTATAACATTTATTTAATATTTAAATTAATTTTATTATTCAATTTATATTGTGTTTAGTGCAAATAGTTGTAAAGGTTATTTGTTCCAAGCAGACAGAATAGTATGTATTTCCTATTTCTTGTAAGTCTGTGTGATATTGATTTAAAGAATATACAGTTTTCTGAAATGAATTTGGAGTTATTCATCAGCCTCTCTAGCCTATCTAAATAAAGGATGGTCGGAGTAGCCTATCTGAATAAAGGATGGTTGGTGTAGCCTATACCAGCCTATCTAAATAAAGGAAGGTCGGAGTAGCCTATACCAGCCCCTCTAGCCTATCTAAATAAAGGAAGGTCGGAGTAGCCTATACCAGCCCCTCTAGCCTATCTAAATAAAGGAAGGTCGGAGTAGCCTATACCAGCCTCTCTAGCCTATCTGAATAAAGGATGGTTGGTGTAGCCTATACCAGCCTCTCTAGCCTATCTGAATAAAGGAAGGTTGGTGTAGCCTATACCAGCCTCTCTAGCCTATCTAAATAAAGGATGGTCGGAGTAGCCTATACCAGCCTCTCTAGCCTATCTGAATAAAGGATGGTTGGTGTAGCCTATACCAGCCCCTCTAGCCTATCTGAATAAAGGAAGGTTGGTGTAGCCTATACCAGCCTCTCTAGCCTATCTGAATAAAGGATGGTCGGAGTAGCCTATACCAGCCTCTCTAGCCTATCTGAATAAAGGATGGTTGGTGTAGCCTATACCAGCCTCTCTAGCCTATCTAAATAAAGGATGGTCGGAGTAGCCTATACCAGCCTCTCTAGCCTATCTGAATAAAGGAAGGTTGGAGTAGCCTATCTGAATAAAGGATGGTTGGTGTAGCCTATACCAGCCTATCTAAATAAAGGAAGGTTGGAGTAGCCTATACCAGCCCCTCTAGCCTATCTAAATAAAGGAAGGTCGGAGTAGCCTATACCAGCCCCTCTAGCCTATCTAAATAAAGGAAGGTCGGAGTAGCCTATACCAGCCTCTCTAGCCTATCTGAATAACGGATGGTTGGTGTAGCCTATACCAGCCTCTCTAGCCTATCTGAATACAGGAAGGAAGGTCCATATAGCCTATACCAGCCTATCTAGCCTATCTGAATACAGGAAGGTCTGTATAGCCTATACCAGCCTATCTAGCCTATCTGAATACAGGAAGGTCTGTATAGCCTATACCAGCCTCTTTAGCCCATCTAAATAAAGGCAGGTTGGTGTAGCCTATACCAGCCTCTCTAGCCTATCTAAATAAAGGATGGTTGGTGTAGCCTATACCAGCCTCTCTAGCCTATCTAAATAAAGGATGGTTGGTGTAGCCTATACCAGCCTCTCTAGCCTATCTAAATAAAGGAAGGTCTGTATAGCCTATACCAGCCTCTCTAGCCTTCTGAATAAAGGCAGGTTGGTGTAGCCTATACCAGCCTCTCTAGCCTATCTAAATAAAGGAAGGTCGGAGTAGCCTATACCAGCCTCTCTAAATAAAGGAAGGTCCGTATAGCCTATACCAGCCTCTTTAGCCCATCTAAATAAAGGCAGGTTGGTGTAGCCTATACCAGCCTCTCTAAATAAAGGATGGTTGGTGTAGCCTATACCAGCCTCTCTAGCCTATCTAAATAAAGGAAGGTCTGTATAGCCTATACCAGCCTCTCTAGCCTTCTGAATAAAGGCAGGTTGGTGTAGCCTATACCAGCCTCTCTAGCCTATCTAAATAAAGGAAGGTCGGAGTAGCCTATACCAGCCTCTCTAAATAAAGGAAGGTCCGTATAGCCTATACCAGCCTCTCTAGCCTATCTAAATAAAGGAAGGTCTGTATAGCTTATACCAGCCTCTCTAGCCTATCTAAATAAAGGAAGGTCGGAGTAGCCTGTACCAGCCTCTCTAAATAAAGGAAGGTCTGTATAGCCTATACCAGCCTCTCTAGCCTATCTAAATAAAGGAAGGTCGGAGTAGCCTATACCAGCCTATCTAAATAAAGGAAGGTCTGTATAGCCTATACCAGCCTCTCTAGCCTTCTGAATAAAGGCAGGTTGGTGTAGCCTATACCAGCCTCTCTAGCCTATCTAAATAAAGGAAGGTCTGTATAGCCTATACCAGCCTCTCTAGCCTATCTGAATAAAGGAAGGTTGGAGTAGCCTATCTGAATAAAGGATGGTTGGTGTAGCCTATACCAGCCTATCTAAATAAAGGAAGGTCGGAGTAGCCTATACCAGCCCCTCTAGCCTATCTAAATAAAGGAAGGTCTGTATAGCTTATACCAGCCTCTCTAGCCTATCTAAATAAAGGAAGGTCGGAGTAGCCTATACCAGCCTCTCTAGCCTATCTAAATAAAGGAAGGTCGGAGTAGCCTATACCAGCCTCTCTAAATAAAGGAAGGTCTGTATAGCCTATACCAGCCTCTCTAGCCTATCTAAATAAAGGAAGGTCGGAGTAGCCTATACCAGCCTATCTAAATAAAGGAAGGTCTGTATAGCCTATACCAGCCTCTCTAGCCTATCTAAATAAAGGAAGGTCCGTATAGCCTATACCAGCCTCTCTAGCCTATCTAAATAAAGGAAGGTCGGAGTAGCCTATACCAGCCTCTCTAGCCTATCTAAATAAAGGAAGGTCGGAGTAGCCTATACCAGCCTCTCTAGCCTATCTAAATAAAGGAAGGTCGGAGTAGCCTATACCAGCCTATCTAAATAAAGGAAGGTCTGTATAGCTTATACCAGCCTCTCTAGCCTATCTAAATAAAGGAAGGTCGGAGTAGCCTATACCAGCCTATCTAAATAAAGGAAGGTCTGTATAGCTTATACCAGCCTCTCTAGCCTATCTAAATAAAGGAAGGTCGGAGTAGCCTATACCAGCCTCTCTAAATAAAGGAAGGTCTGTATAGCCTATACCAGCCTCTCTAAATAAAGGAAGGTCCGTATAGCCTATACCAGCCTCTCTAGCCTATCTGAATACAGGAAGGTCCATATAGCCTATACCAGCCTCTCTAAATAAAGGCAGGTTGGTGTAGCCTGTAACAGCGTCTCTAGCCTATCTAAATAAAGGCAGGTTGTTGTATAGCCTATACCAGCCTCTCTGGCCTACCTCATTAAATAAATCATGGAGCAGGGCACCCACATATGTATTTCTAGTAATGGGAATTTAAATGCAGTGCAGAAGATACTAAGTATCAATGAGAATACAATTCAATAAGAACGTTCCATTAAGGAGAAGAATGCTTCCTCAAATAAACAATATACAATGTATCTCTCCACTCAAGTTGTAAACATATACATCTTGCTTAGGAAAGTAGTCCCTAAAAAATAAAACTGTACATTTTGGAGTATTAAAAACCGACCACAAATAGTTTTTTTTCCCCCTTCAATTTGTTGTTGGTTTTTGTAACAGAATATGTCACACAATGGGTGGAAAAGAGAGCGGATACTTTAAGTTTTACTTGTAAATGGTCAGAACTAATCTTATTACTTTATTCAAGGGGTGCGAGCTTTTAATAGGGTGTGCAGTTAAAGAAATTAACTTTTTGTTTATTATTTACAGGAAGAGCATTGAATATATGCATCTGTTTTTCCTGGATTTTCCTTTAAATATTTGGTAGGCCATAAACAAACTGTTGCTCAAACGAAAAAACTGTTATCCATTGTTACACCGGAGACACAAAGATAAGCCTCAGAACCATATCCGATTGGTTCAGCTATTTTCTGGAGTTATGCTTATCCTCAAGGGACAGTAAACACTGTCGTATCAACAATCTCGGTGCTTGTGGAGAAGTTATGCCGCCATCACGGGTATGCCAGCTAGAAGAGCGGGAGTAGGAATCGTCTCACCTTGCTGTTTATTGGCTGGCGGAAGAAGAGCCAGTAGCTAACAGCCAGAAGGCAGAAGTGAGTCGTATTTTTACTACACAAAAGACCTTTCAAGACTAATTTGAGAGGTTTCCAGTTCTAAACTTTTCTGGCTATATCCAACAGGTAGCCGAAGTGAGGCCTGGGGAACAGAATAGTAGTGGGAGCTTTAAAGCTTTAAGTGTCCATGAATGTGGCTCTACTGGGGAGGAGTTGGCATTGTGCAGCAGTTCATGAGTCGGTCAGTGAGCAGTATATAGAAGTGTGGTACATTGCAAGCTCCATGATGAGGAGTCAGTAGACCTTGGAATGGTGCAGGTAGCAGTTCACAGATCAGTAAGTACAGCTTGACAGGCTGTGGAGCATGCAACGAAGCAGTTTACTACGAATATCAAAATTGTTTTCAGAATTGGGTGTAGCTCCATGTAAGAGGTTGACCTATGCGTACGTCAGATTACTAGAAGCACAAAGGGTGCATGCTAAAAAGACAAATAAAAATTGTATAGATGTGCTGAAGAGGTCTATTTGGGTAAAAGAGAGGCTGGTTATACTTAAGCATTGAGCCAACAAGTTTGCTGACAAATAAAGCAGTTTGAGAAAAAATTTTCATCTTTGTCACAATGCATAAACAGGGTTAAAATAGTGGTGCCGGCCATGGTGTTCAGATCGACAAACCCAAATTAGAAGGAGGAAGTACCATGGCAGCCACATCGTGGAAGGAAACTGGATCCTTTTGCTCATGAGCTCTATCACTGACGAAATGCAAATGACCATTTTCTTCAATAATCAGATCAGTTTGTGCACGTCATTTCACTCCTTCGTTCATTCCACTGACGAAAACTTTTGACTGATTTTATTGAAAACAGTTTTCCTGATTCAGCTTTCTGAAAAATATTTCAAAGTTTACAAGCATAATGTTTCTGAAAAGGTTTTGTTGTTTACAAAATTTGAATAGCATAAATATTTGAAATATTTAATTTAAACCAATTTTATTACAAGACACTCCAGAAAAAGTAGTTTTATTACTGGTTGTGTAACATCATATGACAAGCAAATTGCCAAACTGGAAAGGAATGAAAGAAATAGAAACAGAGAAGGAACCTCACAATTAATGTGAGAGATGTGAATCTTGCTAGTTATATCGTGAAAAGAACATGAAATCATTAAATATGTATAGATCAACTCTCAACTATTTCTCATATTCTCTAAAATGTTATTTATGTTAAACATTTATAATCCCATACACTGCATTGGATTTGTTATTCTTGCGATTATCCTCCATTAACTGCAACAAAAGCATCCTATTTTCATTGCTTTCAGCAGCAACTGGACATACCTGATTGCTCTTCTGCGTGCTTGATTAGTTCTCAACTAACATACAAAAACAAGACCATAAATAACAACGGCACAAACTGTCTTCTGCATGCACCTTTAATTTCATTTGAAGCACCATATTCTGTAAGTCTTTGTATACTGCTTCTAAAAAAACAGTTTGTGTGAGCAAATATGGAATTTCACATTCATTCATTCATTCATTCATTCATTCCTTCAACAACACCAAAAGCTTACTCCTGTTTAAAAGTCTGAGTTTTCAAAAAACAATGGGTTATGATATGCCATCACAATACTTATGTTTCTGTTTAGGATAATGCTTTTACATATGAATATGAATATATATCAGAAAAACTGCAATAGGTAACAAAAATTCTTTAAAATGTGAAAAAATTAATTAATATATAATTGATAGATTGAGTCAACATGAAAAATTTAATGCTATGGCCGGGATTTGAACCACAGATCCCCTGGTTTCCGTCCAGTCGCCTAACCCATTGAGCTACCATGGCCAACGTGCCATCCTGACATTAAATTCTCCATTTGAATCCGTAGTTCAAATCCCGGCCATGGCATTGAATTTTTCATGTTGACTCAATCTATCAAAAACCTTAGCCTATATACAGCTAGTATGAGGAAATTACTAATTTCCATCAATTAACTAAAATAATATATAATTACTGAAATATAACACTCGTTTTATAATACTCATGAATGGAAACAAACTCAGCTTCCTACTTACAAAGCTACATGTTACTAGAGCTGGAATGTCCGATAAATTGATTTCTTGATGATTTCTAGTCATTGTTTCATTAATCATTCATTTTGTTGCATTTGTCTCCTTTGGTTAAAGTAACCTTCCAAAAATTGTAACATGCTTCTTCTCTTTTGGACATTATGATTCAAATTGAACATGGAGTGTTGAACTACAATAATATGAACAGTATAAGAGATATACATTTATTTTAATCAATGACTCAGCTTCACTGAACACAAATACCATTTGTATTTATTCACAAATACCATTATTATTTGTGGGATTTATAGTTCTCAGTTTGTTTTACTGATGCAATAGCTCTTTGAATATTATACTATAGTTGTAGCACTGTTTTTATTATTATGATCAATAAGCAAATATACCAAATGCAGCTCACTTTTGTACAACCATACTGCGACTATCCTTGAAGCTTCAGAAACATCTCTTTTTGTCACAGGATGGAACCAATGTATTGTAACTTTGTGGGTTCGTAGAATTAAAAGACCGAGTTGCAGAAATTAAAAATCTCCTTTATTTCCGTAGCAATACACTGTTCAATTCTCACGTAACAACATTACCTCACACAATCTTCCAAAGTCGATGACAATAACAAACACTTGCAGCTGATTACATTAGCTCTCGTTACAACAACACTGACTGTTACACAACTTGCAACTGCTTCACAACTACAACTGTCCTGCTAGTGTGTCACAATCCCTTTTATATCTCCATTCATGATTACCAGACTGTTCTGTCAATCACTAGAGGTTTCTGGAAAACAAGCCTCTAGTTACATACTTCGAACATTCTATCACCTTCGAGAACGTAACTTAATCTACCCGGTGAGGCCTTTGCCTCAGTTATCTTGCCTGCCGGCGTAATCTGTTTATGCAAGCTCGTTATCTCCGTGAAACCTATCCGTCTATTGTGTGCCAAGCCGCCTTATCCCGATCGGGTTCGCGACACTGCTCCCTCCTCAAGGCTGGTCGTCTCAAACAGCACCATCGTAGCAGGCCAGACAATCCAAGTGTACCACCAGCATCTTCCCTCGAGGCACCTTTTCGATGCGGTCGACCACGTTGTTAATCCTCTTCACTACCTGGTACAGTCCTTGCCATGGTTGCTGGAACTTCGGGCAGCGTCCCTTGGTCCGAGTAGGGCGGTACAACCAGACTAGGTCACCCTGCTGTTACCTTGGCTGTTGGCTTGCCTGTCGTATCGGGTCTTCATGCGGTCGCTCGCCTTCTGGATGTTCTGACGAGCCATCTCATGCATGTCGTGGAGATGGTCCACTAGGTTCTCCACATAATCGGTTGCTGGCTGTTTTTCGTCCGGGGGGCTTCCAAAAGCCAGATCACAGGGGAGGCGTAACTCTCGGCCGAACATTAAACTGGCTGGCGTCATCCCGGTGGTGTCGTGTGTTGAAGAGCGGTAGGCCAGTAAGAACAGTGGCACCTTAATGTCCCAGTCTCGCTGATGGCTGGCCACGACCTTCCTCAGGTGTTCAGGTGTTGATGTATCTCTCGACCATGCCGTCTGACTGTAGATGTAGGGGTGTGGTGCAGGTCTTGTTTACCCCAAGTCTCTTTAGTGTCTCCTTCATCAGGTTGGATTCTAAATTAGTGTCCTGGTTGCTGTGGAGCTCTAACGGCACCCCAAATCGGCAGAACACTTGCTCCACAAGGCAGTCCGTGATTGTCTTCGCCTCCTGGTTCGGAATGGCATACACTTCCGGCCACTTGGTAAAGTAGTCCACGATCACCATCAGGTACTTGTCTCGGTCGGACACGGGAAATGGTCCAGCTATGTCGACGGCGATCCTTTCGAATGGCGCTCCGACGTTGTACTGCTGCATGCGACCCCGGCTCCTAGTCTGGGGGCCGCGACTCGCTGCGCACGCGTGACATTGACGGCACCATCTCTCAGCATCTGCTCGGAGCCTCAGCCAGTAGTAGCGCTGTCGGAGTTTGTCGATTGTCTGGTTTGCTCCCAGGTGTCCTCCTGAAGTACCGGTGTGCACTTCTTCCAAGACTTCCGGGACCTTGCTTCGGGGGAGTACCAACTGTTCTCTCTGCATCTTCCCATCAGGCGATTCCCATACCCGGAACAGCACGCCCTCTCTTGTCTTCAATGAATCCCATTGGGCCCAGTACGATTTGTAGGTGGCGCTCCTCGGTGCAATGTCCTCCCAGGTTGGTATTGTCCCTGCCTCCACTTCTCTCAAGAGTGGCCCCAAGTCTGCGTCCGCCAGCTGCTAACTCCTCAGGCCTGCGCTATCCCAGCCATCCACAGGTACTGCCGTGACTACTCGAACTGCTGCGGCACGCTCCTTTTCTTCCACTCTTGTGCATTGTCCGCACTCCTCTGGGCAGGGTCTTCGAGACATGGCGTCTGCGTTACCGTGGCTCTTCCCTCTACGATGTTCAGAGGTGAAATCATACTCCTGCAGCCTCTGGACCCAACGTGCTGTCTGGCCTTCCAGGTTCTTAAAGCTCAATAGCCAGGTTAGGGCGGAATGGTCAGTCCTGAGGTGGAATGGCTGACCATACAGGTACTTGTGGAAGTGCTCCAAGGTCTTTACTACCGCCAGTAATTCTCGCCGGGTGACGCAGTAGTTCTCTGCCTGGATAGTGTCTTGCTGTAGTAGGCTATCACCCACTCGTGGCCGTCCTGAATTTGCGATAGGAACCTCCAATGCAATGATCGCTGGCGTCGGTGTCCACAATAAAAGCGCCGCCTGGTTGTGGAAATCCCAAAATAGGAACACTGCACAGTGTCTTCTTCAGGTGCTGGAAGGCGTGTTCAGCGTCCTCCATCCACACATAGGGTCGTTGTTCCTCTGTCAGGCGGGTAAGGGGTTTGGCGATGTTGGAGAACCCCTTTATGAAACGGCGGTAATAACTGCACAGCGCCAGGAAACTGCGCAACTCTCGCTTATCCTTTGGCCGAGGCCAATTTCTCACAGCCTGGGTTTTCTCCGGATCTGTGGCCACTCCGGTTGGTGAGACTATGTGGCCCAAGTAGTTAACTGCTTTGCGTCCAGCTTCAAGTTGGTTGCCTGCAGTCTCTGTAACACCTTACTCAAGTTGTCGAGATGGTCTTCGAACGTCTTGCCGACGATGATGATGTCCAGGTGTCATATGTCAATCCTCTCATTACTGATTCCATGAGGCGTTGAAATGTTGCTGGTGCATTGCAGAGGCCAACGGGCATAACTGTGAACTGCCAAAGCCCTTGGCCTGACGAGAATGCAGTCTTCTCCTTGTCTCTCGGGTCTAGAGCCACCTGCCAGTAACCCGACTTCAGGTCCAGGGTCGAGAACCATTGCGCACCAGCTAGCGTGTCCAGGGTGTCGTCAATCCGGGGTAAGAGGAAACAATCCTTCCGGGTGACAGCGTTCAGCCTCCTGTAGTCCACGCAGAAGCGTAGCTCGCCGTTCGTCACCAGAACTACAGGGGAACACCAAGGGCTGTCAGACTCTTCAATCACTCCCCGGTATTTCATGTGTACCGTATCCCGTAATGCCACTTGTTTCGCCAACTGAACGCATCTTGGTGGTTGCCGAATAGGCCGGGCGTCTCCGGTGTCGATGCGGTGAAGCACTATCCGTGCGGCGGTAGTCACTGTCGCCTTGGCTGAAGACGCGCTGGTATCGCCTCAGTAGTTGTCGAACTTTCTCCAGCTGTTCTGCGGTCAGGTGGTCAGCCGCTCTCTCCAATAAGCCTTCCAGCCGGGGCCCCAAGTGTTGCGTTGGCACCGGCTACTGTGTCTTGTCGATAGCTGTCACGCTGACCACGGGCTCGCACGTCCCCAGCTCCGTTCCGGCCTGGACGTCGTGATCGGTGTCTGCCAGGTTGAGCAGCCTCACTGGCACCTCCTCTCGGCACGGCAATAATGTCCTGGCTACACAGTCTGTGCACAGGGGTCTTCTGGTCCAGCATCATGTTCTTCGTCCGCTGGCCTTCCAGTCGCGCCATCACCACCACCTCGCTTCTCGCGGGGACCACCACGTCTTCCTTCAAGATGACCCTGCAGATTCCAAGGCGCTCATCGGGTTGCCAGAGTATCACCTCTTCTCCATTGAGCTGCAGGACTTTCCTGCCGACCTCGACCGTCGCCTCGTGGCTCCTGAAGGCATCCAATCCCAGTATCACCTCCTCAGCCACCTTTGCGACGAACACCCACAGACATACGGTACTCCTGCCCAAGGTCAACTTTAGCAAGGCCTCCTTCTCCACAGGCAAGGTGTCACCCGATGCCGTCACAAGCTGGTATGGTCGGCTCGGCTTCCTTGTCGGCAAACCCTTCGCCACGTCAGGTCTGATGATGGTCACGGCTGCCCCGGTGTCCACCAGCACGTGGCACGGCTTCCCTCTTACCCAAACGTCCGCGATGAGGCTGTCATCCATACGCCGGCTGACTGCGCGCAGCGTCACTCGAGGGGATGGTGGTGATGGCGCCGACGTGCCCCTCTCCACGACGGTCCTTACTCGTTTTCCGGCTGCTCTTCTTGGTGTGGGCAGTCCCTCTCCAGGTGTCCGGGCTGTCCACACCCCCAACACAGGCCACTAGGTCTTCGCCGGCGTCCCTCGGCTGGTCTTCTTTCTCCGGTGTAGCGGACACTCCTCGTGCTCGACGTCGGGATAGCTGTTACCTTGGCCGCCTCCATCCTTAATGCTGCCGTTAGCGCCTCGTGGATGGTTTTATAATCGCCAAGCATTAGGCGCTGACGAATCTCCGTGTCTCGTACCCCGTCAACGAATGTGTAGGCAGCTTCCCGGGATACGAACTCTGGTGGGAGGTCGACTAGGGCCTTGCTAGCCAGTTGCTCAACTGCCAGGGCGAACTGCAGCGTCTCCCCTGGCTGCTGTGACCTTGCCTTTAGCTGGATGCGGTACGCTGCGGCTAAGCGGTGGTTTCCAAAACGATTCTCCAGGGCCTCCCAGATGTCCTTGGGCGCCACCGTTGTCTGTACCGCGTTCAGGACTTCCGCGGCCCGTCCCTGGAGCCTGGCTATTAACTGTGTGGCCTCTTCCTCTGGTGACCATTTGTTGTGCTTGGCCATTGCGTCGAACTGGCGGCGGAAGACTTCGAAAGTTGTCGCGCCGTCGTATTTAGGAGGTTTGACGCGCGCAGACGTGTCGCGTCCCGATGTGTCGACCTTTAAATCCTTTAACCTCCTGCTGACGACGTCCTCCACCATGGCATTCAGGGACTTTGCGTTGCTGTCAGCCTTTCCCTCCAGCTCGTTAACGCGGCTTGCCAGATCTTCGACGCGCTCGTCCACTTGACCCATCCGCTTGCCGAGCTCTGTGACGTCATCTCTCACGCCGGTCAGCTGCTCTTCGAACTTTACGGCGAGGGCCTCGTCTGCCGCTTTCATCTCCGTGGTCAATTCAGTCATCTTCGCGGTCAGGCTGTTGTTTGTGGCTTCCATCTTCTCGGTAAGGTTATCGTTAACTGTCTTTATTTGTTTCAGCTCTGCGGCCAGGTTGTTATTTGCCGCCTCCGTCTTTGCTGTTAGTTCCGCGGCCAGGCTATTATTTGCCGCTTCCGTTTTTGCAGCGAGGTTGCCATTCGCTGCTTTCATTTCCGAGGTGAGTTCGGCTTTCATTTCCATCATCTTCTCCAGAATCCTTTCCAATGCAGCCTCCATGGTGGTAATATCCACCTTCCAGACACCAGTTGTAACTTTGTGGGTTCGTAGAATTAAAAGACCGAGTTGCAGAAATTAAAAATCTCCTTTATTTCCGTAGCAATACACTGTTCAATTCTCACGTAACAACATTACATCACACAATCTTCCAAGGTGTATGACAATAACAAACACTCGCAGCTGATTACATTAGCTCTCGTTACAACAACACTGACTGTCACACAACTTGCAACTGCTTCACAACTACAACTGTCCTGCTAGCGTATCACAATTCCTTTTATATCTCCATTCATGATTACCAGACTGTTCTGTCAAACATTAGAGGTTTCTGGAAAACAAGCATCTAGTTACATACTTCGAACACTATCGCCTTCGAGAATGTAACTTAATCTCACCTGGTGAGGCCTTTGCCTCAGTTATCTTGCCTGCCGGTGTTATCTGTTTATGTAAGCTCGTTTATTGTGTGCCAAGCCGCCTTATCGCGATCGGGTTCGCGACAGTATGTACCACCAAGAATTTTGCCAAAAACAAATTATCTACAATGTAATATTTGGTAATAACAACCACACCTGTATATTGCAACACCTGCCTTGATAAGACACATGTTGGATTAAGTAAAAAACATGCTCTCACTCAGATTTTAAATATATCCACACATTTATTTAATAATGAATAATGAAAAAGGCACACATGCTGTGGAGAATAAGTGTTCAAATAAATCCTTTGTTAGCAAACGCTGCTTGCAGAAAAACAAAATTAAACAATGAGAGAAAAATTAGCCGAGAATGTTAGGAAGGTCCTAACAAAACACAGTTTAGGCAAATACTAGCAATATATGGAGCATTGAGTACTAGTTTAAATCAAAATTATATTGAGAGAAATATTTATTCTTGAAAATGCATTCTTTAGACATGTGTATTACCTATCCATATAAATCTGTCATGAAAACTGAAGACATCACATTTTGCAGATCTCTACTAGTATCCTACATATGAATGAGAATAGTTACGAATCAGAAACTCTAATGTAAAATGTTGAAAACATGCAATTGCCTGCATTACAAAAATAAAGAGCAACAAACTTGCAAATAAAGAGCATATAGCTTTTTGTCCTTCCTACACAAAGAATTTATTTTTTTGTGAACAAAAATGGCTCATGTTCAGTGGAGAGAACATTAAGACGAATGTCATAGTTATACCTCTTCTGACTCTTCATGGGCATTCCAGTATCAACCATTACAGATAATACATCTGAAGCGGCAGCAGCAGCGGCAGCGGCGGCGGGTGCGGCGGCAGCTGCTGCTAGTATATGTCAGCATATAGTATTCAGTTCTTAAACATTTGACTATTGCTGTTACATGTGTATGTATAACAATGTATAATTTAGCTTTTTCTGCAAAGTTTTATCTTAATTAAAATGAAGTAGACAGAGATGTTTTTGCAAGAATAATTTGTACATCCATTAATGAATGAAAGAGGGTAGAGAATTCATATGAATGTTACAACAGATTTTCCTATTTATCTTGCACAACACTAGTGTCTACCCACAACAAGGCAAGCAGGGCCTGAAGAGGGAGAGAGCTGAAGCTGTTTATCTGTTTTGGTAGCAGATCTGTTTACTACAAAATGAGTGCATGAGAGCGCATATGAGTCAGCCATGCTGCCAGATCTAATGAAAGTTTCAGTAACTGCAGTGACAGATATTATGCATAGATGTTATGTGACAACACTGTATATTTTAGATGAACCTAGCATACTTATCATATCCAGACGGCAAGCATAAACATCATGCGGCCAGCAAAAGTGATAACATTACACATTCCTCTGCCTTGCTTTCTTGTGTTGGGTGGACAGTACAAGCTTTGTTGCTTAGATGCTCAGAAAGAACCTTTTCACTATCATAGAAAAAGGTTTCCATTAGTCTTTATAGTAAATTAGAAAAATACTTAAGTGGCATAAAAGTATTTTTCCTGTTAGAGCCAAGTGACATATTCACAAGAAACCAAAGCTCTCACTGCTTTCTTTGCTTAATTTTCACGAGTACATAGTACAGCACCATTTAACTATATGCCGACATAGAATATGGTTCTATAGTCACATCCGGAACACACACCTCTTCTTTGGACACCACAACAACATCATCATCGTCATCATTAGCACAAGGTGGTTGAGAGACAGATGAGAAACCTTCTAGGGCATGTATGTTGTTCTGCAATAAGGTGGAATCATCTTGCAATCGATGTGTCCTCATATGCTGCTTAAGATTGCGACGCTGCGACAGTATGCGCCCACAAATGGGGCACTCTGCACTTTGACGGCTTGGAGGAGGATTGGGGCAGCCTGTGAAACTTAGGCCTGTCAAGTAGAAGTAATATTCCAAATAATAATGTCAGAGAGATAACAAATTTATAAAAGTAGCCCTTATTTTTAACATTTACTACACAGAAAATCAAACTATTTAGGTACAATACAGAATGCACATTTCTTTATTTAATTATTCAGCTTGAAATTCATTTAATGAGCAATTTTGAACATCAAATCAAGGAAGATGCTCAGGAGTACAAATTCCCTATAGTGAGATATGCAGATTTTACTGCTAGCTGTGGTTTTAGGCCTGCACTTTTTGCAACGCTATAACACACTGAATAATCTACCCAGTCTCTTACAACGTCTTAATTACTTTTGAGGAGATCTCTCCAGTCAAGCCCTTAAGTTTGTAACAACCATGGGCCGCTTACATTAATGATGTTTGCCTTTTCTATTCACCAGAGATGCAGTTGTTTGTCAATCCCAGTACTGTTTCTTTGGGCAGCATTACCAGCACCAAATTCTCCCTGGTATCCATTCGTTTAGCTATAATTGAATTGTTAATAGAGTACTGCTTCACAAGGAAGAGCTGTTGATTTAAAGTCTGCTTTATTTTCAGTAATTAGAAAAAAATGTTGAAAGCAATAAGAAAAAAAGACAAAAGGATAAATATCTGTGCATTGTGTTACAGGGATCCAAAACTTACAAACATCCTGCTTAATTTGTTGTCAAAAGCTGTTCATTAGTGAATTTCCAGACACTTAAAGAAACATCAATTCTTCATAAATCAATCTGTAGAATTGGTAGAAGGGTACAGGCAAAACAAAAGTCCTGCATGGATATAAAAATTCAGTTCTTTATTTTTCCAATATCTCTAGTTCCATCACAGAAGATTATATCAATGGTCATACTTTTCTCATGGTAATTATTTAAGCTATTAATCACTATATGTTATGAAGACTTAATTTAGAAAATTTTCATTAATAATCAATAACATTTTAATATCTACTTGTTTTTGCTAATACATTAAAACTGAAGCAGCCTTCCATAACATATGAAACATGTAGAATGGAAGGTGGATTGGACCCAATCCAAGGTGTTGTGGTAGGGTAAATTTAAATGGTAAGAAATGCAATTTTACATTTTTGCAATTATCTTCCCACACAAAGGTCAATTTACGCAAAAAAATAATGACTTTAGTTTGCTCTTAGTATTATAAGGACTTCTTTTGATAGTATCCACTTGAAAATTTTGCAGAAGAGTCAATGTTTCACTCCACTATCTCAGGATGTGTTTTGAATTAACAAAACAGGATAATTTAGGTTTAATATTACTCACCGAAAAACTGATGGATAAAGTAGAATTTTGAATAAGCCGAAAAGTTCTAAGACACTGAATGATGCACTTTGAGCCTCTGACACCTTTCTGGGCAAAGCCAAACTTTTCTTCTTCGAGAGGTCTGGGTTTGATTCCTATGGCCAGCCTACCTGACCCATGGTTTTTTGGGGGGATTTTCCTGTATCACCAAATGAATGCTGGGTAGGTTAACTACATCCCAAAAATTTCCTGTCTCTCCTTTTCATCTCCATTATCATTTCACATCATATGCTCATGGTAAACACTTCCTCCTCCAGTAGGACGGTCTCCAGTCTTGAGCCGACTTAGTGGGCCATTTCAGGACCATGGTGGATGGGATGCCGGCTGTAATGGCCTGCCAGGAAGTTTCCACTGGTCAATATTAGGAACCCTGAATTCTGCACTGTTATGAGTCAGCTGCCCTCTGTATCCTCTTGCCTCATCCTTCCTCCCGGGGATGCCCTACTTGGGGTATAGGCATAATAGATCAAGACTTGTCACAGTGCCGAATCCCCTCAGTAAGAATTTATCCTATCCTATAAAAGAATTCCCAGCTATAGTGCTGTTTCACATTATGTATATTTTCTCAGATGTTTCTTTAAATAGTCGTTAATTTGAAAATTTAGAGCAAAGTAGTGCAGGGTGACTATTTTACTTTCTAGAAATGATTACATACTTTCCAAATTTTTACAGCATACATCTGAGTTTAGTAGTACTGGAAATGTCATAACCAAGACTACTTTCTAAATTTTTGTGGCATACATCTGAGATTTTAAGACTTTTATATGAATTTCATAAGGTTCAGTTTGGATGGCTAACCTATATACTTCATAAGATCCATTCTTGTAATCCAGCATTAAAAAGCATTGCAGTTCAATCAGCACTATAACAAATTCTGTACAGTACACTGGAAACTTGCACATTTCACTCCAAATCAGCACAATTTTCTAAGCCATTGATACTTTCTACAGAACTCATCTGCCAGTTGTCCCTGCAGGCACTCCTGATGTCCATAAAGAAAATCACTTTATCAGAATCATAATTCATTAGCACTCACAAATCTGTTGAAACATAACAAATAGCAATGCATTTGCACACAGTCAACAGATAAACAAAAGTAATGAAACAAAATGAAATAGCTAATTTGTCTACTTTTATGTAAATTATATATCAAAAATATTTTTAGAAAGAAACAAAGTTATGGTGAACAGGAAATGTGTATATGTAAAAACTGATACCAAATACAAGTAAAATAGATACAATTCTCTGAAATATGCAACTGAGCGCTCTAGCTAACACCTGCATGAAATAAAAAGACAGGCCTCAAATATCTGCAAATTCTATTGTTCTTACAGCTTATTTACATAAAATATTCAATTAAACAAAAACAAAAAATATTCAGAAATTTTTAAGTATCTATATTGCATGTGTTTGAAGGAAAAGAATTAGATCATAAATGGTTTGAAAGAACGGCTTTCGTCATGTTACTGCTGCATTGTTTTGATCTACAAACCATTATGTTAAACATTAAAATACTGATATCTCTCGTAACAGATAAAGTTAACTTGTAGATTTTATCTACTGTCATTGAACAGCCTCTGCATGACCTCAATAAACCATCACTTATAAGCCAACATCATCACAAATTTTTTAGTTTGATTTATGAGTCACTATGTTTACACTCAACTTCACTTACTATATTGTTGTATAATTGAAACGTTTTCAAGATCATTCGATCTCATCCTCAGCTGTTTGGTGACTAAATGGACATTCTTCTTCCTCCACTACTACAGTGCTCCGATCCCTCTGCCATCTGGTGTTAGGGGCACTAATTTTTAATACTTCATTTAATGCCGGGATTTCAAAATTTATAACTTTATCCCAGTTTTTGGTTATGAATATTTTTTCCCAAATATCCAATTCTATAGGTGTACTTAAAGATTTTAACAGTTTTATGTTATGGCCAATGTTGTGGTTTTCTGTACAAAAATGGTGTGACACTGCAGATTTTTCTGTTTGTTTCAACTTTATGTTCCTCTGGTGTTCTTTTTGCCTGATTAACAAGTTTCTCTTAGTTTTTCCTATGTAGCTTTTATCACAGGTTTCACAGTTTATCTGAATAATTCCCGATACTTGTTAACCAGGCAAAAAGAACACCAACGGAATATAAAGTTGAAACAAACAGAAAAATCTGCAGTGTTACACCATTTTTGGACAGAAAACCACAACATTGGTATTAAAACTTAGTGCCCTTAACACCAGATGGCAGAGGGATCAGAGCACCGTAGTGTGGAGGAAGGATAATGTTCATTTAGTCACCAAACAGCTGAGGATGAGATCGAATAATCTTGAAAACGTTTCAATTATACAACAACATAGTAAGTGAAGTTGAGTGTAAACATAGTGACACATAAATCAAACTCAAAAATGAAGAATATTCACTGTTAATAATGCTTCTGCTTTTAATATTTATCATCACAAATGCTTACTCTGGAAACCAAAGTGCCCCTGTAAACTTATTGGAGATAAAACTTAAGTAACCTTTGTGTTTAAACTTCTCACAATTATTGACCTGGATAAAATAATTTATTATATGTATGGAATGAATTGTATATAAAATGCACTTTGTCTTCCTTTAAAAGCAATACATCTAATCAAACTACAACTCCCTGTGTTTTATTGATAGTATTTCCAGAAAGATTTGACCTTATTTAGCTGAAGGAAGCTTTGTTTCTCGTTTATCCATTAATTACCTTTCTATACAGTTTGGTATGCAGCCATAGTAGCTCATTCATTGGGCAAGAAGAACTTCTATCATCCAAACTGTAATGCTCTGTAGTTAAATCTCTGGAAGCTTTAGCTTTGTCTGCTCTTTGAAATATAAAATGTGTTATATTTAATATAAACATCACACAGGCTGCAACTGAAAAATGTTAATCATGTTCAAGAGTTTGTGTTGTTGTTACAGATTGATATTTTTAGTGAATCACTAGCACAGAAGATTAGCTTAAAGTTAAGTTTTGAAAAATTATTTCTCTTATTCTTTTGACCACTTACCTATAGTAGGTTCCCTGAACTAATAAAACTTTGGTTTTAGAAAAGGTCATGTGTTTGTCTGTTGAAAGTGAGCAGCATAACTTGAAAATAAGTAGTTGAATAAATATAAAACTTGCATCTACGAAGGATGCAAGATAATGCTGCCCATATTCTAAATTATCTTTTACATGTAAATGTTTTTTTAATTTTTATAGGGTAGTTTTATAGGTAGGCAAGAAAAAGATATATAGACCAATGTAACATAAAGGAGTGGGAAGGGATGACTTGGATTAAAACAGGATCAATGCTCTTAAGGAGACTAAGAGGTACAAAGTAGGATGAGACAATGTGAATTATGTGGATAAACAGAAAGTACAGTCCATATTCTGACAGAGTGTAAAGAGCTAGTAGTATGGAGACAGAAAATATGGGAGAAAAAATGAGTAAAGATACAAAGTGAGTTGATAACTATAAAAATGGTTATGGGGGAAATGAAAGCAGAAACAGAAATATGGGGAGGTTGGAAAGTTAAAGAGAAGTGGATAAGGAAAGTAAAGATTGGAAAGGAATAAATACTGGAACTACATGGGAAGGCAGATAACAAACTAGAATAGTTGACTGAAGGGTGACTATACTACTCAGCAATGCTAAGGCCTGGGTGCCAAGCAGGCTGAGCTAGTTAGTGTAAAATATGATATCAGGCAATTTATACAACTAGATTAAGAAATGTAAATGTTTATTAATTCTTTACCTTCCCAAAACTAATTCTGATGATTTTGATTAAAGTATAATACCAAATGAGATGTTGACAGCAAAAATAAAGTTTATATCTTGAATTTTCTGTGAATAATTTACAAGTTCTCATTCTGATAATTTTATACAACTGAGATAAGACTAAGTCTTACTGCCAGAAAAATATAGAAATCACCTAATATGCAATTTTTTCAGAAAAGCTATGATTAGAAGCATTGCCTTATATGTATCTCAATAATTCCAAGGAGTTGCTATTTTAATGGGGTACTTTCATAAGTAATTTAGCTTCTTAACTGCATTTAATACCTAAATTAAAAATAAATAAAGGCTACTTAGTTGTTAAAAATGTCAAAAAGCTATCAGTTGAAACTGCAATAAGATTATTTCACTTTAAGATATCTCTAATAGCGTGTTATGCAACTACCACAATCGGACTCAGTTAAATGCTGCAAATCTGAAAAGACTGGAAGCAGTCAAAACCACCTTCCTATGGACAGTACTTAGGATACCTAAGTCAGTGAGATCCAGAATAGTTTACCATTTTTTCAATACTGACTTCTTCATAAGGAAAATAGTGTTGATATACAACCTGCCACACACCCCAGCCTATGAAACACATAAGAGTGAGGTCAGAAAAAGCAGAAGATATTGACCAAAGTTTCTTCTTGACCCAGTGATGAATATTGAAGACTGGAAGGAGTACAACTTTCCCGAGGCATGTGTTGATGAGGACTGCTGCACATGGATTTCACTACAGAATATACTTGGGAAGGACTCCACCTCACCTCGGACCAGTGTTTCTGTAACCTATGTGATCAATCATGTGAACAGTACCACTTACTTGACTATATAGCAAGAAGAAAGTCTCTTAAATATTATGCAGCTGATAATAGCTTTCAATGATACATGTATTCTGTCCAATGTACACAGTGTGTTCAATAATAAATTAAAAATAAAAATTTACATAAGCTGCAGGACATGGTGTAACTATAACATTTTAAAAGAGAAAATTTTGTGTGTGTGTGTGTGTGTGTGTGTGTGTGTGTGTGTGTGTGTGTGTGTGTGTGTGTGTGTGTGTGTGTGTGTGTGTGTGTGCGTGTGCGTGCATGCATGCGTACGTGTGTGCGTGCGTGCATGTTTTCCACAGGCAAATGAAACTCAAGGTGGAGCACTTAACTGTATCGAAAAGATGTGGACTCATGAGATGTTTTCATCCCGCCTGGTACTAAAACATAATGTGAGTTTGTAGAGATATGCTCTTGCTACTGGAAGATTGATAATAAACAAAAAAATGTAGAAAAGTATGCAAATTTCTAGAGAGAATGCCTATAGAAATCAAAACCAGATTAATTGAAAGAATTTGTTACAAAACCTCCTTCATAATTAATTTTCAATGAATTTAAAATTCATGCATCTAGTACAGCTTTAATTCATAACACTTTGTAAAATTTTGTACTTACTTAAGATATTTTAAAGATAGAGATAAAGGTAGATACATTAATGGTGCAAAAACACAAGTATAATTAATCTACTTTCAATATATAATTTGATAAGGGATAGGTTCCTAATGTTACCAAATTAAGAAAACTGCATACTGAATTTATACAGAGGATGAGTTATCTGCTGAAAGTCAGCAAATCTGAATTTTTTTTTAATTTGAAAATATTTAATTTCATTTATGCTATTTAAAATATGCACCTATTAGACTTATTAAACATGAATATGTTTAATATGCAAAGTATATGAATGTTTCAAGAAGAGCAAATATTTAAGTCATCTCCTGACATTTGTACACTCAGCTAACCTAACATGGTAAAAGTCAACAAGCAACTGAAATAAAATTAAGTTTTAATTCATGGACTCTTTAACAGCTGTGGTTCTCAGTGTTCTACTCTATACTGAATGTGAAAGACCACTTAATTTTGCTCAGAGGCCTCTTTATCAGGCTTGAGATTCTTTTATGTGCTGTAAATCTGTGACATGGGACCACAGCTTTAATTCCCTTCTGAAGAAAACCACAGTAAGAATTTTTATGCCCAAAAAAGTCAGTCAGGTTTGAACCTGGAAACTCGAGATGTTTAGCATGCTACCCTAGACCATGGAGCATGACACCAAGCAACCGGTTGATTAGGCTTATAATAGGCCAACTAAGAAGGAACAATTTTCTTTATATTGTGACTTTGGCAGGTTCGTAGAATTAAAGGTCCAACTCGCAGAAATTCAAATTGTTCTTTCTTTCCGTAGAAATACGCTTTGTACACCTCTGACAACACGTACACAATCTTCCAGTCTGACTGCACACCATTCACTAGCCCTGCACTCTTCTCTTACGGCTTCCTGCCAAGAAACTAACTCGTCTCAAATAGAGCGCTCCTTATATCCATTTGCCATTGGTACTAGAACTTTCCCGACTCTTCACGGAGGGTTACGGTCTTTCACAATGGCGACAGACCAGTCCTGACATTTCTCGCCTTCTCTCTCTCCCCACTGCCACAGCAAGCACCATTCTGTCACACGAGTAGGCATGGCCTGGATGCCATCTGTCCCTCTTTCTGCCAGCTGGTCTTGTCACATGATCGGGTGACAATATCATCCAATATTCCATGCAAAAAATTCACATTTCAAATTGTATGACAGACAATTTGTAATTCTTATATAATTTCTATTAAGAGAGCTTCTAGTTCCTCCTATGAACATTGTCTCCACCTATTGCAGGTAATTAAGCAGAGATTGGTTAACTTAAAATCATTCATGGGTAAAAATATACTGTCACAAAGCCAGGTTGGGAGTGAGAAGGAAATTAGAGCTGCTACTGCTGCTGCCGCTGTCATCAAAAACTGCAAAATATGTGATCTTTTGTATCCTGCCAGTAAACTTCAAAACTTCTCAGTCGACTTCTAGATGCTTCTAGAGCCATTCTACCATTACCCAGGGACATGAGTGCCATTGCAAGTTGGAGCTTTTAGTGATTGAAAGCTAGAGTCAGTCAAGTTGAGGAAGTAATTCTGTGAGAGTCACGAAGTTACAAGCGTGCAAGTTGGTGTATGCAACAGAAGCTTAAGTAAACATTAACACTATAGAAAACTTTACAAACCAGTTGTGTATTTTTGTGCATTTATAAAAATGAAATTAACTGTAAGTTAACACGTGCTAACAGAGGAATGACAAATAAAGTGAGTTTAGCACAACTTGGTATTGACATTCTATCATATCATCTCTTATGTAATCTCTATAGAAGCAAGAAAGTGATACATGAATTTGTCATTTCAGAACATCTTATGATTGTATACATCACTTTGATTTAAAAAAAAAAAAAAGAATTACAGATCTACTTCTATATCGAGATTCAACTGTATTGGAACACCACAGTGAAGCGAAAAATTATTAAATTTTAGATGAGTCGCATTTTTTACACATCTGCTTCACTTTCGTACCTATTTTGAGGACATGTTTCGCAAATCTTCGTTTGCATCTACGGCTCTTGTGCGACTGGTGGAGTCGCACAAGAGCCGTAGATGCAAACGAAGATTTGCGAAACATGTCCTCAAAATAGGTACGAAAGTGAAGCAGATGTGTAAAAAATACGACTCATCTAAAATTTAATAATACAGATCTACTTGTTTGTGTTTGCAGTAGAGATTACAAGGCAACTTAAGTAAATACTTTAGTTTTGATTAATACAATAATTAAACAACTCCCCTTACCAATAAACCCCAATATCTATGACACAAATAAAGCATATCTCAGTGAACGGTAAAATAAATAAAAATTACTTATTCAGATTTTCATACCTAGTCTTGCCATATATACTGTTAAAAATTTTTGACACATACTGTATATCCGGTTTGGCACATAAACAACTGCGTGTGTGCACACCTTAACCTTGAACCATTGTTAGCTTGTCTTTGTAGTAGTATTTAGCTCCAGGTTTCGCCATGGAATGGGGTGATTATGAAAATTGTGTAGCCATCATAGCATTGCATAAAGTTGGAAAATCTGCAAGTGATATTTTCAAGATGCTACAAAAGCTGAAAATCAGCCATATGTTTGTGTACCGTACCATTGAGCGATTTACTGCAACTGGGACTGTAAAGGATTGGCCGATGGAGGGTAGACCATGCAGTGTCAGGACTCCAGCAGCACAAAAAGCAGTGGCAGCTCGTGTTTGGAGAAATCCTGTGCGGAAGCAGGCTAACTTGTCCCGTGAAATGAACATTTCAAAAAGGACAATGTCCAGGCTTCTGTCAGAGGACCTTGGACTAAGGGATTATCAGTCGACATAAAGGACATTATCTTGACACACGCCTAAAGAAGCTGAGAGTGCTTAAATGTCGACGTCTCCTATAGAGTTACACTCAAAATGATCATCGGAACATCCTCTTCACCAATGAAAAAGTTTTCACTACTGAGGAGTCTTCCAATGTGCAAAACTACAGGGTTTATGCATCATCATCTCAGGAAGCCAGTAATAAGGTTCCTGAAGTTCAGGGGGCCCATCATCCCTCCTCAGTGATGGTGTGGTGGAGGGTGAGTTAGAAAGCACTGTTTTGGAGCCTATTGTCAAGAACTTGAGTGGCACATTGTTTCAAAATCAACCATGGACTTTCCAGCAGGATTCTGCCCCTGCCCAGAAGACCAGGTCAACATAAGCATGGCTTCAGCGTCATGTCCCTGACTTCATTTCACCTGAAGATTGGCCCAGTAGCAGTCCGGACCTGAATCCTTTGACTACTGACTGTGGTCACTGCCTGAGGGCATCACCTGCAAGAGAAGACACCCCACCATTGGAAGTTTAAGCGTTCCTTGTTGTCAGCAGTGGCAGATTTCCCTCTGGATGTCGTCTGTTCCGCCACAGACAAGAGGCCACAAAGGCTTGTGCAAAACGTGGCCATTTCGAAAAGTGATTGGTGCTGTGTGTAACGAATGCCTGTAGGTACAACATACTAAAAGCCAATTAAAATATTTTGCATGATATTTGCATTTTTCACTTTTCAAGTTGTAACAGTATTTATGACTAGACTAGGTACATCTTGCAAAGGGTATTCTTGGAACACAGATGAAGCAAGAAATAATGTCTACTTTCAGTACCACATAGTCTTTTCTACCAAGATTTCAGACTTTTTAAATTCCTAAAGCAATAAGACAGCATGCATAATATCAATTTACCTCTAATACAAACTACTGAATAAATTTTCTATAGGGCAGAGCAAAATGTATATAGTCCAAAAGTAATAATGAATTATGAAAGAATGCATACTTACAAGGGACACCGTTGACCTTGGAATGCTCGAAACCCACGAAAATATGTTTAGAATAACAAACTACTATTAAAACAACAGTGACCTGTATTATTTCCATGCAAAACTGCATTTGTCTACTAGCACCATTATACGCAAGCTCAATAAACAGTATAAACTGCATATCAAAAAGGTTGTTAATTTGGTAGACTACAATGTGCCAAACCACAAGTGAAGATACATGATCATTATTTCATCATCAAACTTCACTCTGTGATTTACAATCAGTTTGCTGCATCAAAGTGTAAACCCATATTGTAATATGCTTGGCGAAATGCAGGTTATAACATTGACATACCTGGATCATCATTTGCAATTGTAATTAGTGTGGCTTTATACATTGTTTTAGCATTGTTGATTGAAACTGTAATTATACATTGACTTCCTTGAATTACGTCACCTTGTTACTTTGTTTCTCCCTAATAAAATGTCACTTGAGATAGAATGCAATGTTTTGCATAGAAATTATACAGACCACAATTCTATTTATGATCGACTGTTATTCTAAGCATGTTTTCATGCAGTTCCGAGCATTCAAGGTCAAAGTTCTCCCTCGTTAGAGATGTGATTTACAATTTGTTTGCACTGGTACATTTGCCATTTACTTTGATGTCAACAGATCCTTAGCTTTTGAAAATGACATTCAGAAAATGTCTTTCTTCATTAATTTCATAAATGTGCAGTTGGCTCTGGAAATTATCCATCCTTCATGTCAGCATGGAATGGCTGAATTTCATCATAGATGGCAGGCAGCAATTCCACAACTATCTTCCACTCAGGAAGACGAATGTGGAATGGGTCCATGAATGTGGAGGGACACTGGATGTCACAGAAGGAAACAAGATGATCCAAAAGTAGCTGTTTCAGTCCGTTCATGACAATTTGATTGTGTAGGCTAAAGATCCATCGTGAAACTGTAAAGTCTCAGGAAGTTCTATTCTCTTTAATTCAGGTACCAGGTAGATTCTAATCCTACATATTGTTCTAATCTAATCTAATAATCATATCAGAATGTGGATCATCAATAGTTCCTAGTCTGGTTACATTACATCATACTCTAATCTTAGAAGCAGTGTGGTTTCATGAAGCTTCTTAAAGTTGGTATCAGATAAATTATCACTTGAAGATACACAGAGAATCCCATTCTCGTCAATCCAATTTATGAACATTTTGTAGTATCTAAGGATGGCATTATTTGGCGATGTGATCACCAGAAAATATTGGGAAATGTCAAAAGGCACGACTCTGTGAATGGTGCAGTCTTTCTGCTCATATATGATTAGTGTTTTCAGACTTAAATGGTTCTTGACTTCCTGATGATTTTTGGACATCTGTTTCTACATATTGCCTCCAAAACCGAATCCACAACACAACTGACCTGCTGAAGAATGTAATATTGTTGCGTATAAGGTCTGAACAAGATTTGGGAAATATTTTAATTATTGGAGGTTCAAATTTCATTTCGTGGTAAGCTCCAAGCTTTAGCAGGAGTTAACAACTGAGACAGGTTGGATGACTCAGTGATCAGAGTGAGCAGTGGTACTGAACTGCCAGCTCATGCTTCCTATCAATTTGACAGAAAAATTTAAGAAGAGTCATTCTTGGGTTGCACAATATTCCACCACAGGATGTAAACCTTCTGTTATGAACCGCTGACTTGTATGCTAGCAGACATTTTGGAAGCCAGTTCTATTTAAACCATTACAGCCAATAAGGAGGGGTTAGTTGGTTAGAGGGTTGGATGCTGCTGCTCTAGTCTTATAGAACTTATTGATACTTCTACAAAACTTAACACATCTGAGTGAACCAGCCACCTCTTGTTCAGAACTCTACGCTACTTTACATAAAAGGTAATATATATTTATTATGTATTGATTTAATGTATTGATTGCACCCTTTATCTCTTCCAGATAAAAGGAGAGCTTTGTTTGATTGATTTGACTTCCCCAATCTTTGGAATATATTTGCAAATGTTGTTGAGAACTAATCACTTTAGTTTAACCCTAATTATGTCACTATCCTTTGACCTGTTAGCTCTACCATCTGCTCCCTTATCCTTTCAGTAGTTACACCCCCGATTGTTGATTAGGTTTCTAAGTCCTTCACCCCCCTTACAATCCTGGTTGCAACAATATGACAATGAACATCAATTACACTAAATGAATAAACATCTCCCTAGTCTGTATGAGCCACTAAAAAGGAAACGGCAGCTGCAAGAATAAACAAACAATTCTTTATATATATCGAGATTCAACTGTATTGGAACACCACAGTGAAGCGAAAAATTATTAAATTTTAGATGAGTCGCGTTTTTTACACATCTGCTTCACTTTCGTACCTATTTTGAGGACATGTTTCGCAAATCTTCGCTTGCATCTACGGCTCTTGTGCGACTCAAGACAGTCGCACAAGAGCCGTAGATGCAAGCGAAGATTTGCGAAACATGTCCTCAAAATAGGTACGAAAGTGAAGCAGATGTGTAAAAAACGCGACTCATCTAAAATTTAATAAACAATTCTTTGTATTGCTGTTTAGAGCTGTATACACTTTGTTCCATTTTATATTACCATTAGAACATCAATAAAACTATAAGCAGAATACTATAAGGAACAAAAAGGTATATTTCACACAGCAGAAGAAAATGGATGCAACAAAATTCTGTATTTAAGAAAATTAAAAAAGATAAACTAAAGAAAGCATTAATGAAGCAACCACATTTGACTAAAGAAAAAGAAAGGAACAGTATATTCAGTGGATTCACATACCACCCAAAAACACTTAATAAATTTAATAACATCTTTAAAGAACAAAATATCATCTTGGCACCTCAAATAGATACTTGGTATTAAAATTGTTAAATTCAAAAACAAAAGATGAAATCCCACCAATCAAGAGATCTGGAATTTACCAAATAAGCCATAAGGATTGTGAAAAATGCTACTTAGGGCAAACTAAAAGAAACCTAACAAGCAGAATCAGAGCATTTTAAAAATATCAAACTGAAACAATATAAGTCAGCAGTAGCATTCCACTTTTGGAATGAAAACCATGACCTTTACCCAAATCCAAAATTATTGAAAGGGTGATAAACTATAACAAACTGACGTGAGTGAACATCTTATTATGGAAAAATAAGGACTGAGTAATGAACTTGGAACTTCCACCAGTCAATAAATAAGTTCAAAATTCCACCATCAGAGAGAAGACAGTAAAGACAGCAGACAATAGTCGGACCTACAGGGTTGAAAATGGAAGCAACAACTTCCGAAACTTGTCCCTGAATAATAAAAAATGTAAGTGACAGAATGTTAAAAAACGACTACAAATAGATTTTTTCACTGCAGTGAGATTTCACATTATCTGCAGCTATCATTCACTATCTTTTATCTCGCTTTCATATCATGTCCACTAGTGAAATTGTTTCAAAAATTAATAATAATAATAATAATAATAATAATAATAATAATAATAATAATAATAATAATAATAATAATAATAATAATAATAATAATTAGTTTTAGTTATATTAACCACTCAACTTTTGGTATATATTTGGTAGCAGTGCAGCAATTATTCAAACCTTGATAATCTTCAACAGTAAATTCTTGGTCAGTAGTGTTGTTCTTTAGCCATCGGAGTTATGAACACAAGATCAGGTAACACAAGCTCCTATGTGCATAAGCATCTAAAATATCACTTCAGTTTTCACAACCAGTTTCAGCCAAAAATAAATTGGCAGTGAAAAGGTTAAAAAATATTTTATTTAGATCTGGAAGAGGTGGGTCATTAAATTCTAAACACTTCAATCATTCTTATCAACTGCATCCTTTTAGTTTTCTAGTTTCTCAGAGTGTCCGGATCCTTTTATAAAGGAAACTAGCTTTGTTGCAGAGAGCTTAAATTCATCTAAATCCAAAACCCTTGGTTAAAGTGTTTAATCCTTTCACCTTGCAGTCATGCAACATTGACTTGCATTGTACAGATGAGAATCAGGCTGAAAAATTCAATGCCATAGCCAGGATTTGAACCATGGGTCCTGGCCTCCATCTGGTTGCTATTAACCATTTAGCTACCATGGCCAACATGTCAGTATGAGAGTAAATTCTCCAACTGATTCATATGTTTCCCAGAGCAACCAGATGGAGACCAGGAGATCCATGGTTCAAATCGCGGTTATAGCATTGAATTTTTCAGTCTGAATATCCAAATCTTAGTCTACATATGGCTAGTGTGGAAGAGCAATTAATTTCCATCAATATAACTTGCTGTTTCATCTCATTTAAGTTGGATCTCAAGGACTGAAATGTAATAAAGCAGCTAGCTGCCTGATATTTACAAGTAGCTTTTTAAATTAAATGACAATTTCATTAATCTCATTTACCTCCATACACCCCCCCCCCTCCTATCATTCTATATGACATTTTATAATGATCTAGGATTTTTATGATGAATTTTCCTGTTTATCCCTTATAACCACAATTTCATACAACACTTAATAAGGTATGAAAAATTTCCTGATGTTTACAAAAAGGGATGTGAAATTTGAAATATTGGTGGAGCACTGTCAACTTTTATACCATTAACACAACCACAAATTAAGACACTTCCCTTGTGAGTTAATGGACTATAGGTAAGCATCCACTGGTCTTCACCGTTTAGTTTGGAAACACTGACATTATTTCTAGCATTCTGTGTACTGTCTTGTATTTCAATCACAAAATCATTAGTGTTGCAGAACCAGTCTCTGTGGTTCAGTTTTCAGACTGTCATGAAAATGCAAATGCAAGCACATCACCAATAACTGAAGCATTTCTTACGAGTAAGGACTATGACACAATAAAGCACAAAATTAATATGATTTTGAGTCAAACTACTACTCGATGTTCCACATATGCTACTGTTTACCCAGAATGCATTTTGTTAGGACCTTCCTAACATCCTCAGTTTATGCCAACTGTTGAATTTTGATTTGGTGAGCTCCTTGGAGGTGATAGATGAAATATATCAAAGAGTACAATCATATAATTCACAATGCAGAATATGATAGATTTAGTGGTGAATTGGTCAAAAAGAAAATTGATAAATTCAAAAGACATCAGAAATGCAGACAAATAACTACTCTTTCCCCGATCAGTAATAAAACTTCATGCAGAAAATTTACATACCATCCCAGAGCTACATACCTTTTCCAAAAACTCTTCAAAGAACACAACCTTACTTTGGCCCCACAGAACAAATTCAGTGTACAACACTTTTTGAAATCACATAATAAAAAAGAGAAACCACAAACAAAAAATTAGGTGTGTACTGGATAAATTGCAAAGGCTGTGCCAACTTTTACATTTGCAAAACTAAAAGGAATTTGAACATTACGCTTAAAGAGCATTTTAGGAACATCAAGAACAAAGGAATAGACAAATCGGGAATACCATACCATTATTTGAAGCAAAAGGTTAGAAACAGTGATGTATTTAACATTTGAAAGTAATGAGTCGGTAATTCAAAACCAAATATCACTTAAATTATCCTTACTTGGACATGTTTCGGAGAACGTTTTGTCCCCATCGTCAGCAGTTATCCGATTGGTTGGATCCGTGGTTTCTTGAAGTGAGCTGGTTGTCTGTGGCGGCATCTGTTGTCTGTGAGATGAACTTCCAAAGAGCGTTTTCAGGCGGCAATTCGAAATTTAAAGTATACTGTTTGTTTTTTATAATTAGCAACTTTTCCCAAACATCGAGTTCGGCTGCAATACAAATAGAAAAATCAGCAATAGCTCACCATTTCTGGTCTACCAATCATGAAATTGTACCAAATATAAAACTATTAAAATCAGACAGTATTGCAGCCGAACTCGATGGTTGGGAAAAGTTGCTAATTATAAAAAACAAGCAGTATACTTTAAATTTCGAATTGCCGCCTGAAAACTCTCTTTGGAAGTTCATCTCACAGGCAACAGATGCCGCCATAGACAACCAGCTCACTTCAAGAAACCACGGATCCAACCAGTCGGATAACTGCTGACGATGGGGACAAAACGTTCTCCAAAACATGTCCAAGTAAGTATAATTTAAGTGATGTTTGTTTTTAAATTACCGAATCATTACTTTCAAATACCATACCATTTTTGGAGACAATCATGATATAGAACAAGAAATCCACTTATTAAAAAGCTTCAGGCTCCAACCGCATTAACAATGTGGGAAAAGATATTCTTATGAATATGAAGAAATATGAAGGAAAACTGTTCTATTTCGACACCATCTTTGAAGAGAACCTGAACTTCAAGTTCATCAAGATACCAACAGAGATGCCCCTATCACCGGGGTTCACCAAATCAAAACTCAATAGTCGACATTAGCTGAGGATGTTAGGGAAGTCGTAACGACACGTGTTCTAGGTAAACACTAGCAACATATGGAGCATCAAGTACTAGTTTAACTCAGAACTGTATTAACTGAAGCATCTACAATATTCATGCTAAAAATTGCTTCTTAGACATCTCTCATGATTTGTCTGTACAATGGTGTGGATGCAATTGCATTTAGCTTAATTTTTGTTTTTCCCTAGTGCATGTGATGTGAAAAGTGGATCCTTACCCAGAAATTAAAAAATAAAATAAAAAATAAATACAGATGTCAGTCTTCACATCCACATGAATGGAAGTAATCACAAAATAACTTCAGGTTTTCTTGAAATATTTATCTGTGAAGAAGAAAAACACAAATTCTGTAAAAATGATTTTATAAGAGTATATGAATGTGAAATTAATGTATAAACAAACATAATTTATAAAACAGATGCCTAAATGATATTTATTTTTTAAACCTTCAAATAGAAACCTTTGAACTTCCGAGACTACTGTTCATGTGCATGTGAATATGAATAAGAAATAAAACCCATTTCCAACTTTTCCTTGTTTCATCTCTTTACTTGAGCTTTTAAGGCACACCAAACTGCCACATTCAGCACAAACTGTTCATGCCATTTTATGACATTAAAATACTTATTTACTAGTTTTCAGTACAAACCAACAATTTCATTTTTTTCCCCTGCTTAACATACAATTGTGAATGGTCTCCTGTGAACACAACTATTTTGATATTGTGGCTTTGGTCACTTAATAACAATTTTTGTTTAGTGTGGCACAGGTGTAAAACATTTTAGTTTTACTGATGCAAGCTTAATGTTTACAAAAATTGTGCACAGTACAATGGATGGAATATTTTATGGACACACAAACATACACACATTCAGTCTCCTTCCCAAACATACAGATACAGACATCCCAAATTTAAATAGTAACTTTCCCACAAAAATTTTCCCTTGACTAGTGCCCTATAATTAAGGTATTGAATTTGTCCTAGTTTTAACTGGCAACAGTTTTACATATTAATGTTATTATTTCAAAGATAGTAACATTTTGTACTCCTTTCTTTTTTGAATGATGAGATGGTTGTTCCCGTACAGTCCTATTATATTAATCCATTGCTGGTAAGATAGCCAATACATTTTATTGACAGGTTTTTCTGAAAGCTATCAGCAGTTAAGATTTTTCTGCTTCATTCCAGGCATATAGAACTTTCTAGGGATGAAAAATTGCAAAAACAATGTCATAACCTCTCTGAGTTCAAAGCAAATTATAATATGATGTAAACATTTGCTGGTTTCTATCTCTTGAAAGACGTAAGCTGGTTTTAAGGAATGCATGTGAAGCACTTTTTTTAAAGAGCTACTTGTCTTTTGAATAATATCCCAAGTGGTCCACTTATTCTTTATAATTTGTTTTTACGTTATATGCAGTTAGCATAAAACTTGGTTCAAAGTGACTCATCTAAAAGAAAGAAGTAATCAGCGAGACAAGTACAATGCTGAAAACTAATGAGCTCTTAAAATGAATAGGAATTGGTTAATATGCATACTGTGAGTAAGTGCTCTATAAACTACAAGCACAGCAACAACCTGCTGGTTAAGTTAATGTCTGAATGCCTTGCAGATTTGTTTTCCTTTTTTATTTTAATAAACCCTCCTCTGAAGGGTTAAAATTACTTTGAATAAGCCAAGGTGTTTGTTAAATTCGAGACAGAGCAAACCGTTCTTCCTGTTAGCCTGTAGAATGTTGTATCTGCTGAACATGAGCCATCACGTGATATGTTTGTGAATGCTTTGTAATTGGGGACATACTTACTCCAGAGTTGAAGTCAGTATTATTAGTTGTTCTTCCATTTAAAAACAATGGAAAAGTGTATCAGTTGGATCAATTTGCAATTGAAATGGTACACGAGGTAATTCATCTGACCCCTTACCACTACCAATATAATGCAATTGAGTTAGTGTGGGCTCAAAAAATATGGGGGATGCAAACAGAAATAACACTTTTAAACTGACAGTGAATGAAACAATTGACAAGATTACATAACATTACTGGGAAAACTGCAGGAGACATGCAGAAAAACTACAACAAGACTACTTATGGAAAGAAATAGCATGTGACAAGATTTTTGAGACTATCATCATAAATTCATAATCCAGACGATTAAGACAGTGACAATGACAATTGTTTCTTTATATATAAGCAACATTGACAGCAATATGGATGAGCCATGGCACTTACTTGGATTAGAAAAACAGGTAATTCATATCATTTATATAATTATATTTATATCATTATATAATTATATCATTTAAAACATACATCATATGCAAATACACTTGCTCCAATTTTGATTTTAACCGCTGAAAATTTAATTTGGGGTCCCTTACATCTAGTGCAAGTAGATTTGAATACTTTAGGATAGTGTGCAAGAGAGAGGGAAACATAAAAAGAGTGGCGTTAATGAGGTTCAATGCTGAGTGCACAAACACATCTCATTTGCTGCACATAAGAACTCTTCCCATTTTAAAAACACATTAGCACTCACTCACCCCTCCATTTACTGCAGATGCAGTGCACATGCACTGAGTTGCAAAGAGCATGTGTAACTAATCTTTAAAGAGATACCTAAATGAGCATTAATTATTCTTTTTATATCCCTTTTTTTCTAGGTTTGTCTTTAGTTAACATACTTTATATATCACATTCCAGAATGTTATCTTCCTTGAATTTTAGGCACATGCCTACTAGAACAGATAATATTTTTATGGGGCAGGGGTAACGACCATAGCTACTATTGCTGTATTTAAATAGATGGCAGCTGAATTTTACACAGTAATCAAAGAAAAGGCACGCTGAGCAATGTCTGACTAACTGACTTCAGAACCTTGCAATACAGCCTCACAGATACATAAGAAATTGGTAAACCACATACTATATAAAATCTTTACTACCTTTTTATTCATGTTAATATTAATGCAATTGTTTGTTTGCAAAACAAATTCAAAGTCATCCTGTTTGGAAGCTCTTTAGCAACAAAATACTATCTGCATTACCCCCCCCCCCTAAACTTACTAACAAAAATGTCACAGGTTATTACCATCTCATCATTCTTAACATGCTAAAATTCACAATGGAGTAACTCTGAGCACATTTACTTAAATCAATGACTAGCTAGTCTCTTTGATTTACAGCAAATCATTAAACAAGAATTGTTTTAATCACGTATGTGATATGTATCTTACTAAGTTATGCTTCTGTAATGCTACTTCATTCCTGATATGACTTTTCTTCTGCACTTCTAATCATAAGAAATTAAGCTGACTTCTTTCGTTCTCTGACAGAACAGGCAATACTGCTTTGTTTCAGCATGTATTAATCATATTAAAACTCAAATTACAATAAAATTTATCATGTGAACAATAATACAATCTAATTAAAGATTGCTTTTGATTTCGTTCTGCATAAATTGAGAATATGTTGATTGTTAGTCCAGCTTACTTGAATATCACAATCCAAATTTCTGCAAAATGAGTGCAGAATTTTTTGTGTTACTAGAGAATATGCAACTGAGTCAATGATCTGAACAATGTGTTGGTTGAGTCTATAAATATTCTGAATCTCCTTATTTCTTACCTAAAGTCTGTATAGAAAATTTCAATTTGAATATGATACATATTTCATAGGATAAAGTAATGTTTCCTTTGTCATAAATTTAATTTTAAAACTTCTATTAACCTTGTTATATTTTTACTTGCCAGAAAGGACTTATTTCATTACAGCTGTTTTCACTTCTTGATCTAAGCATATTTTATTTTAAATTAATGATTTGTCGTAACAACAAATTATAGAAACCTATTTATGTAAATTCATAATGCACCTTCTTGGACCAGAGTAGATTTAAAGGCCAATTAGTACTGAAACCTTTATTACAAACTATTATAATCAGATTTTAAATTTTCCATACATTTTCTACCTATTATGAAAGTCATCTCTACAATCTTAATGCTACCAAAGCAGCATAGATATCCTTATGTTTAGAGACATGCATTCCAGTTGCTAATGGCCTTGGATCCAAGATGCAAAGTTTCTGGTCTAATTGAAAAAAATGCTGGATTGGTTGCACAGGACATTAACATGCTAAAATCTCATACTGTGAATTTCTTAAGCTGGACATACTCAGGAGGACAAAATAGAGATTAAATGTCTCCACAAACAAATTTAAGAGGCATTCTTGTTTCATAGCCACAGCCTGTTTTATATTGTGGTTTTACATTGTTCTGTATCATTATATAATATGCTGGGAATAAGTAGTTTGCTGTGTTTCAACAAACTGCCAATGTACAGGGTGACCCAAATAAAACCGGTACTGTTCATAGTCGCACTGTGCCTAGCCCACTTTGTTCATATATGGCATCTGTTTTCATATAAATAATGTTGGGTATACTGTGTTGGAGTTGTATATTTTAGTTTCACAGCAATTGTCATGAATATTGTGAATATTGATAGAGAAATGGTGCAATTCTCAACTGAAAAATGAATTGACATAGTGGAATTTTACATAAGAACAGGCTCCATTAAGGAGTCTAAAGAAATGTTTGGGGATACATATCCTCATAAAAAATACCCACAACCAGCACAATTCAAGATTTGCACAAGATATAGAGGGCTAAAGGTTCCATCGTGAATGAAGAACAAGCATTCGATAGTGAGAACCTTGCTGGTAGTTGGCAGAATTCAAACAAAAATAATGAGAAGCCCCAATAAATTGATAAGTAGATGGTCTCAGCAAGTTTGTGTATCTTATACAGTATACCATCATGTGCACTATCATCTCATATTCTGACCATTTTGTGTCAGTGCAGTGCATGAGTTATACGAATAAGACAAAGAGAAACAAGTTATTTATTGCAACTAGCTTTTATCTTCGATCGTTAACGGTTTCTTGGACCCAATGATCTTCTTTATGATGGATGAAGCCTGGTTTTATCTGTCTGGTTATGTTAACTCACAGATAAATTGCAGATTTTGATCGCAAAATAACTCGTATTAATATAATGTAATGAATGCAGTGAGGCATACCGTTTTATATGGAAACCATGTATCAGTTATACACACTCATGTGTTTGGATGAATAGAAGATAAACCCTTTAATTTTACTGACCTGACATCAGAGTTACTAACAGAAAAGTTTGAGAAAAAGTACAATCTGTGAGAAAAGTATATTTACAGGGAGTCTATTAATTACTCAAAGATAAGTATAGCAAACAACTGTAAAGACACATACGCCTCAAAATGAATGTCATAGTTGCTTCTTTTTTTTTTTTTTTTGAGATGAGATGTAACTCACAATATTTTACTTTTTTTGTCTCGTATACTTTCTAACAACCTGAAGCAAGTGTCTGGACTATATATGTAGCTCTCCCTAACTTTGTCTTTGTCAAGATGGGTCTCTGGCAGCACTCATCTCATCTGATGTGCACCCTTGAGTTACATGAAATCATTCTTCTACAAGACTTCAGTTAAAGAAAGGCAGAATCCATAACAAGGATCATAATGTTACTTTTAATTCATTCATGCATACTAAGAGCCGTGCATCATAGTCCATGGCAGACATTCTAAACAATGATATAACACATTGTAGTAATCAGCTTTGATACTTTTTACATTTAATAAAAGTAACAGCTTACACTGCAGTTTCACTGCTAGTATTGTAAGAAAATGTCTCTGACTCAGTATTAGTATCAGCAAAATAGTTCTATATCCTCTAAGAACACACAAAAATTCTACACTCCTTTTGGTTGACATTCTGTAGATCATCTGTGGCAAGATCATCAGCATTAAGTTGACATACTGAGATATGTGCAAGGCCAAGAATACATTACTTAAATTTATGACACAAACTGTAAATTACATTTGAATAAGAACTGCTTTCCAATCTGATGGGCCCATGATCTATTGGACGAACATGCATCATTGACATTTCACAAGGGACATTAGAACTTCATAGTCTATGCAAGTCTTCTCACTATATCACATAGCAAGAATGTCTCCATTCATTTGGTTTATTACAATATTAAGCTATATTTGTTTTGTTCCCTTTGTTTTATGAATGAAAATATGTTAATATAAGAAATAGTGATAAAAGAAGAAATATTCTTATTATATTTTTCTAATCAAGAACTCAAACTTTCACAGATAAAAGAATTACCTCTCTTAGTTGTAACTTTGTTTTTTAAGTGACTTTTGGAGGGATATTTTGAATATGGTTTAATGTATTATGTGTGTATGGAAAAATTTAGTAATAGTGGCATCCAAATTGAAAAAAAAACTATTTGTAATTGCTTATTAACACTTACATTCTGTTGCTTCCATTTTCAACCTCGAAGGTCCAACTACCATCTGTTTTGTTGTCTGTTGTCCCGCCAGTCAATGATTAGATAAAGAAGTTCATAATTCCAGAAGTTTCACAGATGACACAGTAACATGAGATGATAATCGAATCTCTGAGGTTGAAAATGGAAGCAACAGCTCCCAAAACTAGTCCTCAAAAAATAAAAATGAAAGTGATGGAGTGTTAAAAACCAACTACAGATAGTTTTTCCAATGGTTTAATGTCTTAGATTGCATTGCAATTACTGGTAGGTTCTTTGGTAAACATGATTCAGTGTAACAGCTAAGTTGTGTAATTGCCTTCCTGTAACTCTGAACAACTTAGTGCTAGATAGCTTCAGTTGAAATTTTTGGCTTTCTGTGTCACCTAGTTTTACTATTGGTTTAATTGGTTTAACTTTTCTATGTTATTTTATTTCATTTTATTTTGTGTGTAGAATTTTGGGTCACAGTATAGAATATTTCATTTGATATTTACTCAGAGACAGGAAAAATGGCCAATGCAATTCAAACCCATAATCTTCCAAACAAGTTAAGACACAAATACCTGAATAATCTTGCTCTATTAGCTCCGGATTATTGTCTGGAAGGTAACAATATTCTGAAATATTTGATTTTTTGGAAGGAAGCACTAAATAGAAATACTTTGAGTGCAAAGATGCATGAACTAGAGAAATTTACATAGGAGAGATTTTAAAAGAAATACATCTTTGAATAAGAATTTATGAAAGTAAAATAAAGGATATGAAACAGAGAAAGAGATAAAAGATTAGATTGTGTAGAAGTTTGATATGTGACTGGGGCAGATACATATGTTAAACACATGGGATAGAAATGTTTTACTTAAGAAAGAAAAGTAAACAAGGTTATTGTGGTATAAGATTTGAGTATGTCCAATATAGCAATATAGGGAAAAACAAGAGTCAAGAAACCTAAGTATGTGGGAAATAATAATAATAATAAATTGTCATTTGTAATTGGATACTAAAATTTTGAGAATAAAGGGTGAGTGTAATAAAGGTAAGTAAACATATAAGAAGTGATAAAAATGATGGAAGAAAACTCCACCCAAAAAGAGTAAAAATTCAGGAATAATAAAATTAATTACTTTAGTATATTACTAGCCAACAGGTTTTGAGTGTAATGAGATTAAACCTAGTTTAATTTACATAACTCTAAGGAAAAATAAGAAATAGTGATTTTAAACAGAGACTGTTATGAGTTGAAAAAGGGAATTTGTGCTTAGTGATATTGCACTTGTTCAGAAATGGAAGTAGACTATTTACTCATATTAAACATACAGTGTACTATACAAATATAACAATTTGTAACAAAAACTTCACTTAAGAAAATGGTGTTAATTCTTCATTTTCTTAAGTGAAGTGAAGCTTTTGTTACAAATTGTTATATTTGTATAATATTCATTGCTTCACTGTAGCTAGCTTCATTTTCTATGTAAATACAGTGTACTGTCTGCCCAACACCAGAAGACAAGGCTGAATGCATAATGTAATCACTTTTGCTGGTTTATGCTCGCCTTCCGGATATGAAAAGAATGTTAGGTTCATGTAAAATACACAGTGTTGTCACATAACTTCCACCATGTGTAATACCTATCACTGGAGTTACTGAAACAAGCATTAGATCTGGCAGCATGGGTGACTCATATGCACTCACACACTCATTTCATAGTAAATAGATATACAGGGATAAACTGTTCAAATCCCTCTCCCTCTTCATGTCCCACTTGTCTGGGGATGCCTCCCACAGTCTCAGGTCTGCACATATATCCAAAAGACCAAAGTCCATCAACACAGAAAGCAGTTAAATTCAATAAATGGCAACCATGACAGTGTTTGTGATATTATCACTGTTTCAATTTTACTTGGAAAAATAAGTAAGCTATCCCAACACTTCTTGTATTCTCATATTAAATTGGCTTTCACATCATTTAAACCAAATATGGAACATAAACATAAAAAAGGGAAGCATGCAAAGAGGAAAAACATATCTAGAATATTCACTATTAAGAGATACTCTCACCCATTTTCCTCAGATATATCACAAAACACAATGAAACAAACCAATATAGTTTTAATGGAATAACCTGGAAATCCCTTCAATCACAGCAAATCCACAACTCCATAAAAGGGTTCATTGTAACAAAATAACAATCAACATCATACATTTTCAAACAAAAGTAATAAAACAGCTTCATGTGTTCTTTACTTTAAAAATATTATACAATTATTTTTGGCTAATCAAAATGAACCACTTTTGGTAGGCATAATTACTGACCATAAAATTTATTTTATGCAAAACAATAACAATATTTAACTTTTTATTCTTTGGTATCTACAAAAAGAAATATATCTACTGTAACATAACAGAAAAAAGAAAACAATAGGAAACATAACAAATATATTTATATCCCAGTTACAGTGATATAACAAAGTATATGTACATAAGAGTCATCACTGAACTTTCTCCTTACAATGCCCAAGTATCACACACACGCTTATAGGATTCTGAATAAAGATAGCTCTATTTGTACAAACAGCAACAAAAACTTTAACAATCCTATTGTGGATGAAGCAGGCTGAGGTAGAAGTCAAGTTTCATTCACACACCATACGATTTTGTACTTAGAAATCAACACAACAGTCCTCATTTACGCAGCATGCTCAGGTTTGGTTAACCAACAGATTTGAAAGAACAGTTCAAACAGTTAACCTCCATCAAAACAATAAATTCTCTTTCTAAAGAATTTTGTTTGTATTTACTTCTCTACTGCTTATCTAGCTTACAGGAAGTATTCCATTTGACCTAAATATTTTACATAAGAGTCAACAGAAATAGGTCCTGCATCGAAAGAGCTGTTTCAGAAATTTTTTTATGTAAAAGGCCTTGTTTGCCTGGAATTAGCATTGCTAAAAATGAGAAGTAGGATAATTATAAAAATTTGTATAATACAGTCCATTTTTAAATTATCTATATGGATATAGATATGGATATGGATATATGGTTTTAGAAAGCATGCGAGTTGAACCAATATGTGGCTATGGTGACTGCACTGTCGCCAAGTGATGTGCTGGAGAGTGTAAGATGATGATGATGATGATGATGATGATGATGATGATATATATAAGGGCATTCAACTACGGCGGTCATCAGCGGCCTTTAAAAAACTAGTCATGGCAAAAGCCAGATATAAAACTTTCTAAAAACTATACAAGTGTAACAAAACCTATTAAAAATACACGTACATAAAAAACATCAATCAAAACCTATTAAAAATTTCGTTCACTAAATCCTAAACTCTAAACTAGAAAAGAATCTTAAATCCTTCTCCACGGGTCTCCACGCACGGCCTACACGTGGGTGGGCCTGTTGACCGTCTCCCACGAAGAGGAGCCCACACGAGGGAGACTGTTGGCTTGGGACCCCAGGTGCGCCAAACCCGTAGCTACCGAAGTAGGCTCCTGGGGGGGGGGGGGGGGGGGGAGAGTGTAAGAGGAATATAACATTTGTTGCATCACAAATTGTCAGAACATAAACTTAACGCAGCAAAGTATAATTCTAGATATAATTATAAACTGTTACATTCAATATAAGCATGTTTATTTGCTGAAAATAATGTCCTGAATATCTGAAAGCAACTTTTTGTAGAGGAATTGCTAGCTTGTCATCCTCCTCGTCTTCTTCCTCATCCTATTTAATTGGAAAATCACTTACCTGTAGATTCATAACTAAATTTTGTACTGTACATCTTGAGCCACTTTCTTATTGAAATCATCATCTTGCCATTTATCAAGTGTGCAACACAACTACCCAGTGTTCTTTTGTAACTCTGTCAAGTGCAGCAAGCACAAGTCTTTCATGATAGGCAACACGAAAAATATGTGTTTTCTTTAGCAACTTTTCCTTTTATTTTACAACAAAATAATTCTATTAATTCTTTTTTCAAAATTTGTTATGAAACAATCTGTGTGAGAATCTGCATTCATTTCAGAATGATAGTCAACACTTTTATTCCCTAATCTGGAATGGAAAACCCACTTGCTTTTGGGAATGAATCTTGTTTGTGCAGAAGCATTAATGCAGCCGAACTCTATGTTTGGGAAAATTTACTAATTATAAAAAAACAAACTTTAAATTTCGAATTGCCACCTGAAAACTCTCTTTGGAAATTCATCTCACAAGCAACAGATGCTACCACAGACAACCACCTGACTTCAGGAAACCACGGATCCAACCAGTCGAATAACTGCTGACGATGGGGACAAACCGTTCTCCGAAACATGTCCAAGTAAGGATAATTTAAGTGATGTTTGTGTTTGAATTACCGACTCATTACTTTCAAATATGAAGAGTATTTCTGAGTAAGACTGACTTGAAATTAGTTTGGAGTAAATGGAAGTTTGTAAAAGTCTTCATCTTGCACCCTTGAAAGATGCTGGATTTAAAATACCAAGTATGGTTCAAAACATACAAATTATGGTATTCACTCAGTGTTTCATTTTTGAGTTATGTGGTTTATAAACATGCCTAACAACATTTCTCCAAAAATGCTTTCTTTGGGTTCAACAGTCCCAAAATATGCATTTCCAATGATATCCTAATTCAGAACTTTTAGGTGGAATACTTCTGGTTTAACCAAGCAGTAGAGGAAGTAAAAACCATCTAGATAATTAGGCATCACATCTAAAAAGTGCAGGAGAGTAAATAGTGTCATTTGAGTTTTCATACCATGCCAAGTAACAACAAATTTTGACAAGTCTTTCATAAATGACATCCATTTAAACATTACCTTAGCTTAACTCATATTCAATTTGAAGGTCTGATTTAATCTGCAAACAATTTGTCTTTTGAAATAATAAAGCAATTGCGATCTGCAAATGGCTTCCCAAACCTGAACGTTCCACTACTTACACTTTCACCACACCAGTAACAGTAAAAGGCATGCACCCACACCAACTTTTAACAGAAATGTTGAATACTTTGACATTAACAAAAAAATTTATACATACAGAACTGAATCAACTAAAAGTACAGAAGATAAATAATAAAAACCAAAGTAAAACAAAACACACTACTCATATAACCTAAAATGGCCAAAAAAAAAGACACTTTTATTTTCCCATTAGAAGTTGTAAACATTCTACCCAGTACAACTCAAAACAATTCTACATAATGCAGTTAACAAAACTAAACTTAATGTAGATTTAAAGCATTAATGAAAACAGCAAACAGAAGAAGGACCAAACTTAACAAAGAGCATTTAAATATTAAGCATTACTGGAGTTTTGTAATAGCATTTTTCTGCACCTACCAGCAGATCTACTGCTCATATCAGATTTCTCTTGAATGATGCATGATATTGTTGCTCCCATCGTACCATATGAATCCATTTATACATAGCAGTGGACTAGACCACCACTTCTCTCCTGAATAATAGATAATAATAATGTGAAACAATATGAATGTGTTAATCTTACCTTCCATTGTAAGAGACGTTCAAAATTATACCCTTCTGTATCCTGTAAAAGCCTGTTGAACTATCATTGAATGCTCAATGAAGTTTTGCAACTAAAATATTGGAAAATGCATGCCAGATACTTATCGTTAATTTAAGTATATAAGAATTTGTTGCAAAAACATTATTTTAGATATGGAAAATGAGCAGGTCAGTCAAATTTTCTAATATAAAAACCTCAAAACATGAGGCAGTATTTTCTTGGACTTGTTTTTATAATAATTTTATTTCATGTAAGTTTTCCTTGGTTAGAACTATTAAGTGTCCATTTCTTTTTGTCTAACACACAGATGCAGTCTGTTTACATTTTTCTAACCACTTAAAAATTATGACTTGTTATAATGGTGTCACTAATGAATTCACGACCCAGCAGCTGCCAATGCATCATTCAGGATAAATCCAGTTTTGCATATCAGTCCAAGGCTATATGATCACTACAGGTTCATATGAAATCACAGAAAAAAATAGATCCATGTTAATCACTAACTGATTTGCTTTCTTTCAAAATCAGCAATCTGCTGTTGCCAGTCTGGCATTGTCATCATGGTCATCATCAAGAAAATAGCAGGTTTTCATTGCACTAATTAAATTGCAACTCCAATTTCAAAGCATTCGTAACATAATAGAACTTATATTCAATATTTTTGTCTATCACCAACTTTTTTGCTACATTTTTTCCTACACATTTATCTTAAGGGGGGGGAAAGAGCATTTTCTAAATACTTTGCATGGAAACACTGCAACATATAGAAGCATAAAAACAGAGGCAAATATAGATATGACAAATTTAAAATAGAATTTAATAAATTACTTCGTCTAAACTTTTCTTCTACATCAAGCCTCCTGAATAAACACCCATTCAATACAAGAATATCATCCAGCAGAAAGCTGGACAAATTGGGAAGATATTAGTAAAATTGGAATGCAAGCAAGCTCTAATTTTTAAACATGGTAGTAGCACTTGGAACTAGTCATGGAAGACAACTATACAACATTAATCAGTACAATGATTTAGATACTTTGATGCTTGCATCTCGTCAATAGAAACTGTCCCAATGGAATATAAAAGCTGCCTATTTGAATTTTCCCTTGCTCAGATTTTCTGTACACAAAGCAATGCTAGCCCATGTTTCTGTCTTTATGAAATAAAATGTGTTAACTACTAACATAAAATGTTACGTACACTTGAAAAAACTATTTGTAGTCGGTTGCTAACACTTCGTCAATTACATTTTTATATTATTGAAAGACTAGTTTTGGAAGCCATTGCGTCCATTATCAACCTCAAAGGTCCAACTCTTTGAGAACCTTTGAGGTTGATAATGGACGAAATGGCTTCTGAAACTATTCTCTCAATAATATAAAAATGTAAATGACAAAGTGTTTGCAACTGACTACAAATAGTGTTTTCAATTAATTTTGATGTCACTGTTACTAAATTCCTCCAATTATGCATGTCACAAACACATTTTAATAATTAGCAGGTCCTGTAAGTTTCTTTAGGACATTGTCTTTGGATTCAAAGTGTATTTAGTATTTATCATTCAATCCTTGCTCTTTTCTTTCTCATATTATACAACGTTTATCTCACTTTCTCCTGTACAGTAAATGGGTTTCTTCAAACTATTACAGGTATGAGAGAACGTAAGCTTTCACGGCCGGAGTCCATAATACGATTGATTGTTTCCGGGCTGTTTTGCCGTGGTCTGTTGGAGTAAGAACCAAACGTTTCGTCCACAACTACGGTAGACATCATCAGTGGTGCAGTCGAAGCTTTCTTGCACAGAGTTTGGTTGCATTTCAGACTCCAACAGACCACGGCAAAACAGCCCGGAAACAACCAATTGTATTATTACAGGTATGTCTCAAATGAAGAACTGGTGATATTCCCTAACCTCATAAACAAACTAGCCCAGATGCATTCCTGCCTGCTATTTAATTAACTGAAGGTTGTCCATGTATGGACCATGATGCCTAATTTGATTATGGCAAAGTTTGGAATGCCCTGAAATCTTATTATCAGAGATTACATGTAGCTTCAATGAATTTCTCTCCTTGTTCTATATAAGAAAGATTGCCCTCTGTCAGGCATCCTAAACAGGAAACGTAACGATTAGTATGCAAAAACATTTAGAGTTAAAACATCACTACTTTCTAACGGCAAAACGAATCATGCAAACAAGAAACAAGCCTGCTTTTCTTAACATTTGTAGCTTAAATATATGCAACACTATTCAGCAATAACCATACTTCAGTCATAAATAAAAGCAAAGAAAGTAACAGAAAAACAATTTGCAAATTAAAAAAAAATCTAATAACATTAATATTTCTTATTACAACTTATTATTTGAAAAGTGTCTTTTTTTTTCCATTCTGGTAAAGCTAAATTTGAAGCTTCAATTTTTAGGATAAAGATATTCAAATAAATAAATATATCCATTTTCAACAACCAATAAATATAGTTTTACAATATTATAGAAAGATATAGCTTACTTTAAATATATGTAACATGAACTTTGGTTACTATCATACTGAACTGATATGCTTTAATGAAATATATACATATATTCACCCCATTTTAACTTCTGGTGAAATCCCTGTATAACAAACAAAATAAAAAGGTAAATATGTTTTAAATATCTTACTTTCATTAAAAGTAAAAATGTTGCTTTTTTTAAAGAAAGTAATGGTCTATTTTTAAGATTATTTGATAGGGATAAGGATATTTTTCTTTTGAAGCAAAATTATCTTTCTTCAAAATTAAAATCCAGACGTACCGTATTTTGTATTATACATTAAATTAAAGATGTGTCAAAACGCTCACATTAACTAAAGGCACAACGCAAGAAATACACATTTGACAGTACAAGATGAACTATAACTAGACCGCGAACAAAATGCTGTTGGAGGTGTGGCTTACCAACACTGGAGTCCTCTAGCTTTCCCCCTCTACCATCATTCTTTGATTGCCTCTCCTCCATCGTGCGGGCTGCACTGGTCATGTTTCATTCACTGTTACCTTCACTCTTTGCATTTTCTGCTGAATCACTGCGTTGTTCCTCAGGGTTTAAAGAAACTTTATTCTATCTATTTGTTGATCAAAGTGAAATCATATCCGAGGTAATTATTTTCTGTTAACTTTGAAAATCAAAACAATATTAAAATACACTCGTTTCATGTGGTTCGCGCTGTCGCATCCAGGAAGGGAGGAGTGGGAGTAATGTGGTGCTTGGATGGCGAGAAGGGGAGAAGGCTCTCCTCACGCATGCGCACACTGACTGCATTTTGTTTGCAGTCTACCTGTAGTTTAATATGCAGATTGTATAATTATTTGTTATTTTGATTTTACTGCTTGGCTTAGATATTTGGACTTCTCTTATTTGACATTAAAATGTATAAAATGCAGATTTCATTAAGTGCAAGGATAAGCATTCTTAAGCTGAGATTTTCAAGAGGTTGTAAAAAGAACTGCTAGCTGGTGCCCTACCAATTAGTCTACTGGTAGCAATGATCCCTGATATCCAGGTTAACAAACTTTCTAATCCATTTGGTTTAACTGCAAAAAATAGTAATCATATCCTTTCAATATGATGCAACTATTTTAAAAGATCATCTGAATTTTGACTTTTTATACACAGGTAATTTTAGCAAAATGAACCCCAATTCTGATTCATTCTGCTAAACAAAAGAGAATTAATTCATAAGGACTATGCTACCTCAGTGGAAGAGTGACAGCATAGAAAGGCAAAGTGTGTGGTTTCAATTCTGCCATGGCATTTAATTTTTTAATGTTGAATCTTCAGACCATACATGACTAATGTATAAAAAACTATTTCTGTTTATAAATGAACTCCAGTATTTGTCTAGAAATTCTACAATAAAGAGTTCACAACAGCAAGCATCTTCTGGGTTATGATACTTCATAGATACCATTTTCAGCCTTGCCAGAGAATGCAATAAGACAAGAGAGACTGGAAGTATTTTCATGGACAAATTTCAATGTCTGATTCCACTTTACATAACAGATATATTTGAACATTACAAATTAACGGATCATAACCATTTCTGTCACAACAGTGAAAATAAGTTATTTATATTATTTTTAAACTTACGTCCTCTAGCATTAAATCATATTGGATGATGAATGAAATGAGTAAAATGATGCTCAAGTGAGCCCAGAATTCATAGAGTTTAAAGTTACCCAAAATCCATCTTTCAGGATAAGGGAAAACCTCAGGGAAAACCTTATCCAGGTAACTCACCCTGACCGAGATTCGAACTCGCGACCTCTTGAATGTGAGGCAGACATGCTACCATCTATGCTACCGAGATGGGCATTTATTATTCTAGTGTAATATATGATAGCATCTGAAAATCACACATCTCAGAAGCAGTTTATTTTCCCTATAAGAATTCCCTCAATAAATAGGTTTTTAACTTCACTTAGCAATGACTGATTTAAAGCATGTATCCTCTTAGCTAAGGCAAAAGACTAGAATAAACAAAACACAGCCAGAATCAAATCCAATTTTAAAAAATATCACATCAGAAGCCTCTGTTTAAAGCACACAAACATTGTCTATGTTTTGAATCTTTCTTTGGGGAAAACATAAACAGAGTTAATTTTCAAAATATGCAACAAGCAGGAAACTACATACCTATAGTATTCTGGTCATATACTCTAATGGCTGAGTAGTCAAATGCATAAATGTTGGTTTGAATCCATCATATACTATCTCGTGACTAGAGGTGACCACTTTTTAGAATATTTTTAGTTTTAATTCCTTCAAAAAATGTTTCTTTAAACAAATTGGCAGCCCATAGTTATCTCTTAAGAAACTAAATAAGTACTGAAAAGTGACTGGTTGACTAAACCTGGCATATGACCCTGAGACAACCACCACATTAGAAACAATGTAGCCAAGTTATGCCAATTCCGAAGGCATGTCAATCATTCTGAAATGACAATTAAATGTTTCTTATACTACTTAGAAGTTTTAAAACTGTGTGATTATTTTTAAAATTACTTTAGTCAAAATTACATCAATTTATTAAGGTAGCTACAAGGTAGCATATGTCAAAAAAATTTTTTTTATATAAAGTCTATTTCCCAATACAAAAATGTATAATATAGTGATGTTAAAATGCTTTTAATATAACACTAAAACAGTTTTAAAAAGTGGTCAACTCAACATTCCATTTAAATATTAGATTACAACTAATTCAAATAAGAAACTGTATGTATATATGTGTGTGTGTGTAACACACACAAATTAGATTGAGCTATGGTTGAGTGATTAGACTGCTTGGCTCTCACCAAGGCAGCCCAGGTTCAATCCCAGGCAACTGAAAAGTGAGATTTGTGGTGGACAACACAATGCTGGAATAGGTTTTCTCCAGTTCCACCCTCCCCCATCTAATTCCACGGCTGCTCTATCTTCATCTCATGCATCATCAGTGTCACCACCTGCAGTGCCGTTTATAGTAAAAGCGGGCATTAAACACTACACATTTTATATTTCACACATAATTTTTTTATACTAGGAAGTATGACAGCCTTTGGATTTCAAATTTCTTGTGGTTGGTAATATTTCTGCTGGAATACTAACAATCAAGCGCATAACAAAATTAGTGCATGTAATTTTTACATTGTATATATCCAAAGTCATGCCATGTTAAGATTCAGGCTTAATAAATATACAAATAGCATATGTGAACCACATACACAAGTAGTTGGTTTAGAGCACCTTGGTCAAACTCTAGCTCTGGTTGATGGGGCTTCTGTTTGTTTACCAACAAAACCAATGTTTAATACATCAAAGTGCTTTTATTTTAATGGACAAGATTAATTTGAATTACAAAGAATTTATGCTAAAGCCCAAAAGCACAAAATGATCCAATAATAATGGCAAAAATAAACCCAGCAGTTCCTACATTCAAATTAATTTATGTTTTGTTTGGCTTTCATTTAAAAACATTTTGAGTGTATACTTACTTTGAAAACAAAGAAAAGCACTGTAACTTTTGTTATGAGCATAAATGTTTTAAAATCAAATAAGCCTTCGCAATTGGAAATTACAGTCATGCACATAATCAACATTGAGATTATCAGGATAAGCATGACGAGGGAAGAAAGCATGCATTCCTGTGTGGAATTAAACTTTATACGATAACTACTGCAGATAACTACTCAGCCATCACTTGATATTCAAACCTCAATTTAACTGACGACAGACTTAAGCAGAGCTTAGAAAACATACGCTTCAAGAATCTGCTCATTTTTTGTTCTCCTAATGGTATAAATAATAAAAATTATCAGGGGTTTAATTTATCTTCATTGCACATCATGTTTCCACTACCAATTTGATGCACACCTTAATTTTTATTCATAATGGTTACCAGATCACCCTGCTACAATAAAAAATAAGAAATTAACAAATAGTTAAAGCTCTTAAGAGAAGCTATTAAATATTAAACTTAGTAAAACAATGAATAACTTCAGTATATTTTTATCTCTGACTAGATTCTGAGGACTATTTAGCTATTCTTGTTTATAGTAAAAAAAGAAACCTCAATAGTGAAAGCAACTTTTATATAAATAAACAATCTGGCCCTTTTACGGAGGGCATACTCAAGTGATTCAAACACTTCCCAAAAAGTACCAATATTATGAATAGTCAAAAGCTTTCACAGCCGGAGTCTAATTTATAGATAGAGGAATTGTCCAGGCTGAGAAGCCATGGTCTGCTAGAGTTTGTAAATACAGACGTTTCATTCACGACTGCGGTGAACCTTCGTCTTCACCTCCACCAAGAAGACTTAGGCCACGCCACTGAAAATGTTCACCACAGTTGTGAAAAAAACATCTGGATCTACAAACTCCAGCAGAACACTGCGTCTCAACCCGAAAAATTCCTCTATCTACAGAATATTGATCTCATGTTTTCTATCTTTAGTCATTCACTATTTTGTTTGTTAAAGCAATATTCATGCTTCTTGTGTAACTGATGCTATGAACAATATAATTTATTTAATTTATTTACTATTTTTGGTTAATTTTATGCTATCTATAGCCATATTCTATACTGCATTCATTAAACCATGCAATTTACTTCAGATCATGTACTTTCAATTTAGAATAATATTGTGATATCCAGTTTTATTACGTCAGCTATACCTTTCTTCTGAATTCTATGTACATACAAATTTATTTCTAATAGCTGTAACTTCTGATTACTGTCGCTAGAAATCTTCCCATAATGCAGAAGTATTCTTACATCTAGCTACCCATGGTGCACAATACAACAAGAACAGAAACAGGAATGGAAATCAGAATGGAAAGCAAAATATTAAGCAACATTTTAGTTTGCAATACATTGGGAACAAGAATGGGAAAGCATATCGTTGACTAAACCGATAGCAAACTGGAAAGTTGACTTTGCACTTTGGAGTGTCATTTGCAATTGAGTAATGATATCACCTGCTTCAATTTCATCCAGCATATTGCAGGTAAGCCAATGTGACAAAGTAAAAATTTTGAAATACAGATCTCTTTAACAAAAATGTCTTACAAAGCATAATTCCTATTAATATGTACATTAATGTTATTATTTTTTTCTGTAAGAATAAGAATGCCAAGACACACATTTGTTGGAACTGCTTACAGTTTGAGTTTACCTCAAGTGCCTGTTTTGGATCACAGCCGTCTTGAATAATTCCTACAGTGATACTCACTATAGACCTAACATGCTGTTTCCAGAAATAGGAATGTGAAAATGATCAAGTTTTCTTTCCTGTTCTGAATAAACTTCTCTTTAAGCACTCAAATTAATGCATAAACTTGAACTTTCATCATTTTTATTCTGCTCTCCATTTCTGGTTAAAGTGAACCAGTCTTAAATAGAAACTTTCCGATGCACAATTGTCACTGTGGGGCCACAACCTATCTCAACCTAACCTGGTTTCAAGTGTAAAGTACAGCTGGACAACCACCCAGATGATACGCAAGGTGATGGTCAGTACCAAACCTAAATTAAACAGGTCAATACACTTAGCACCTTCACCATAGTTTACATGCTTTTTATATCTGAATTTGTTCCAACATAGAGTACTAAGGCATCCAAGTTATTAAGTTAGTAAGTTCAGAGGTTTAACTAAAATATTCACAAATTTCTCATATTGAGCTAGTTGTTTTGTCCCAAAATGGTTGAAAAGAGTAACTGCAAAACAAGAATGAAAATAAGGTAGGGCCAGACATGGCTGGTCAATTGCTGAGTACCCAGTGAGGTGGGCGCGGCACTGTAAGTTAAACACATGTACTGGCTTGCTTTGCCAAACCCTATAGCTAATCTTTTTGCGCATTCAAAAGATGTTAATTACAGAATTATTTTGTTTTTCTAATGTCACAGAACAATTTTTTCCAAAGTGGCTGTCAAAACCCCTGTTTGTATGACATCTAGTTTTGAAGATAGGGAAAGATAAGATGCCTGATCAGAATGAAAAGAATCAGTAACGGTCTGTAGAAAAACAGACAAGTGTTGATGCATTTTGTAATCTGTACTTATTTAGTGATCTTTTAAGAATGCAAATGTGCTTTTGAAAAGTAGTAAATATGTCAATTAGTAAGCTTAATACAAGTGACCCTAGTAGTGACACAACTTGTAAGATTTTATAGGCTAGAAACATTATTTTCTATATGTATTCATTTTTCAAACAGTTGTCAGTTAAAGTTTACGAATGTACAATTTCACTCAAGAGTCAAGAATTAATAGCACATAAATACTGATTATGTGACTAACATTGTTAAAGAAGCCAAGCAGTTCACTAAATTAGCAGCAGTTCCCACATTTAGGTCTTCTGGAAAACATCAACCAGTGAAAAAACATGCTAGCAACTTAGACGACTTTCAAAAGTGTGTTTTATATGGAACAATTTACGATTTATATGACAGGGGTTATGATTTATATGTAACTACCAAATGGCTGACCAATTTAATGAAGGAGAAAATAGAATATACAGGCTCTGTATCTTCTCTTTTTAAAATTCTTGGGTTCAAATATACGAGAACCAATGAAGATTACCAATTTCTGCTTGAAAGAAGTAATATTGTTGCTGCAAAACCAAAATTCTGTGCAAAAAATGCACGTTAAAAGGCACCACCAGGCCCACCTTTTATTTGGATGAAACCTGGGTTAGTTAAAATCATCGCAGAAAGAACTATGTTTGAATATTATTAAATTTTAGATGAGTCGCATTTTTTACACATCTGCTTCACTTTCGTACCTATTTTGAGGACATGTTTCGCAAATCTTCGTTTGCATCTACGGCTCTTGTGCGCACAAGAGCCGTAGATGCAAACGAAGATTTGCGAAACATGTCCTCAAAATAGGTACGAAAGTGAAGCAGATGTGTAAAAAATGCGACTCATCTAAAATTTAATAAATTTTCGCTTCACTGTGGTGTTCCAATACAGTTGAATCTCGATATGTTTGAATAGTTTGGGTTTTCAGGCTTTTCTGCTGCTCTTTATATAAAATTTAAGGATATGTTTGTATTATAACTGCAACACATTGGAGCAAGAATGCAGTTTAGTTTACTTGCTAGGCAGATTCGGTGAAACAAAGACAGATATATATTCCATACCACTTGCTGTGGAACTAGCAACACCAAGAAAGCACCACCACTGTATTGGCTAAGCCCATGTTCATTCTTGTTTTGTAGATACACTAGTGTTTAATATCCATGTTTACTGCAATGCCACCAAAGGAGGTACAAACTGATAATACACAAAATAAAATTATAATTGGGAAAAAATTTGGGAAGGAAATGCTCTAGGACTAAGTTTAGGATACCTCCAAGGTAGCTGTCAGTTATGAAGACAAAGGAATATCCGGAAGAAAAGATGGGAGAGAAAGAGAGGGAGAGACAGAAAAAGAAAGAGAAGAAATGTATCAGAAGGATGGTCCTGGCAAGATTTGAACCACAGACTTTCCATTCACAAATCTGTGTCTTACTGATCTTGTCTATCCATGTCAATATCTGAATAGCCTGCACTATTATCAAAACCACCTATGACAATCTAGTCTTATCACTTCTCCATCATTAACTAACCAAGATGTTCTCCAAATTTGGAGAAAAAGTGAAACTGAGGGTTGCATATGGGCAAACATCTGCTTTTTGATGTTTGCTTTGTTGATCTGCAGAAGAGATACAAGGCACAATTTTGTTCATCAACAGTATTTTTTTTCATCATTTTTTAAAGTTCTTGTACTTGATATTTGTTCACAATTTCTTCTGTTTTGCACTGTAATGTTCTACCTCAATCTACAGAATTAATAACCAACCGCATTTTACAATTGGTTACATGCACATGTAAATGTGTGTGAAGTTCCAACAGAATGCAAGAGGTAGAACGAAACCAGTGTTACCCAGACACTCAAACATAACTACTGTCAAAGTAGCACCATCTAGTTGAACTCCTCTGGCTGTTACATACTTTGTATATTTAAAAATATTTTGCAGCCAGTGATATACTAAGATAAATATTGTTATACTGGGATTTCACTAACACAACATTAAAATAGTAATTTACTATTTAGTTTGAAGCAATAGTAAGTGCAACATTTTCTTCACAATTTTAAGACTTAAAAACATTAAGAACCCTGTTGCATGACTCACTATCTTGTGCAACTGAGAAGGCACATTAGTTCTGAAAGACGTCCGCTGTGATAGTCAATAGCTTTACAATCATTTTAAAAGTACACCAAAAGAGTGAGAAGAAATCTACTTAAAAACCTAAGTAGTTTAAAGCTACCATGTAGCACCTCTCAACATGCTTATATTAAAAGGCAATTTCAACATTAATATAACTCTAGAAAGTTAAAATTCAAGATATGATAGTTTATGAGGAAATATCTCTTAATATAAAGCTCTTTAGGACTTCAGCACATCAGGTACTATTTCTTTTTTCAACTTTTTTTATGAATTCAATGCTTTTGCATTGTATGTTTATAATATGCTTTTATTTTTATATTATTGACTATGATTCCTATAGTCCATAAAAGTGTTTAGTAAAAAATGGTCAAGGACGCATGTTTTCCTCAGAGCTGGCAGCCTTGCTTTTTTTACTGGTCATATCTTCTGCAACCAATTGGCTGCTAGCTCTAATCCCTGTTATATCCCCTTTGTTATCCACATTCATTTCTGTGGATTGTATGCCAAGACCGTTATTTCCGGAAGGAATCATAGGAGCCCTGATTTTGCCTTCCAGACCATTTGTGCCCTTACGTCCTTCACGTGTTCCAGAAAGTGTGGCTGACTTGTCCCTACCCTCGGGAGGGTGACGATAAGAAACATGCTTGCGAAGGGCATCTCGAGAACGAGACACATGGCTGCACACTCCACAAGCATAATTAACATTTTGGTGTGTCTCCATGTGAACGCGAAGGTTATACTGGTTGCTAAGCTGCTTGCCACACACCAAGCAAGTTGCAAACAGTTTGCCTGCTGCTACATTTGATGATACAGCCACACCAGACCTGCTATTAGCACTAGGAGAAGAGGAAGAAGAAGAGTAGCTAAACTTGAGAGAAGAAAAATGCGGACCTGGACTGAGATGAACCCTGTTTGCAGCAGCTGTGGCTGCTGACACTGCTGCAGCCATCGAAGGATCTGGACCATAGCTGCTACCTCCTCCAGAGTCCTCTGAAGAGGGAGACTGTTGTGCTATAATAAAAAAGCCTTCCATTAGCACCACCACCAACTAAAGAGAAATTGTTTAAATTTAGAGGAATGATCATGCAAAGAAAAAAATATTTCAGCTTATCTAAAAAATGATATTTTCGTTTTCCCTAATCTTATTTATTTTAGCATAAATTATTATGCCACATTTCATTAAAAAAAAAAAAAAAAAAAACAATCAAATACATCACGATTATCTTTTCTTTGTGCTTCTTTTTGATTACCATTAACTTTTTCTTATGTCAAACTTAAAGGTTTACATAAGAATCAAAAAGTCTTACAATGAGAAAATTTCTTTTTATAAACTAATATTTTATAATAACCTCATTCTTCATATTAAAATTATGCCATGGGGGATTTACAATTGACAACTAGAAGTAAATATGAAGGTACTTTAACATTATTTAAAGCCACCATTCACAAAAAATAGTATACGTGTGTGCATGTGCGTGTGTGTGTGTTTACAGTTTTGACTCGAAAAGAAAATGTCGTTTAATACAAAATTTGATATTTAAGTTCAGCATCTTACAAGCAATGACAAAGATTTTCAAGAAAATAATTGCACACTACCCTTTTTAAATGGAGCCTTTTTCAAAAATGTTGTTTTACTTAAAAATGGCTAACAATTTTGCTTTAAATGCATGTTTAAGATATTTTTACAAAATTAAAGCATATAACTTGAATTTCTAGAATGTCTTAAGAAGGCCTCTTCATTCTGGAAGACTTTTGCATGACTGGTAAACCGTAAAGGAATAAACACTCTTGCTATGCAAAAAATGCAGATCTTTTGAAAGTAATGAGTCGGTAATTCAAACACAAACATCACTTAAATTATCCTTACTTGGACATGTTTCGAAGAATGGTTTGTCCCCATCATCAACAGTTATCCGACTGATTGGATCCGTGGATGGGGACAAACCGTTCTCCTAAACATGTCCAAGTAAGGATAATTTAAGTGATGTTTGTGTTTGAATCACTGACTCATTACTTTCAAATGTTAAATACATCACTGTTTCTAACCCTTTGCTTCAAATAATGCAGATCTTGTTAAAACACCTAATCTGGTCAAATACTTTTTTTTTTTTTAAAGTCCACCATTTCCAAAATATTCCTAGTATGTATGTAAATTTTCCAATACTTATACTCTCAAATGGGAAGACATTTATTATGTCTTGGACATACAACAGTATGGAATTTCATTGCAATGACGTATAACAAAAGATTTAATATTGCTAAAGCTTACTGTATTCTCCTATTCCCAATGTACCTAGTCATCTAGAGTAACATGATAGTTGCTGTTCCACGATCGCAAGTTCAAACCTGGCAGAGCGTAATAGATCATTTCAGATGTAAGTATCCTTAGCACGGCTTCTTTCAGAAGGAAATTATAGTCAAGTGGTCCAATGACATACATTTAAAAATACTTAAAGAACCTCAAGCTTGAAAAAAGTCCTTTTCTTCTTCAGCTTCCCTAGTTTTAGCATTATCATGGTGTTAGGGAATTCTTCTTCCTTTATCCCTTATGCCTTTAAGCATCAGATTGAGGAACAGAAACTCTGGATCAGATAGAGAACCCAGGTGGGTGATCAGCCTGATGCCGGTATGTGAGTGAGAGAAGCAGATGACAGAATGAGGGTAAAATTAATGAAAGGAAAGATGATAATGGAGCAATTAGTGGAATGATGGCAGGGAGACCACCACAAATCTCCCATGTGGTCACCAGGGTTCGAATCCAGCCTGCCTTGGTGGAAGTCAAGCAGTCTAACTGCTCGGCCACAGCAGCCTTGAAAAAGAGGTCTCTGACCAAAATTAAACTGTCTTTCATGCCTAGATAGAATGATAGCTGAGAACCACAGTAGTTAAAACAATGCCCATGAATAAAAAAAACTCAATTTCAACTTCTATTGTACCTATAAGGAAATAGGTAATAAGACCAATTCTACAAATCTCTATCTGGATTAACATACAGTAGACAGAAAAATAATTACTACATAAAATATAATTATTTGTCACAAAATTCACTTATCTTTTAAGAAAATCTAGCATTTAACAATTTAATTGTTTAGATTGTGACCAGGTTTACATTGGAAGGGCCAAATGTAATTTAGATACCAGAATGAAAGAACATTTTTGAAATATTATGACTGACAAATCGGCAGTGGAAAATCATTTTAGGTCATTTAACCATGAAATAAATCCAGAAGTTAAATTATTAAACCAATTAAATGATAGATTTAATGGTTTGGGAAAAAATATTTATTTAAAAAAATAGAAATTGTGTAATGAATTTTAAAATACTGCCAATCAATTCTGTCTTTAAGTTTGTTTCAATTTCATAGTTTGGTAATACATACTAAAATATTACAACATCCAGCGGCCACAATGATGGCAATGGATACATGCATATTTGGATCTTTAGCACTTCAAAATTGAACTCATAATAACTTAACATTTTTTTTTAGGATTTAAAACAAAAGCATAAAAAAAGCTATGTAATTACACAAACATTTGTCATTAATTGAAACAAATTACTGTATAATTTACTAAATCAGTTACAATCTAGGTTTAAATTAAAATCTTATAAATTGTCATAGAAAGAGTCATCATCAGTTTCCATTTCTATTAACTTGTTACCTTATACTTTTCTTGACAGAAATATTATGCATACAACATGAAGTTTCTTATGACAGTGGAATATGATTATCCACAATATTCCACATTAGATTAAACTGTGTTTTTTAAATAAATATGGACTTAAAAATCACCATCAAAATAATTTTTGGGCCAATTAAATAACATACTGTATTTACTCAATAATACAACCCTCTTGATTATAAGACCTGCCTAGTTTCGCAAGCAAATCATGAAGAAAACAATATGTATGCAAATGTTAGGCCTGGTCCATTAATTTGAGACAGGCTGTAATTTCAACAAAATCTGTTCTTCAGAATTTCTTATATAGTGTACACATAGTTATCGACAGATGGTTGGTCAAGGACAAGTTCTACCCTTTAACTTGTTTGCGAAGAAATGAGCAGGTAGCTGGGGGAAGGATTGAGACACTGACTCTCACATACCAAACAGCAGCATCTTCCAAATTACCCAAGGTATGTAGTAATTACTACCTTTCTTCTCACCATTTTATTAAAACGAGAACTTTGGTTAAAACTGCAGCAGCTTTACTGAAAGTAAATTTCTCTTGTGTTTTGTCTGTGTTATAGGTAATGAATTTGCAAAAAAGTTTTACTGTAGGTTTTAAGTTAGGTGTTTTGGAATTCGCTGGAAATATGGTACACAAGCAGTGGGTCAAAAGTATTCAATACAATCAAACCTGATTCGTTACTGGCGAAACCAGAGTGATAAACTTAAAGCTGCCAAATGAGCAACTCAATCCTTTGCGATCCGAAGTATGCAATTGTAAGACCCTCCCAATTTTTTGCCTATAATTTGGTTATAAAAAGGACTTATTTTTTAGTAAATACAGTATTTGTTTTGTATGATAGTACTGCCATGAATGCTTTCATGCTTAGATTTAAAATCCAAGGCAAGGGTGGCTTTGAAGCACAGTTACCTCTTGTCAGGAAACAAGGTTTAACCCAACCCCCTTATCTGTTCTTCAATTTGCATATTTCTAAAGAGCTTCTGTTCCATTTCTATGTTGCTGTAAAGTCCTACCCTGCAATACAGGAATTTGGAGGGAGAAAGGAAGAGAACAATACCAGTGTCACAAAATGAAATGCCTGAAATCTAAGAATTTGTAGTTGGCTTTAACTATGCTGATGTGTTATTTTTTCCACTTTTAGTATTTTTTTTAAAAATTCTGTGAAAAATAAGTTTCTTGGAGATGAAATAACTTGGATTGATTTCAATTTTTAAATATAATGAAACTAATGAAATAGATTTTAGTTAATTGATGGAAATTAATAGTTTCCTCATACTAGCCATATATATGCTAAAGGTTTTGATAGATTCAGACAACATGAAAAATTCAATGCCATGGGCGGGATTTGAACCACGGATCAAATCCCGGCCATGGCATTGAATTTTTCATGTCGACTCAATCTATAATGAAATAGAATTACTCAAGAATGGTTCATGAAGTATAAATGACAGCAGTTTTTGTGTAAAACTTAACTAAGTCATTTGTGATGAGTTTGCAATTTTAGATTTAATATAACAATCAAACCTTGAGCACCCTCGACAGAGCTCAGCTCCATCTCTTCCATTCCAGCAGCTCGTTTGAGCACAGATGCTAAATCTGGTGAAATTCTTGTGTTTGATTCTTGTTCTACTTTCATCCTGTCTGATGGAGAAGCAACAAGACTCATTAAAGGTGTTGTTCCTTCTTCCCTACGTGTCAGTCTCTTTGGAGCCATGCTGTCCACATAATGTTCCAAGTTCTCTGAAGATAACCCTTGTGACTTTGTAGAACCATCATCCCTAAGTTGCAAATTTGCATATTGCATCTCACTGTCCATTCCAGCAGGTTGCTTGGAAACATGTCCCATACTCGTTCCATAAAGCTCATATTCAACTGATTTTCCTTTCAACAAATGTCCATGCATCTCAACAGTTTCTGCCTGCATTGCTCTGCCTTCTGTTGCTGGAGTCTGGTTTTGTGCAGAGTGACATGTCATTTTGGCTCGTTTGGGCATGGAGGAAGAATTTATATCCTTTTTTGGAGCATGTGTCTCAGCATTTTTACTAGAGGCCTAAAAAGAAAGAAGATTTTGTTACATACAGAAATTTGTATAAGTTATCTTCTTTTTTTTCTGGAAGAAAATACAATTTTTTTTTTTTTTTTAGTAAATACACTGAATTTCATTGAATTTCGATTCCAAGATTGAGATCAATCACAACTTTTTACCTTAAAGTTTATAACTAAAATGACATGAAATATAGAATATTTAGGAACTCTGTTACAACTTGTACATGACAATTACAACTTATATACAAAAGCAATTCTACTGAGTGATGACTTCATTGTTAAAGGTTTCAAAAAGGGTGGCATAAGTAATATTCTCAATTGCAGTGAAAATATTCTTGTGAGCAGGATGACAAAGGAGGAGGAAAGTTCAGATGAATTAGCAAGATTTTAAAGGTAAGTTCTCTTTTTATGAATACACAAAAATTATTTTTAGCCTCCTTTGCAATCCAATAATCGGAGACTGGAACTTAAGGCATTATAAATCATTAAAATAGGTAGGAAAAAAGGCATTATATGTACTAAAACAGGAAATAAAAGGCAATTACAAAAAAAAAGCATTTATTAGATTACACTATTCAATAACTCGATTGTTATATTTTATATAATGTTATATATTTTTAAAATATTGTCATATTTTAAAGAACTTTAAAGTTTTTAACAAAATGCTAGTGTTGTAATGGATACAAAAATGAAATATTTTTTTTTTAAATAGACCTTATTCAATGTACATGACAACCAAATGCTTTTTTAAGTTCTCTGGGGTCATATTGAGTCTCCTGTCAGATAACACAGTATTCATATGAGAAAATGACATCTCAACATCGACAGAGTTTATTGGAGCAAATCTAAAACATAGCATCATTGTACGATCCACTTCAACTGCAACAGAATTATCACCTTGTAGAATTTTTGAAATCCTTCTAAGTTTATCCGATCACAATTTTTCGATAACACTTATTTACACTAAAATTAGGCAAATGAGTGAACCTTGTATATACTTTTCTCCACTTACAAGTTTCTTGATGAAGACTAGTTTCTGGGAACCTCTTCCCTATCGTCAGTTCTGTGGTTGACTCAGACTTGAGTCAACTGAACTGACGACAGGGAAGAGGTTCCCAGAAACTAGTCTTCATCAAAAAGCTTGTAAGTGGAGAAAAGTATATACAAGGTTGACTCATTTGCCTAATTTTAGTAACAATGGCACTCCACTTTCTGAAATACTTCTTTTTATTCTATATAACTTATTTACACTTTTTGCAAACTAATGAAACCCATTTTCCTGGTACAATGTTCATTTGCATGTTGTCCTGTTTTTAGAAGCTGGCAGATCACTTGTAGCAGGAACCCAAAAGTTAAGTCATTTTTCACTTTCAAAGAAGTTTCTTGGTTGCAAAGATGCTTCATCCTACAGAGCATTCACCACCTCAGTTATACTCGGGAAATTTGACGCATAGTAAAGTGCTGCTGAGATTCATATCCCCCAACTTATGATAGGTTGGGTGGGGGGGGGGGGGGAGGAGGCACAGAGCTATATCTAATACAATGGATATAAATGTCAGGATTGTTGATGGGGCTTTCACAAAGATCTTCTTAATACTGGAAATCAATTTGTCAATATCCAGAAAAAAGCACCGTATCTGTTCTGATAACCTGTGAAAGCCATGTGCTATGCAGGTCATATGAAGTATGTTTGGAAATAGCACTTTTAATGCTATTCCAACCTTTTTCATATATGTTACAGTGTCACTGATGAAATGTAAGATTTTGTATTTTATCTCAAATTTAATGAACACAGCAACTTTAATTAACTGGTGAATAACTGCACAATACTTGAATTGTTAACTTTCTCAAGACACTCTGCTGTAAGCAGGAATGGTTTCACTGATTCATCTTCTGTAGGATTTAATGCTCCAATAACATTGGCAATTAAACGAACCATGGTATCAGTTGACTCGTCAATGGAAATCCAGTTATGTTTCATATTATCTTTAATGATTTTCATTGTCATCGTAACATTCAGTTAAGTAATATCTTCACAAACTTGCCTTGCTAGGTACAGATTAGTTATTACACTACTCCAAAAACTGTGTTAATGTAGGATTCTGTAACTTCCAAAAAGGGATTATGGCACTAAGAAAAGCTTTACATAAGTCAAATGCAAATTGGGATTTTTGAATCAAGTTGCAATTACTGTTGGAAGCAAAGAAACCTCCCACTAACCTTGGAAAGTCCATTTTTGTGTTTGATTGTGCAGATATAGTATGATATAGAATGCTTCTGTACAAAATACGTCAGATCCAAAAGTATTAACATAACTTTGTAATTTACTGAGTAAAGGAATCCTGAATTTTGGTATCTTGCTGCTAGCTACAACAATGTCGCAATGAAAACTAAAAGAAAAACAAAGTTAGACCCACACTCAAATGCTTTCTTTAATTGTGCCATAGTATTAATTCTTGCAAAGTTAATAATGAACTAAATGAAGAACACCTATCTTTGCAACTTAAAAGACAATAATATACATTTGGCAAAGTAACCTTCATTGTCACGGACTGATGGTTATTGAAATAAAATGTACCTGAAGGAAATGTTTAATAATGAATAAAATAATAATAATAAATAATGAAATAAAGGCAACAAAAAGAATTTATTTTGTAAAACAGACATATATATATATATATATATATATATATATATATATATATATTTAAAAATGCAATATAAAACTTATAAAACTGTGGCATTTCAATCACAAAGGTATAACTCATATAGATTCATTTTCAAAATGAAGAGATTTGACACATTTAAAGAGGCATTCTGTCAAAGTACTGATCTCTGCTAATAACATATGTTTAGAAAAATTGCTAACAATGGTGCCAGAAAACTGGCACCATTCCAATTTACAGTAATTATCGGTTTGGTAAATATTCTAGTGTTTTATGCTTGTCGTGTGTGTATAGCCGAGCTGCTCGAATGGTTACCCTGGCTTTATCTTTAACAGAAACCTCTCAGATAACGCATTGATTAGTCTTGCAAGAACAAGAGAAGTACTGACACACCTTCCAGTAGTGTGCTAAGCACCAATCAACGCATCACTTCAGCCAATGAATCACAAATGACAGATGTTCACTCCACATGGAGTAATCAGTGCGTTATCTGAGAGGTATCTATTACCAAAGATAAATCCATGGTAACCGTTCAAGCAGTGTGACTATACATATTCCAGATTTATAAAAAGATATATAATAAACTGGGAATCATAAATAAATAATATTCTTCAGTATCAATGTAATTTAGTGCTAATATACTATTACATTTATGGAACTACATTCCAAAGAGATGATTAGACCCATTTACTATTTGGAAATAATCTAGGATGTCATCCAATACCTTCTGTAATAAGATGAGGATGACAATGTAATAAGGGGAAGCTTGAGGATAAAAGTACATATATATCATATGAAGTATTCAGAAATGAAGTACCTGGATGAGGGCAACTTAATAGTCATGCCACAGATGGGAATCAAACCACATATCCCAGGTAAGCTACACAGACAACACATTTTCACCATCAATATTTTGATAAACTACTTTGCAGTTACTAAAAAATGCAAAACATAAATTACATTCATAAGCAATTAATAACATATTTACTCCACTAAATGACAGAACCTGGTATGTAATGGTCAACTTACTCCATTCACTTCTGCAAGTCCACGTATCTGCATTGCATCTGCCATGCTGAGAAGCCCTGGCAACTGTTCCTGATATATATTCACTTCTCCACTATACATGAATGTTACTAAAGCACATAGGTCTGTGAAGTTTGCACCTGGCAGCACTATAACTGGGTGCTGGAGAGGCTGAAGAACCTACAATAAAAACTTCCATTATTCTTCCTTGAATGTGTGGCATATTTTGATGTGTCAAGAAAAAAAGAATCTTGTATTTTGTATTTTTATTGTAGATATTATTCTATTTTTATTTCTAGTTCCTGGAATTTTATCCTGCAAGAGTTCTTTATCGTGCCAGTAAATCTTTTGAGATGAACTGGACTATGCTACCAAGGGGATTCGGCACAAGTCCAAACTTGGTCTATTCTACCTATGCCCCCAAGTGGGGCACCCCTGGAAGATTGAGGTAAGAGGAGACAGAGGGCAGTACCAAGGAACCACAACAATGCAGAGAGCAGGGTCCATACACTTTACCAGTTAGAAACTCCCCGGCAGACCAGTATATCCCAACCTACTGTGGTCCCATCAAGTTTGACTATGTAAGCAAAACCTTAGCCTATACACGGTTAATGTGATCCATCAATTAACTTAATAACAGTTTAACGATGAAGCTGGGACTCAAGTACCTACAATAGTAAGTTGCCACAAACGGTGTATCTCGAATATGAGAATCCCTACTCGAATATGAGAATCCCTAATGGTTTACTGGGAAAACATATGAGTCAAATGGAGAATTCAATATCACGACGGCACGTTGGCCATGGTAGCTCAATGGATAAGAGCAACCGGACATAAACCAGGAGATCTGTGTTTCAAATTCAAGCCATGCATTGAATTTTTCAGTTTGACTCTATCTATCCAAAACCTTAGCCTATACACGGCTAGTGTAAAAGTACCATTAATTTCCATCAATTAATGTGATTAATCCATCCATGATTGACCTGGCAACCCAGGAAACCCCCCCAAAGAAAACCATGGGTCAGGTAGGTTGGCCATGAGAATCGAACCCAGAACTGCTGAATGCAGGCGACAGACAAAACTTCCTGAGCCATCCCGATCAATTTTTGACAGGTTGTCGCCTATAAATGCTGGGATGGGATGGGCTGGGCTGGGCTTAAACCTGCAATCTTGGGATTAAGAGGCCAGTGCCTAATCAACTGTGCCATCCAAAGAGGCACCATGATTAAAGGAATATTCTACACAATGTGTGTAACAAATAATTTTATTGCCATTTTATTTGCTAAGACATGGAATATGAGAAAAAGGAATATCTCTACCATCTCTGCCTGTAGTGGCAATGGCTCAAAGTGAAGAGATAGTTGTTACAGAAGTGTACACACTTTTATGACAGCTTTACCTATGTCTTTTTTGCTCAAACCTAGGAGTTTAACCAGAAATTAAGATTGAAATGTTACATTAAAACTTATTCTTCAGATAAACTTGGCTATGCCACAAGCCAATACTGCTGTGTATTGTACAGCTATTTACATCAGAGATGCACATGCAACCTTATTCATAATAGTGTTGCCAGGTAGGTAGTAATTTAAATGTTTTTTCTGCAAAAATTAGAATACAAAGGAAACACACACAAAAAATTGTAACCATCCCTCTACATAAATTTCCACTTCTAATGTGGTGCATCAAATTCCTTCTACACTGTATTATAGCATTATGTTTTGTTCTATGGAATTTCCAGTCAGCCTGAAATCCATAGACATATTATTAATTTTGAGTATTGAAATCTTAACACCAAAACTTCATTTCTTAATATTCTTGGTTAGAATGCAGCATGTAAATGCTTGGTAGTAATAATTTAGGACAGAATCCCGAAAATAGCTGTTGAATATGTACCTACTGGAAAAAGAAGTATTGGCCGACCAGCAAAAAGATGGATTCAACAAATAAAGGAACTGCAACAGGCTTAAAGCCTATAGCTTGAAGTAGAAGAGGAAGGAATATCCAAGAAACAAAGAAGGTAACTTATGTGCTCCCAGAAGAAAGCTCTTAGCTGGCCCCAAAGCTCAGTCGGTAGAGCACCTGCCTGCCATGCAAGGGGTCCCAGGTTCGATTCCCAGCTGGGGTGAAAATTTTTCTCCAACCAAGATGATTCCCTATCTTCCCCAGAGTCTGGAAGTATGAATGAGAGTATAAATATGCGCGTCATCTACTGATTAAAAATAAAGAAATCCAAAGTACCACCAACCCAACATCTACGAGCTAACACTATCGCGACATGTTCCAAAGGAAAAAGCCACCAATAGGACCATTGCAGTCAATGGAAAAATAAAAATAAAAAATGAAAAAAGAAAGCTCTTGGTGATTTGGGCAATGTCCAAAAAGATCCCAATAAATATTTCAATTATAAATTTTATTAATTTTTAGATGAGTCGTATTTATTACACATCTGCTTCACTTTCGTACCTATTTTGAGGACATGTTTCGCAAATCATCGTTTGCATCTTCGGCTCTTATGCGACTAAAGCTTGATCCAGTGGTGTGGGTAATTCTGGGGTTGCTGCTGCCATCTGTTGATTTAGTGATGAACTTAAATGTGGGATTCTCTTCTGGTGGGATTTCAAAGTTCATTAGTTGGTTTTTGTGTTTTTCTATGTATATCCTCTCCCATATGACGAGTTCACTATGTTTTTGTACGTATTTTAGTAATTCTGTGCTATCTTCAATTTCATGATTTTCAGACCAGAAATGAGCTGCTATTGCGGACTTATCAATATTTTTGTATCTTAAGTGCCTGAAGTGTTCTTTCTTTCTAGTGCCTATGTTTCTTTTTGTCCTCCCTATGTAAATTTTTTCACAGTCTTTACACTTAATCTTGTAAATGCCTGACTTTTCCTCTGGTTTTATCTTATCAGTATTATTACTGTGAAGTAGGTTTTTAATGTTGTAATTGTTTTTTGGTGCCAATGTTATATTGTATTTCTTGAATATTTTTTGGAACTTTTTTGTGGCCCAGGGGTGGTAAGTAAATTTAGCAAATCTAATTTCTTATTTTATTAGTGTGAGAGCTGTAATCTGTTTTAATCTCTTTTGAAGTTTGAATGATTTTAGTTTTTTATCTACAAGGTTTTTTCCATTTTAATTAAAAATGGATATGGAGAGAATCCCACATTTAAGTTCATCACTAAATCAATAGATGGCAGCAGCAACCCCAGAATTACCCACAACACTGGATCAAGCTTTAGTCGCATAAGAGCCGAAGATGCAAACAATGATTTGCGAAACATGTCCTCAAAATAGGTACGAAAGTGAAGCAGATGTGTAATAAATACGACTCATCTAAAAATTAATAATTTTTCGCTTCACTGTGGTGTTCCAATACAGTTAAATCTCGATATATTTCAATTATATTTCTCAGCAAACAAGGTTTCCTTATAGTTCTACATAAAGAACTACGAGATTATTTAAGTTAAAACTTTATAAATCTACTGAGTTACAAGAAACTTAAGCTGGGTGAATAGATTTTGAATATAGTGCTCAACAAATAAAATGATCTTGATCTCAATATCAACCAAAAAACAAATGTGTGGAAAATGGAAAGAGGCAATTATGACATCTCCTTGTGTGACATGAATGGATCAGCCATGTCAAAGTTAATAATGTCAAGAAGCCCTAGCCAGATGATGGACAGTGCAGAAAACGATAAAACAATGTGAGGTCATCCTTCCTGTGTACCAGCTGCACCAATGGCAGATTTCTATGCAGTAGGGTAAACCAAGCCCCACCCATATGGGGTTTGTGCTATATATATATATGGGGATGGTAGGCCAGCTTTGTCATTCAGTTCCTGAGGAAGGTCATGGAGCTTGGAATGGCTGAAAGCTTGACATTATTAACTCTGACATGGCTGATCATCCATTAAGTTTTGATTAATAATACTTGCTGTGAAAGTTTTAAGTTTTATAATAGAATTTATTACTCTTAACACTCTAGTATAAGCAACCATTTAATCTCAGACTCGTAATGCACAGCTAAAATGTTGGATCACAACCAGGTAATGCTATTTGCACAATAGCAAGAGGAGATACCTTATATCCAGTAATGTCATTTTACATCTTTGGTTTTGTGTTATTTGAAATTAATCTGTACTAGGGAATGTGCATTAGGAATGTTGAGATAATAGCAAACTATTTAAAAATCAGGTTAATATAAATCTGTTGATAATACAAATTCTTTCTAAATGAAAAGGTCTTTACGAGCTATTTATTTAAAAATTGTTATACACATTTATTTTGGCAGGAATTGAGCCATTTCAAAAACTACAATCCACAGTTTCCCATTTAAGAACTACCTTCCCTGTCAATCTATTTTACAATACAAACAAAATAATCCTAAACATGGCATCCATGGAGAAAGCTTGAAATGTTACAGCTGAAAAAGTAATTTTTAAAGTGGATTACTATGTGACAGCTTTGAAATGTCATGCCCTTATTGTGGCCGTGAAAAAAAAAAAAAAAAAAAAAAAAAAAAAAAAAAAATAGCAACCCAGTATTTTAAAAATAAAGCATACAAAACCAATAACATATATCTCTCTCAAATGGTTAATGTCACAAGAAAGTTTGACTAAAATTATGCATTTTAATGGGATTTACTATATTGTGTAGAAAACTTGACCTATTTCTTGCTCTGTACCAGTTACTAATTATGCACAATTCATTCAGAATGAAGAGGTGCACAAGCTATTTGCAGGGCATTTAAGATATGCATTTCATTTGTCATGCAAATATTTTAAATATACAATATTTTAATAAAACCTCTTAGAACCATTTTTGAAAATCAAACATTTTTCTTTAAAGAGAGTTTAGGAAGGGGAGGAGGAGAAATTATTTGAAAATCTTCAAGCATTTTCTGAATTTCATGACCAAATTTGTAGTATTTACATGGAAATTTTTTGTAGCTCATTTGTTACTCTTTCTATACACTCTCTCTTCTTTTTAAAAATTATGTTTTTTGGATTTGGGTTATCTCAAAACATGTATTTTTAATGAAATATCAATATTGATTTTTTGGATGGATAAATTTGCTTCCTGCATTTGCCACTAGTAAAGAAAGTGAACCTGCACAGACAATCTTAACTGTTTAACACAATATACAAGATAAAATACACGATTACGCAAGCTTTAAAAATAATTAAAAACTTTAAAAATATACAGTAGAACCTTGTTTACCCATATCAACTGGAAATAGGGAAAATCCGAGTTGATGAAAATCTGGATTATCCAGATGATGGGGGTAGGGCATGGACATCATCAAAATATTTTTAATGGAATTTATAAATTACTATTGGTACAGTTTCACCTAAAACATGTATACTATATGTACTGTAACAGTCTATGTATTTGCACTGACAACATTATAGCCACAAATTAGAGTAAAAAAACACATTGAGCTTTTGCTGTCTCAGTTTAGTGTATCGCTTTCAAGCACCATGATCTCTCATCCACTTTAACATTAGAAGTTCATTTGGCAATGTTTCGGCCTGACTCTCGAAATAAACCATCAATTTCTCTATTTGCAACTGCTTGTGTGTGCGTTATAACCACAGCTGGTTCGTCAATACTGTCTGAATCTGAATACTCTTTGTTTTCATTTTCAAAAATACTGCAATATGCAATAATGTCTTCCTCTGTAAATGGTTTAAAAACTCCATCATTGTCGATTTACAACCAATTGTCAATGTCCTCTCAGCAACATTAATATTGGTACAAAATTGAATCGAGAATATATTGACACCTTGCTTCACTCACACTAGTGTGTTTGTGCTTCACTGTCCCTACGCTTCTTTCAAGTTTATACTTTGAACATTAATATTGTTTTCTGATAAGTCACACACAAGAGGCCACAACTTTTTCCATGACTATCAAAGTTTCTCTTCCAACCTGGTCCCAAACAGATGAGGTGAGTGAAATGCATTTGCGCACAGTAATGTACCTACTGAGAATAGCAATTTATCAACTATAAAACAAGTCTTCATTACTATGCTAAACTTCTTCTTCACCTTATCCCTAGTATTCACTGCTTTATTAAGGTTAGGGGATTCTTGTTCCTTTAACCCTGTTTTAGGTTGGGTTTGAGGAACCGAAGCTTTGGACCAAATAATGAGCCAGGATAGGTGATCAGCCCGATGCCTGGTGTGAGGGTGAGAGAAGTGGATGATAGTATGAGGGCGAGACAAATGATAGGAAAAATGATGGAGCAATTGGTGAAATGTGGCAAGGGAAACTAGAGAACCCTGAAAGTCTGTCCCAGCGCTGTTCTGTCCACCAAATCTCACTGTGCAGACACCTGGGATCGAACCCAGGCTGCTTTGGTGAGAACCAAGTGGTCTAACCACTCAGCCATGGCGCGGCCACTGCGCTAAACAATATTTTTTTCAAAACTGGTCAGGTTAACCAGCTGTCTGAGTTAAAAAAGTCCAGGTTAACTAGTTCAACCTGAAGACAACTCTGAAAATCAGTAGCTTTCATCTAAAGCATAAATTGTGAAAGCAAAAGAATGCTGGACAGATAAATGATGTTTTACTTTGGATAAATAACTTACTACTTCTTTAACGTTTACCACCCTCATATGGAGAACTCACACTCCCAGGAATCACAAGTAAGCGCTTGGGAAGATGCCTGTTAAGGAGCAGAGACTCTGTATAGAGTACCCAGGATAGATGATCAGCATGATGCTGGTATGATTAAGGAAGCAGATAACAGAATGAAGGTGAAATGAATAAAAGGAAAGATGATAAAGGAGCAATTGGTGGAATGGTGATGGGGAAAACCAGAAATCCCAGAGAAAACCTATCCGTGCACCATGTTACCCACTACAAATCCCATATGCGGTCACCTGGGATCGAACCCTTATCAACTTGGTGAGAATTAAGCAGTCTGATCGGTCACAGCACAGCCAATAAATAGCATTGTATGTAAACAGACTATACCAAAATCTAAAATAGGAGTTTCTTAAATTTGTAGGTAAGTGGAAAGTTAAAAGGAATGGGAAGAAAATAATTTTAAAATATAATTATGTAACAAGTTTTGTGAGAAATGTTACGTAACAGTTTGTAAATTAATTTCTCTGTAAAACGTTATTGCTAGAAGTTTGTATAGCATAAATAATTAAGAAGTTAAGCTAAATGTGTATTATTTATTTGGGTTGTAAAATAATTAAAATTACACTGTTGACATTCCTCTCACTATAGGAAACAGGGCTGCTCTAGATGCACAAGAGAGATAAGCTCTTTAACTTTCACTCTTTAACGTTAAGGTCAAGGTCTTCGACCTCACTATGAAGATTAAAACTTTGGGATGTCTTCAGTTTCTAGAGATTTGTATTTTCTTATTCTTTTATAAAATTTATCTTTATTCTGCACAGTAAGAGTAAAAAGACTGCACAAGATGAAACTATTTTTCATTTTTTGTTTATTCTAAATAAATGCAGAGAATGCAATCAGTTATTTAAAATTTGATTTACATTAATACACCAAAAGGTACTTTTGTTTCTGATTTGGTAAAAAATACCTGAATATTTACGCATGTGTGTGGGAGTGAGGTGGAAAGGGGAATTCAAAAGATAACTTCAGGGAAGCCCTTGATTCCACCCATATTAAGCATAAATATAATTTCATAAAACTATCCTAAATGTTTGCTCAAATACAACAAAACACACCACATAGTGAAGTTGCTTCTATCATCATCATCATCATCGTCATCGTCGTCGTCATCGTCATTTTGGATCACAGAATATCCAAGATGGACAATCAACACGAATATGGTGGTAAAGAAGAAAATTAAATAGTGTTGAAAGGGGTGTTTAGAAAATTTTGTAGTTCAAATTATTTAACCTATATTTGCCTAACAACTGAGGTAAATCAAGAGGGGGAAAAAAAAAACAGTTTGGTCAGTTCAACAGATTTGAAACAAGCAAACTCAAGATCTCCTGAATATAAGAGACATTACACAGAAAATGAAGCTAGTTACAGTGGAGTAATAAATATTATACAAATAAAAATATTTGCTAATTAACGTCCACTTATCTTAAGAAGTTGATGTTAATACTTCTTTCTTCTTTTCAAAAGTCGATTTCATGAACATTTGCCCACATCTTCAGTCAAAACACTTCGTTGTAGTAGATGTACTGGGACGACAAAGTGTGCTGACTGAAGATTTGGGCAAATGTTCATGAAATCAATTTTTGAAAAGAAGAAAGAAGTATTAGCATCAACTTCTTAAGATAAGTGGACGTTAATTAGCAAATTTTTTATTTGTATAATAAGACAGACATGTTATTATTGCGCCACCTTGCTTAGTTATTGTTATATTTTAGTTTTGTAATTTATGTCCTCCAACGTTAAGTCATATCGGATGATGAATGGAATGGGCAAAATGATTCTTAAACGAGCCCAGGGTCCCTAGAGCTTAGAGTTACCCGAAATTAGTCTTTTAGGATAAGGGAAAACCCCGGAAAAAGCCTTATCCAGATAACTCACCCTGACCGAGATTCGAACTCGGGACCCCTTGCACGTGAGGCAGACACGCTATGACCATGCTACCAAGACGATTAACATTATCAGGGAGAAATTTGAGTAGAGTCAAACAGAAAAATTCAAGCCATGATCGGGATTTGAACCACGGATCCCCTGGTTTCTGTAAAGTCGCTCTTAATCATTGAGCTACCATGGCCAACGTGCCGTCATGACATTGAATTCTCTGACTCATTTTCCTGGTAAACCACTAGGGGCTCTCATATTCGATATACACTGTTTGTGGCGGCTTACTATTGTAAGTACTTGAGTCGCAGGCTTCATCGTTGAACTCTTATTATTTAAGTTAATTGAATAGAGTAAAATTGAATGCCATGGCCAGGATTTGAACCACGGATCTCCTGGTTTCTGTCTAGTCACTAGTATATGGCTAGTGTGAAGGAACGATTAATTTCTATCAATTAACAGAAATTTGAGTGCTTATTTGTGTCTGTCCAAGGTAGCCTTGGAAACCACTCAATTTTGATAATTGTTTCATCATGGCAAATAATCATTTTCCCCCACAAATAGATGTTATAAGATGTACAATTTAATTCAAATATCAGTAACTAAGCCAGTGTGCTGTCCTGCACCCTGGCATAGTGGGCTAGAGTGTTGTGCTTTGGTTACCTGCCACAGAATACACCAGGATCAATCCCACCCCTGGACGGTGCAGATTATAAGTCCCAGATATAGGACCAGTGCCCCTTAGCATTGAGGAAATTGAGGAGCTACACTAGATAGCGAACCCTGATCTAGAAAGCCAAATTTCCAGCTGGGGTTGCCGAGATGCTGACCACATCTCCCCCCCCGTACTGGTGGGATGATCACCCACCTCGGCCTTACATATGTGGGCATGAGGCCAGCAGTCAGGTTGGCAGAATCAGGTCCACTTTGGGTTATTATACATGGGTTATGTTATGTTATTAAGCTAGAGTACTGAGCAAGCAGTTTTGAGTGGGATGATGGAGCAGAGGGTTGAAGGTTGATGTGTTAGAGAGGGGGAACTGGTTTTGTTACTCCTTTTGCTCTAGCCTCAGAACAGCCATGAGTAAAAAAGAGGTTTTTTCACTGTAGTGCAACATATTATAAAGTTTTTAACTGATAAAGGGATTGAACCATTGAGGATTTTACCTTGTTTGAAGGCACAATTTGGGAATGCTACACTGTCCCAGACAGTGTTTACTTGGACCAGAAAATTTAGGGGCAGTCAATAAATTGTGGAAAATGCAGTCATACTCAATGCCCAAGATCAAGTCTCAGATTACCTCAGTGGTATTTGAGAGCTTATCAAGGGTAAAGGTGTGCCCTGTTGAAGAAATCATGTTAGAACTGGGCATCAGCATTGGGAGTACACATCATAATCTATGAACATACAGTTTAATTCACATGAGGTGGCAGTCCGATGCACAGGGAATAGTGTGGTGGGGGGAAGATGTTAGTTCTCTTATCTAACTGCAAGCTGAGTTCTGCTTGCACCCTTACCTTCAGGCTAGTTTCATGTATTATGTGCTACTGTGGTCCACGATGTATTTTAAATATCTTAGGTGTCCGCTTCATCTCTTACGGGTTCCTCTGTTTCAAATTGGTCTTCATCCTTCCCACATGAAGAACTGCTAGAAGAATCATTTTGTAACAAGTCCAATAGACCACTTAAATTTTATAACACACGGACGAGCCTAACAAACTTCAATGTTTGTTATTATCAACCTCTGCCTCGCAATCAGAACTGATGTTTCCTCCCCTAACAAGATGAACTCGTCCGATCTTCAGCACATATTTCAGGAGCTGCCATCTCACCTGAATCAAACTGTACATTGAGTGGGAGCAGGATGGCTCAAGCGGTTTGTCTGTGACCTGCAATTGAGAGGTCCAGGTTCGCTTCCTGTGGCCAGTCTACCTGACCTGTGGCTTTTCCTGGGATTTTCCCAAGTCACCAGGCGAACACTGGGTAGGTTAATTACATCTCCCAAATTTCCTGTACCTCCATTTCATCTCCATTATCATTTAACATCTCTCATCTGGTCTCTTTCAGGTAAGAAGTGTCAGTGGGAGTCTCAGAACTGCATGGAAGGATGATATGCTCCTGGTAAATAGAACTTCCTCATAGGATGGTCTCCGGGCCAGCCTAGTGGGACATTTCAAAATCACAGTGGGTGGGATGCGGGTTGTACTAGCCTACCAAAGAGTTTCCAACTGGTCAATAGTAAGGACCCCTCTGACATGTCGTGACACCTTGGGTCGTCTGCCTCGTCTCCTCTTGCTTCATCCTTCTTCCCGGGGATGGCCCATTTGGGGTACAGGCACAATAGATCAAGTCTGGTCGACGTACCAAATCCCCTAGGTAAGATTCTATCCTATTTCTGAATATCTTGACTTTGAAAAAATTAATATTTGATAGGTTTTAAGTTAACTAAACAGCAAAACAGGCCAGGTTGGATATCGTGAGAAACTTCTGAATTGATACTGCCAAGAACAGGAGATTAAGCATATCATCACATGATACGGGTCTATCGTTACACTCCATAATCCAAAATGGCAAGTAAGATGTGGCAAAGAAAAGGCAAAGCTTGCCCAATAAAGGCCAAAACCTGCCTCTCAATTTGGAAAAGGTTTTGCAATATTGTTTTTGTCCATAAAGTTTAATTCATTGATTTTCTTCACTATCAACTTATAGTGAATGTGGCTTCTTACTGCCAGTTGTTAAGGGCAGCAAAAGACAACATATGTCATCAAATATGTCAGCTGTGATAATGCAAGCCTCACATTATGATATTTACAGGAACACATTGGAGGATATACACTGGTAAACCCTCGAGCAGACTCCCTAAAGTACACATTTCTGCTCCTTGATTACTTTTTGTTTACAACCATGAAAGAATCGCTTGGAGGGAAATGATTTGAAAACAATGAAGACATTGAGGAACATGTGTGCAATTCATTGACAATGCTTTCTCTAACTTTTCTGAATGAAGAATGTTCAAGCTTCCAAATTGATGACAAAAGTACGTAAAGTGTGAAGGTAGATATGAAGAGAAAAACTGAAAGTGTCCTTAGTGTAATACGATTAATTAATATACACAAAATGAAATTGCCATTTATATTAAATCACCGTCACATTTTAAAAATGTATAAAAATTGTAATTTTATTTTTGGTTTTAAATAAGACTTAACAAATGAACAAATGCAATATTTAAAAAATGTGATTTAGGTTACAATACCAAGCAGGATGGCTCAGGCGGTTTTGTCTGTGGTTTGCATTTGGGAGGTCCTGATTTGATTCCCGTGGCTGACCTACCTGCACCATGGGTTTTTTGGGTTTTTTCCCAGGTCACCAAGCGAATACTGGTAGGTTAACTACATTCCCAGAATTTCCTGTTCCTCCATTTCATCTAAATTATCATTTCACATCATGATCTCTTTCAGGGTAGAAGTGTCAGCAGCTGTCTCGGCATTGCCATGACTCCTTCAGTCGGCCACCCTGTGTCTCCTCTCACCACATGCTTCCTTCCTTGGGGCTTAGGTACAATAAACCACAGGTTTCGGTGCCAAATCCCCTCCATAGTAATCCTAATTGTGGGTTACTATATTAATCCATTCATTTTAAAATACACAGTGTAACAAAAAAGTATTCAAAACATTAAGAAAATATTTCTTGCATATAGAGGATAAAAAAATGTTATATGAACACAGGCCCGGAAATTATTTCCATGGTAGAGGTCCTTTTCTACAACTCTGCTGAGATGGTGAGATGTGTAATATGTAGCTGTCCTGTGGACATAACCCCATAAAGAACAGTGGTTTTATTGTACAGTAGTAAACATTTGTTTTTTCATCTAGTTAAATACTAATAACTGACATATGAGTACTTAAATGAGTAGTCTTATTTTCATAGTCTCATTACAAAGTTACTCATAGGCAATACATACTGTCATCCTGGATGTGAACCTTTGCCAGCAGTAAGGTGGCAGAATTGGAGTGCCACTTGCCAGAATCTAATAAAAGACAGGAGATACTGTGGCTTTTGTGTGCCACCTGGCAGTTCCAGAGCCCTTATTTAGTTGCTTTAGGAAACATTTCAGTTCAAGAAGCTTGATTACTGGAATAATTCTCATATTTGCTAGATTTACATACATAAGAGAACAGTTAGGCGAGCGAGAGAGTGGCAGGATGGGTGGGTTGGCCAGTCCATAAGAGTCATAAAGATTGAGAGCAGACAGTCTTGATTGTTTCTGGTTATAAGTAATAGTGAATTAAGTGTAATATTAGTGTTTCTCTAATTTCTTTAACAGATAGTGTTCTTATGAGTAAGGACTATGATACAATGAAGCACAAAATTAATATAATTTTGAGTCAAATTAGTACTTGATGCTCCACATATTGCTAGTGCTTACCTAGAATGTGTAGCTCCCTAATATCCGAAGCTAATGTTGGCAATATATGGAGCATCAAGTACTAGTTCACCTCAAAATTATCTTAAATAAAGCGTGTTTAGTACAACTTTTGTTTTCATTTATTATACTATTAACACTTGTTACATTAAGTTAAGTAGTTTTATTCATCCGTTAAGTCAATACAATGACATTGGATACGTCAGTACAAATATTTAGAACAATACAAATAATATAAGTATAAAAATAAAAAATAAGTTGCATCAAGTGTAATTAATAAGATCTAAGCATGAACCCATAAATATATATAGTTGCATGGCTCTACAACTACACAGCATTTAAAATGCACCACAAATATATACAATTATATGGCCAGCTACAGTGTATCTAGAAATTCACTTATATCATAATATGAATCACTTAATAAAATTTCTTTCAACGATAGTTTGAAACACCTCATGGATTTTATGTTTTTCAGATTGGCCGGTAGTTTATTATACAGAGTGACTGCTGAATATCTAACTCCTTTGGAATAAAGTGTAGTTCTATGTGTTATTGTTCTTAAGTCTGTTTTACCTCTGGTGTTATGATGATGTATTTGATTATTTGTGGTGAAATTTTCAAGGTTTTGTTTTGTATAACATAGCAAACAGTATATATACAGACTGGGCAGAGTCAAGATTTTCAACTCCTTAAAGAAGTTCCTGCAGGAGTCATATTTTTTTCCTGACATTAGGCATCTAACAATCCTTTTTTGTACTTTAAAAACCAAGTGACTGTCTTTACTATCCCCCCAAAACATAATGCCATACCTCATTAGACTTTCTGCATATGCAAAATATAAGGTTCTCATGTCACTTGCATACAACTCATTTTTTATTACTCTTAATGAGAAGTAGAATTTATTTAACTTTATTACTAGATATTTTATGTGTGCTTCCCAGTCTAAATGCTGATCTATCCATACTCCCAGAAAATTTGCTTCTGTCTTATAAGAAACACATGCACCATACAACTTGATGTCAGGTTTGCCAACATTTTTATTTTGTGTGTGACGAAATGATATTGCTGAAGATTTGTTTGTATTAATAATCAATTTGTTTTCAGCAAACCAAGTTTCAATTTTACTGGTTATGTGTTTTGCATTTTCATTTCCCTTTATTATAACATTTGTGTCGTCAGCAAACATAGTTACTCGAGTTGGATTTAAATAATTTGGGAAGTCGTTTATGAATATTAAAAAGAGGACGGGTCCTAGTATGGATCCCTGGGGAACTCCATATTTAATTTTTTTCATTTTTGAATAGTGATTACGTACGACATTCCGCTCATCGACATTTGTGATTTCCACCATTTGTTTCCGATTTTTTAAATATAATTGGAACCAATCCCATACTATTCCCCTTATCCCATAATAGTACAGCTTTTGTAACAGAATTTCATGATGAATCATGTCAAATGCCTTGGTTAGATCTATTAGTAAGCCTGTACAGTTATTATCATTGTCAATAGCCTCCAATATATGATCTGTAAACTCAAAAATTGCTGATGTTGTGGATTTTCCTTTACAGAACCCATTTTGTGCAGGGTTAACTACATTATGCTTCTCCAAAAACGAACTAAATCTTACTAGCATAGCTTTTTCTACAATTTTGGATAAGGCTGGTAAAATCGATATAGGCCTGTAGTTTTCGACTTTTTCTCTATCACCTTTTTTGAAAACTGGTATTACTTTGGCAATTTTAAGCACATCTGGAAATTGTCCGGCTTCAAAAGATTTATTAATTAAATAACTTAGTACTTTATCCAAAACACTACTGCAGTATTTGAACACTGTTATAGGTACCTGATCATGTCCTTCACTTGGTTTATTTTTTAGAGATTTCAGTGTTGTATTAATTTCTGCCTCTGTCACCGGTGTTAGAAACATACACATTCCAACTGAGTTCATGGCATAGGCATTTTTGTGTTAATAAGAGTTAATATTCAATGAGAAGGATGAAAGAGACTTTTCTGTGCTATAATTGCAGACATTTGCAGCTCAAATTTTATGCTGTCTACTATCAAAGCGTATTTTAAATGTTCATCAGTTGTAGAAAACCTAAACTTCAATTTAATCTATTTGTTATCAATGAAATATAAATCCTTTCATGGAAGTGTTGAAAACAGTGTTGTTGTATAAATTAAATTTATTGGGAGTCGATTAATGACACTAAACAACACTTTTAAATTTTCCCGGAACTAGTTTCAGAGGCCTTCCCTTTATCCTCAGCCGGACATCAACTGGTTCTCATTGGTGTAGCTGGCAATATTTTGTCATCAGTCTCCTCTGGTGGCAGTTCGAGGAACTTGCTGAACAAATCTTTCTGGGGGAATGTCGAAATTGAATACTTTGTTCCTATTTTTTGAAATGAAGATTTGTTCCCATGTGGACAGTTCTTGTTTTCCTGTTGTATGTTTTAGTAATTTTGGTTCTGGATTTATGTTGTGGTTTTTTTCCCCAAAAATGCATGGCAACTGCTGATTTTTCTAATTGTTTGTATTTTATGTTCCTAAAGTGTTCCTTTGCTCTTACTTCTAAATTTCTTTTGGTTTTTCCAATATAAATTTGACTACAATCACAGCATTCAATTTGATATATACCAGATTTTTTGTTAGATGGAATGGCATCTTTGATGTTTGAGCAAATTAGGTCTTTTAAGGAGTAATGGTTCACTGGTGCTAGTTGAATGTTTTGTTTTTTGAAGACTTTTTTGAATTTATCAAAGGCCCATGGATGGTAAGTGAATTTTTTGAAGATCATTTTAGTTTCTGTAGCTGAGAGGGTTGTGGTTTCCTTTAGTAGTTTCTTCTTTTTTGCTAAGTTCACTTTTTTGTCTACTAGTGATTTGGGAAAGTCATTTTTCTGTGCTATTTCAATAATTTTGTTGTATTTTTTGTATTCTTCTGCTGTGAGAGGGATGTTGACCAGTCTGTGTGCTAAATTATTAAAGATTGCCTGTTTGTGGGATCTTGGATTGTAACCATTAGCTTTTATGTAGTTGTCTGTCTGTGTTGGTTTTCTGTAAATGCCAAAGTTTATTCTATTTTTATTTCTGATTATTTTTAGATCTAAAAATGGTAAATACTCGTCTTTTTCAACTTCTACAGTGAACTTGATGCTTTTTTCTTGAATATTTAAAAGTTTTAGTGCATCACTGATGTGTTTTTTTATTTGGCACTATGGCAAATATGTCATCTACATATCTTTGCCAGAGTTTGAACATCCAAGGGAAACCTTTAGTGATCCTTATTTCTAGTGCACTCATGTACAGATCGGCCAGGAAGGGTGATAAGGGGTTGCCCATTGCTAAACCAGAAGTTTGATGGAAATACTTTGTTTGAAACTGGAAGAAATTTTGTTCTATGCATAATTTGGTTAGTTCGATGTAATCTGAAATTTCAAGTGATGACATTCCAAGTGATTTGAGCCATTTTTCTATCAACGTCGGGATTTGTTTAACTGGTATGCTGGGAAACAGTGATTAAACGTCAAATGAGACTAGTGTGTCCTCATCATTTAGTTCTAAAATAAAGATAAACTGTGAAACCTGTGATAAAAGCTGCATAGGAAAAACTAAGAGAAACTTGTTAACCAGGCTAAAAGAACACCAGAGGAACGTAAATTTAAAACAAACAGAAAAGTCTGCAGTGTTACACCATTTTTGGACAGAAAACCACAACATTGGCCATAACATAAAACTGTTAAAATCTTTAAGTACACCCATAGAATTGGATATTTGGGGAAAAATATTCATAACCAAAAACCGGCATAAAGTTATAAATTTTGAAATCCTGGCATTAAATGAAGTATTAAAACTTAGTGCCCCTAACACCAGATGGGAGAGGGATCGGAGCACCGAAGTAGTGGAGGAGGAAGAATGTTCCTTTAGTCACCAAACAGCTGAGGATGAGATCAAATGATCTTGAAAACATTTCAATTATACAACATAGAAAGTGAAGTTGAGTGTAAACATACTGACTCAAAAATCAAACTCAAAAATGAAGAATACTTCACTGTTAATAATGCTTCTGCTTTTAATATTTATAAATTAGATACAGTTTCAAACCCCACAGAACAGATCGCCATCAAATACAGAGATAATAATTGAAAACAGGGAAGTAAATACAGCCAATAGCGCAAATTTTCTAGGACTAATTGTGGATAAAAACCTAACATGGGACAAACACATTGATCATATATGCAACAAAATGAGCTCAGTGTTATTCGTAATGAAAAAAATGAACAGTGGATGTTAACACAGACAATGTTATATTATGGATTGATATACCTGCATTGTATCTTATGGGTCAACAGTGTGGGGATGTTGTGCTAAAAAGCACACTACCGAGTATTCCTTCTCCAAAAAAGAGCAATAAGACTAGTAATGGGAATGAAACAAACAGACTCTTGTGGGCAAACCTTCAAAGACCTAATTATTTTAACTGTATATTCACTGTACATATATGAAGTAGTAATAGAATTATTTAACAGGCAAGATAAAGGTGAAACAAATGAACAAATACATGAGCACTACACCAGAGGAAATACAAATTTTCATTTACAGTCACAGATTAGAATTATATAAAACCAGACCTACTGCTGCAGCTCATGAACTGTATAAATTCCCTACCTATCTGAAAAATATTCATCTTAAAATATTCAAGAAAAAATTAAAGAAATATTGTATGGAAGATTGCTATTATTCAATTGACGAATATCTTAAATAATATTGACTAAATAGATAGTATTTGTATAATATAAGTGTAAGAGTGTATAGTTTATGACTTATTATTGTAATTAGGTTATTTTAGAACTTGTTTATGTAGATATTAAACTATGTGATTTTCTGGTTGCACATATTTAACTTGACAATGCTTTGAATATGTTTTGTATTCTTTTAAGCAGATATTAAATGAATGAATGAATGAATGAATGAATGAATGAATGAATGAATGAAAAGACTGAAATGTATTGGTACCATTAGAAAAAATCAAGTGGAAAAAGCTCCTCAGAAAGACTTAAAAAAGAGGCAACTCCCAAGTGTTACAGGATGAAAAAAAATTCTATTACCCTAATAAGATGGCATGATAACAACCAAGTAAGTCGCCACTAACATCACTGAGCATGTGGTTCTTGATAAAGGCCAATGTTGTCATTGGGGTTACTGAGAAAGAAAATACACGAATGTCCAACAACCAACTGTGGTTCAAGAGTAAAGCCACTATATGGGTGTGGAGTTGATCTGTTAGACATCTGCAGGGAACACACAGACTGAAAATCAGAAGTAAGAAATGGTATTGGCCTCACATCAGGTTTTGTACAAATGGTACAGTTATCAACACCTGGCTGCTCTAACGACGAACTGACAAGGACACCTCTTTATTGGATTTCACAATGAAAATAGTACTGGCTGTACTTACAGTACAACAGAACATTAATCCAGGAAGAATCTGTCCTAGTAAGATAACAAAGGTAAGGAATTCATTTGATAACATACAGTTTATTAAATTTAAAGGGAGTTTATTTTCATTTATTTTCATTATTTATTATAACCATTTCCTTGCCAGGTTGTGGATAAAATTTGATATGATGGGAACAGTCATCTAATAGATTCTACTGATGGTGCTCAATGCTGCTGTGCTATGTGTAGGAAATGTGCTGAATTTCAGTACAACATTGATCTTCATCCTAAGAAGTGTTTTGTTCAATACCACTTGGAAAAATGAAGCTAATGGATAAAATGTGAAAGTGATTTTTTGCTTGCATAATATTATATGTTTTCATTGCAACTTTAATTAAAATGTCCAATTAATAATGTTAATTTAAAATGTTACTTCACAAATAGGGATAGAAAATATCAGTAGCACATTCTGTACATGAAGTTGTCATTTTTACTTCTTACTGTATAGCATATGAAATATATATAAAAATTTAAGCACTTAAAATTGCTGAAATACTAAAATTCGTCCTTACTTATTATAACAATTACTTACTGATGATAAACATAAAATTTATGAAAAAATTCAAAAAATAGTATTCTGGCCATTAATGTGTTAATAAGGTCTTTAAAGTTTATAGTAACCAGTTATTCAGGCTCCCTCCACTGCATGAAAGAACCAAAAGTCACTTGGAAAATTGTACCATCAGATGCACATTAAAATCTCTACATTGTAGCGCTTATGACCGCCGTTGTTGAGCACCCTTATATATATACATTGTAGTAGATGATAAAAATGTTGATCTTCTCTTCTCAAACAGGGAGCATATCTAATAAAAATGTTCTCATTCACTCGCCTATGCTCAAACAGCAGGAATCCTTATTCTAGCCCTAGTACACTGCAGGAGCTCAGTAACATCATGCAAGAAATATTTTGCATAGTAAATAGAGGCTGTAGAATGGGATACAATGTTTTAAAGACTGATAGCTAACTATACAGTCCAGAAATTAAAAGCACTTGCAGTATCTATGTCCGCTTTTAAATAGGTATCTCAAGTATTTGAGATCACCTTGTAAGTTTACCCACTGATCCAGGTAGCTGAGGTCATTTTAGACATGGACGCGTAAACAGTTGGTTGTATTATTAAATACGACTCATCTATAGTTTAATAGCTAATTCGCTTCACTGTGGTGTTCCAATACAGTTAAATTTCAATATAGTTGGTCTGTAGTTCAAATTCTGCCAGCACTGTTTTTCCTGGCTGAGGTTCTTTCTATGTTTTCTTCATGCTCATAACGGACAAACACCTGAGAAAATTTAGGCCCTGGAACATTTCCCTTTCCAAATAATCTTTCATTTCATGTGTACCGGTGGTGTCTCATGAAGTAAGGGCAAGTAATAAATACTATTTAAAATAAAAGTAACATTTTCACAAGCCACCAAATTGTCTCTGGAGATGGCACTTGGTGCCATTCCACATGTACTGGTGATGTTGCCAACCTCAGAACACAGACATGCAAACTTTCAGTAATTCCGGAATTATTAAACAGGATTGTGTAAGTGGAAAATGAAAGAAAAATGGTATGAATGAAAAATTTAGGCCCATACAAAAAAAAAAAAAGACCTGACCTAACCTAACCTACAGTGAATAATAAATGTAAGCTTTCATAAAAAAGTAAATTAGTAAAGTCTTACCTGACTTGACCTAACCTAATCAAAAATAAGCATATATATAACCTAACCTAGGAAAAGCAGTATCACAACAGCTTATAGTTTTTTCTTTGCACTAATGCACTTTTCTTTATTATCACCGCTTTTTTTTAAAAAAAAAACAACAACTTTACTTTGCAACAAAATAAGCCATTCTTTCTTGGACAAAGCACAACAAACTAAACTATTTTAACCTGTGACTAAAAAAGTGAAAAAATTCCTATACTTGTGGAGCATAGTCTTTTGCTGATTCTAATACGTGATGTACCCATTTGGAAAATGTTTGCTTAACACCTACTTCACAAATATCGTTCAAATACACTTCATTAAAAATCCCATGACCTACTAGCAACTCCAATAAATTCACACAGTTTTCAGTTCCTATAAATTGCCTCATAATCTAAGAAATGGAGTTCTGACAATCTCTGCACCACATGGTCATGATAGGCCTGTTACAATATTTACAATACACCATGTGAATGAAACACTAGAACAAGGAGGAGGAGGAGGAGAAGAAGTAGTACAGAACATGCCATTCTAACAGGTTTCAGTTCTACAATGAGGTTGACAGTATAGGAAAATGACACCATAAACTGATATAACATGATTTTCAATGAAACAAATTAGCATAAAAATTGTAATAAAGTGTTATTACCAGCAGGAAGTGCTAAAATTTTATTAAAAACACATTAAATAGATAAAGATAATGACTTTTACATTATATAGTTACTTTTGGGCTGGTTGTGGTTAACAAATAATGGCTAAAAAAAGTAAGTTTGCTAGGAAACTTGAGTCAATCGAAAGATTTTAAGATGTGTAGGCTTATCCTGATAGCTCTGTGATAAGCGATCAGTGCATCTGAACATCCATGGTTTGCTCATGGGAATGAATGTTATGTGCAAGCATGAGAATTTGCCTTGAAACTGCTGTAAACATTCAAAGTAGGGCAGGAATAAAATCACATACAAACTGTTTTAAACTATTTCTTACAGCGACAGGAGGAGCATTTTTCTTTCTCAGTTTATTCCTTTCATTAAAAAAAAATCATGCATCATCCAATAGTGCCAAAGATAGAAACAAACACACACACACACACACACACACACACACACACACACACACGTGCACACACACAGAAGAAACAGTTGAATGCATACATGTGCAAGAGATGCATTACATCTTACTCCACTACAGTGAAACCTATTATATATATATATATACTGGCAACAATCCATTAAGCCATGAGATTAAGTGAGTTTGGACCTGGCTTGATCACTCTATTAGAAAAACTTATATCTGAATGACAACTAAAAATTTCTTAAAACAATATTACATTTTCTGTATGAAATCATATTAAGCCACAATGTATCCAGAGAAAATGTAAAATCATAATTCTTGTAAGTTTCATTTTTGGATTAACTGTTGACACTAGGTCACTGTTAAAAGCATTACATAATAATAATTACAATAATCATAGAAAAGGTTAGGTTAACACTATTTGTGAGAAAGGCTCCTTAAAGTGGGAACAGCAGGACTAATGTGGCAAAATAAGCAATAGAGGTTAATAAGTTTATCTTACATGCACAATACAAGATAACCCATACTTGTTGCCAAACTAATATCACTTCTACGACAGAATAAAGTATCATTTCTTCCTCTGTCATCATTATTTATATCCTGATTCAAACTTCTTAGGCTTAAATTATATTTAAAAAAGAATAGCACTTACCTTAAACAAATCCTTAAAGTACTGACTGCATGCTGATAAAACCACTCTATGTGCGCGTAAATTTCTTCCTCCAGCTGACAATGTGACGTCCGTGAGATCATCACCATCGAGTAATTGAGGAAGAGATGCTAATAAACTACTCTGGTAATTATGCCACCGCAGGCAGAACTGTTGATTCGAGTCCATCATTATTTCTATAAGTGAATCACATGATTAGAAATTAATAACACCGTGATGCATAACACCGGGTATCCAGATCCATTACGATTCACTGCTATTGTTAAGATATTACCACGCAACAAAAGGTTGGGGTCTCCAACCTGCCCCTTTCCATTCCATTACCTAAAGCTCAGGAATCGTCTTCCAGGCATATCTATTCTTACCCACTCCCACTGCTCAAATAGGGTTACTAAATAATGTTAAAACAAGCGTTATAAATAGAAATATTACAATAACTCACACTCAAAACTGATAAATGAAAGGATCGAGGATTACTTATAGGTGATAAACAGTAAAATTTGGTGTAATGCTAAACAGTTCTCACCTTTAACACTTTTCGCTTTTGGGCACGCAACCAACTCCAGCAGACGGACTCGTCTCCGCTCCGGATTTCTTGGCATTATCGCGCTGCTCAATTTTTTTTTTACATATACGATTTAGCCGTGTTCATAAAGGCGGCTAATTCAAAAAGTGCATTGTTCGTATAGCAGATAGCGCTAGCTAAAGCTTCGTGTTGATCAGTGTTGATATTACATTTGTTGTCAGAATAAGCTAGGGAAAGACACAATAGAAACTGCAGTAATCCAACATTTATCACATCTATATATTCCGGTGAAAATATTCAGTAAAGATCGAATCTGGAAGCCTTGTCTTCTGAAAATAAAAAAGGAGCAAATCTCTACAAAAATGTCTTCACACCAGTTTTCTGATATTTCCAATAATGGTGAGTGCACAGTTAATAGAGCAAACGGTGGAAATAGAGATTCCAGTGGAAATAAAGGTGCCAATGTAGCTAATAACACTAATTACAAGAGTGCAGAAAAAGATAAGTTTACAACAAACTTAACATCCAACAATAATCAAGAAATCAAGACATACCATGATAGAACCGGTACCAACTCTTCAGTAAACACAGGACTTTCTGAGGGATCTAATTCAGAACAATCCTTTGTAAACAATCAACCTAATCGTGTTTGGGAATCAGAGTACCTTACCTCAGCAGATATAGCTCCTGCCTTTTTTTATGAAAATCTAATTGAAGAGATGGATAAGAACATTATAATGCTGAAAAAGTCTTTGGACAAGGTTCTTGAAATGAGAGGTAATGTATAGATTAACTAAAATATTAAAAATTCATTTTTTAGAATTATGATTAAATTAATTTTTGTTTGTATTGCATAATCAAGAACTATTATTTTAACTTTAATATCATTAAACATTAACCTTGTTAAATTGTTTGTTTATAGTTTCCATGGCAGAACTGAAGCTTAGTTTGAAGGAAATAAGTAGCCCTGAACTTGTATGCAAAGCAGAAGAATTAAGTACAAAATTGACAACATTAGAAGAAAGCCATTCAAGGTTCAATGAAATGATTTTATCCTTAAAGAATGAAATACGACCTTCAGTGGTTGTAAATGATGGAAATAAAGTCAACAGGAACTAAATATAATTTGATGTTATATTGAAACTGTAATAATCAGTCATTTATTTGTATTATCAATACAGCATTCATTAAAATTGTTATTACCATGATTTTGCTACCTTTTTCTTATATTCTCAAATTACTTTTCCACAATTTTATATTACCTATTATTACAAATGACAAAACTGTCACATATTGGAAACTTAATTTTCATTGTACAAAAACAGACTATACAAGTAAATCAAAGTTACTGAGGCAATATTTCTAATGAAGATCAAGATCTTAAGCATATGAGGTACTCAAGCATTTATGGAGCAGTTCAAAACAAAACGAAAACAAGAGAGTAATGAACAAAAGACAATTATTTAAAACACTTATTAAATATGGTTTTTTTTTTTTTTTTTTTTTTTTTTTTTAATTTATGTCCTCCAACGTTAAGTCATATCGGACGGAAATATGGGAAAGATAATGTATAATACTTCTAGCACATAACTGGTTACCTTGGATATGTCAGTTTTATACCCTTATTTGCATATTTTCCAGAATTACATATGTAATAATTAAGCTGGTAATTTTGGATTTACATTTCTTTATAAGGAAAATTCATTATAAATTTAAAAAATTTACCATCAGTTGCTGGAGATGCAAAGCATTGTGGCTCATAAAATTGTCATCTTGATAAACTGTTCTCATTTACAGGATGTATTTCAATCCCTGTACCTCTACCCGTTAACTGTTTTCTGAATGAATATAGGCCTTATAATTCGGTATGCATTCACAGCACACCAAACACCAATTTTCTGGCCATGCAATGCCATTTCATACACAATATCAGGTTTTCCTGCATTCCAATATCTGTTAATTTGTGATGATACATGACCATGTAACAAAAACCATGCTTTACCTGTGAAAAAAATTAACTTTCGGTCAATAGAACCATCATGAACTTACCTACGCAGAGTTTTTCTCGGACTATCTCATTGAGTTTTTCCTGTGCAAACCCATGACAAGTTCTTTTGGGTTTCTTATCATATCTTATTGTAGAGCTTCTATCACGAACAGTACCAGTTTCTCTGAATCTCTTTACAAATTTATGAATTGTCTCTCTGTGTGGCACAGGAATACCAAAAAATTGGTCTTCAAATAGCCGTGTCACTTCTCTACAAGACTATTCACATGTAAGAATTATACATGAATATGTGGTATGCTAAAGTATACACACTTCTTGGTATTATAGCAGAACTAATCACAATTTGACCACAAAGAGCACAACAAGAGCCTGCACTAGCAGTGGCTCAACATGCAATTACAGAGAAAGACGGGTGCCAGAATGGTGAGAAGCACTGTATGCATACAGCTACCTTCCACTTGCAGGCCGGCCACCAGTGAAAAATAAGAGTGTATATGATATGGGGAAACAAAGTACCTGAACATGTTTTGAGGAGTAAGGAGTTGTTTCTATCGTCAGCATATGTCCAACTCATATTGGACATCATAAACATTAATTAGTATTTCTAATTCAACTCATCCTTATAAATGAAAAATACATCACCGTTTCTAATACTTCTATTTAATTGAAATGGGGAAACAAATTATAATATTTATAGAAAGAACGGAAATTAAATTAAATTATTAGTAAAATAATTATTTTACTTAACAATGCTGTCAATTGTCAGGATCGTATCAGCATTACATGTATACTGCAATTTCTTCCCACAGTTCTTTTACATGCCAGTAAATAATATGGAGAGAAAGAACAGATGTATAAATTAGAAAAGTCATACTCACAACCTCTTGCAATGAAAAAAATAAAAAAGAATCAGAATTTCAGATAGCTTTCATGGAATGATGTAGTTATATTTAGAAATATATATCATCCAACATATATTTTAAAAATTGTGTATTTTTATATGGTCTACTCATAAGAGTTTCTATCTCTTATGGTTTATATATAACCAAAATAACATGGTTGTTGGGGGACATACTTTACCCCCACATGACAACCTCGCCCGTCTTGGTAGCATGTCTGCCTCACGTTCAATAGATTCCAATTTCGACTCTCGCTTAGGTGAGTTAGCTGAATAATGTTTTTCCAGGTTTTTCTGTTATCCTGTCATGTAACTCTACGCTCCATGGACCCCTGACTCATTTGAACATCATTTCACTAATTTCATTCATTGTCCGATATGACTTAGCATTGGAGGATGTAAATAAAATAAACGATAACCTCACTGCGGTATATAGAGATGCAGCACTAGAAGGAACAAAAATCAATTCTGCACAGTTGGATGAGGGAAATATGCATGTAATAATAAATTACAGTACAGAATTAAACTCTCATATATAATTGGTATTATTGGTATTACAAGAAGAGGTTTCAAATTTCTGATTCCTGTGCAAGCTTTCTCAAGTTTTCTTTGAACTTTGTTTTAACTTTTTTTCAATCATCGAGCTTTTTCAGTAACAATCCTGCAACATAATTTTTGTTTCTTTTCAGGAATAAATTCTGTTATCTAATTTAAGATTATCTTTTGTGATAATAAATACTGTGAGTTGTACAATTTATACAAATATTACTGTTCAAATTTTTATTACATTATTTTAACTACTGTCCTACGAGAATATTTAAATTATTATATGCTTAATTTAAGTCATTTTTGTATTCACAATAGTGATGTATTTTCTTCTGCTATATGTTTCTCTCTGAGCCATTTGAGCAACAGTAAATTGTCTGTAAATCTTTGTTTAACTTCTCTATAAGAGATTTCTTTTTTTAAAAGGGAATAATACAAGAAATTTCTAGGTACTAAAACAGTTTCCTTTTTAATTATAAAAACATTAACAGATATAACACAGACACATGGACTCATATTGCATTAGCTTCCGCAAAACAGAGATTCTATGTCGCTGATTAGCCAGGATATGAAAAGGGAAAGTGGAAGAATAGAATCACCGGTTAGGACATCATATAGTGCAGGGCAAAAATTCCATGTAATAGGGCCATAAATAAGAAGTAACTAAATATGCTGTAAAGATTTTATTTACATTTTATTTACAATATGTTTCTTAAATAACATAATTACAGAATAAAAATTATTTATTTACAATATCTTGCAACAATATTTCTAGCACTCACACAGTTTTCTTTTATTTACAAATTTCATGAGCATAGCAAAATACATATTGCTAAAACGTTTGACAATGACACCATTTCTTAAACATTAAGCACTAACGGGAGCAAAATAATTATCAATAACAAAGCTAGTTCCTTTGATCCTAATGTACTTAAATAATTTTCCTTAGAAACAATGACTTGGAGTGTAACTATACCTTGTTTCACGTAAGCTTGCCCGGTAATCTCTTAACGGTCACGTGACCTCATCTCCTCTCATTGGCTGCTGTTTGGTAGAGACTGTTTTGCGGTAAAAATTAGTTCGTTATTTAACATGGTGATATATCTTTATATGTTGAAAGAGAATTGTCAAATATTTACTTTCATAACTGTTTCAATTAAATATATTACGCAACAGAGTTAATTTATCTGAAATGCATGTTAATTCTTAAACAAAGTAAAGAGGAGGTTCCTTTGCATCTAGGCCTGCCTTTCTGATTACACAAGATCACGTGCTTTAGCGGTAGTGAATTACATATATTTGTTTATATGAGTTTTATCACTGACCTTGTTCTGAACTGGATTAGTCATGTATTGTCATTAGAAGGTGTACTGTGCGCGTTCGAGAGATACGTTATTTTATCCATCGTTTATTGCGCATGTACTTATTATATGTATAATGGCAGAGTCTACCGCCAGTTTTTCGCTGAAGCATCGTAAGGGTAAGCCATTACAAAGCGGTGAAAAAAGAATTGTGTTGCATGTGTTTAATGCACTCACAGAGAAGAATCCGTCTTTGTTAGTGAGGGAAGTCGAACAGTTGTGCTCCGAACTTACAGGTGTGAGTGTTAGGTCCATAGGTACATCGCGACGTGAAGTTGAGAAAACAGGAAAACTTACCACTCCAGGCAAACGCAGGAATAAAGAAAAGCGCGTGCTCGGAGAATGCGATGAGTTCGTTAAAACTGCTGTACGTCGTCATGTGCATAGTTTTTTCTTTAGAAACGAACTCCCTAACATAAATAAAATTTTGTCTGCTGTAAATGAAACAGCGAAACTGTTACTGCAGAATCAGAATCCGAATCCGAGATGGAGGGGATTACTCCCATTACCAGATTCTCCATAACGCGTGAGTTCAGTTTCATTATAAACTTGTATTTTTGCATGCCTTCATATACTTATTTGCATGATTTTAGCTATCTCCTGGCATTTGACGTTTACTGCAGTTTTAAATGTGATGGGAAGGCACCGCCTATGGCCTGTGGCGCGAAAGCATTAGCCAATTAGGGCGAGGGGGAGGGTTGTTGAACGCGGAGTGATACATTTCAGCCGGGCAAGGTTATATGAAACAGAGAGTAAAATAGTCGGTTTTTCTCATAACTTTCCTGCAGCATGTAGACTATATTGTACAAGCAATAGTTAACAACTTAAGTAACAAACATATATCTTTATCAATGACATCCTGCTTAGTAAATATATTACATTCCAAAATTTCAAAGTACTACTCGCCACTTTATCTTGAACTTCCCAATGGCACCATGACTTTTCATGTCTTTTATGCACTTGTACACTCAATTTCAAGAACTGCTTTTTCCTAGTTAGTGAAAAGCTGAAGTAAAGGGCACAGTAAACACATTGCCCCTTTTAATATTTGCAGGAGTTTGTGGTGTTGGCTGGATCTGCTTCAGCCATCTAGTACTTTATTATTTGAATTAGTTAAATACAAAAGTAAAACAGATGATAATACTAGAGAACAGCAACAAAGGTAACATGATATAGTGAAATATACAACTGGTAACACTGAAATGTGGACAATGTTCAGTTGTTACTTAGGCAAAGTACAGGCCATCTTGACTCCAAACGTTTGTACCGCTAGATTTCAAGGCTCAAGTTCAGTGCACGAGTAGCAAATATAACAAGATAGGTTATACAAGTAGTAATTTAGAACATTATTCCTAATGAGTATGAACCATGATCCAATGAAGCACCAAAGTAATATAATTTTGAGTCAAACTAGTACTGTATGCTCCATATATTAATATAGTATTAATATATATGGAGCATGTAGTACTAGATGAAATGAAAATTATATTAATTTAGAACATGTTTAATTTTGCGAAGACTTCTGCATAAAAGTAGTTAGTGTTCCTTAACAACTACAAACTCTGCATTAAGGTTGGTACCACTTTAAGGTTGGTATTCATAGTTGTATTTGTAATTTCAATCCAAAATTAAATTTTCAAATTTCTTTTGGATTTCAGCACAAATAAACTGTTCTTAATAATGATCCGTCATAAAGTATTAATTTCAATAATTGTTAAAAATTATAGTATAAGTCGACTGAGACTTTTTTCATGGTGTTATACTTCTTTAATTTTATCAAGTCCAGTAGACACCTGACTTATTTTGGTTTTACCTATAACCCATAGAATGTATGACAATTCAGAGGTTGAAGATACTGAAAATTAGGAAATGCAAAGAATTTGTACCTCAAATGATAAAAAGGGATTTCAAAGATTTTAAAAAGATTTAAAAAAGGTAAGTGATGAAGCGTCAATAAACCGACTACAAATAGTTTTTCCAATTTCAAAGAAGGTTTTGTTTAAAACAAATATAGGACTTATGAAACAAAAGTGAAAAAATTACTTTTAAACTTAATAAGTGTGTTAACTCAGACAACTATTGTAGTCAGGATTTAAACACTATGTCACTTGCATTTAAATATTTGAAGATCTAACCTTCAAGGTTGAAAATGGATACAATAGCTTCCAAAACTAGTCCATCAAAAATTAAAATGTAAGTGATGCAGTGTGATAGAAATCCACTACAAATAATTTTATGAAGTAATTTGGACATCACTGTTACTAAATTACTCCAAATGTGTAATTAATGCAGAAGGCTTGTCTTAATTTGTTTGCACCATTTTAAATGCTCTTTTACAGATTATTTCAACAAAATACAGCAGGTAGCATGCGATAACACAGAGATAATCTAGAGTATTGGCAAGGTTTATCTCTTTTAAACATAACATTTCTATTCATTTAATTTTGAAGTAAAGATAAAATAAATTAATTTAATTTATACAACAACACTGTTTTCAACACTTCCATGAAAGGATTTATAAAATAAACTACCTATAAATGCTTTCTTTAAAAAACATGTTATCAAAATGAGCAGCATTGTGTAAATATAATTTTTATATTATTCATTCTTTGTTGTCATTAAGAATCTATGGCTGTTTTCAATAACTATAGTGCCATATAGTCAAGAATTATGAAATTTAACATACGAAAGTATATAAATAAGTAACTAATACTGCAATAAAAGCCAGAAGCTTTGAGTTTTCAGAAAAATGGAGAACATGGTCATAACTATGCTATACTGTTCTATATTCACATCTATATTTATCAAATGACAACTACTTAAAAATATTTCTTTAAGCTCTTCCTTCCAATATATATAAAATATTTGATGACTTGCTTTTCTTTCATTTCTAATCATCCAAGTTGCAGAAGAAATTATTTTGCTTGTATTCAGTTTAAACAAATATGGAGGAATAAATTAGTATAATGCCATGAACTATCTAAATAAATAAATAATCAAACAACTTACAAATTCAAATATAATGGCCTTATAGTTTTTCATGGCATAAATATTACTTTTATTAAGTCTAATAAAATGAAAAGCCCTTATTAAAAAAATTAATTGGCTACTATGAATACCATCCTAAATAACTTTATTTTACTTAAAGAAATATCACATTTAAGAGGTATCAGTTTTGAAAGACATCTTAATTTGGGATGTTCTTGTTTATAAACAAACTCTACGTTTTTCAAAGAATTACATATCTTTACATAGAAAATGAAGCTAGTTACAGTGGAGTAATAAATATTACACAAATAAATATATTTTTTAATGAATCTCCACTTATCTTAAGAAGTATTAACATCAACTTCTTAAGATAAGTGGAGATTCATTAACAAATATTTTTATTTGTGTATAATTACATATCTTGTTCAACCTTCAACACACAATGCACATTTTAGCCATCATTTGTTACAATGTCTAGCAGATGTTTATATTTGGTTTTCTTCTGACACAAAAAAAAAAATGGGGTAGTTTTAAGTAATTTGTCTCAGATACCAGTAACCTATAAAATTCATCCTGCATAATCAATTATTCATTCTTTTGTATCTATTTAGATTATTAAAAGTAAGAGTTTTTCGTTACCTTTGAGATATAACAATGCAATGAACACTTTTACTCTACCTATAAAGTGACTTAAAATACAAAATGAAGGGCTTTCATTCAAAACAGCATGCACACTCTTACAAACATCATGCAGTTCTTCATATCCCTTACAGATTTGCATCTATACCTTACACAGTGAAGCATTCATTAAAAAATTATTTTTCTATGTTATTCTTGATACATTTTAACCAAAAGCATTTCAAGTTAAGCAATAAGTACTTAATGATACTATATACAAAAACAACATTCACACATTCAGTGAAAATGTAAAGAAATATACTATCTTCCATGGTCATATTACGAGCTCTTCCAAAAGAAAAGAAAAAGGAAGAAAATCTCATACCTGAGGCTTCAGATTATGATGGTGTGATATGTGAGAAATTGTATTAAAATAAAGGTTTTTTCATCATCATAAGCCTCATAAGTGGCATAAGTCTTTCCTCTTCATTGGATATCTGTTTTTTAATTTAAAAATTATGTTTTACAAAATTTAAAGAATAAAATATCATATTGCTGTATTTTAACTATTTCCACTTCTCCATAATGTTTGTTAGGACTGAGCAAAGCCTGTAAAAAAAACTTTAAGTCAAGGAAAACAGTCCTAGTTGGATTGGAATTACAGACCTTCCATTCAGAGTTATGTATTAACCTCAGCTACCCATGTCAGTCAAATAATAGAACAAAATTACCATACATAACTCCATAGAATACTACAATTTACTAATTCACATCTCTACTACATGCTGACTTGATTTAATTAACTGTAGCATAGTGAACATTTATGCAACTAAGAAAAAACCGAATATTTACAAGCTTTTACTAACTACCAAAACTACCTACTAACATAATTTATTACTTAATATTATTTTATTTTACGATAGCAAATTAAGCTGCTTTTCTTTTCATTTTTCTTGTTTCTTGTTTTTTTTTTTTTTTTTTTAATTAATAAAAGATTTTGGAGTTATCGTGTAGGGAGAGGCCAGAATTACCTCTATGGTGCCTCAGATTAAGCATTAAAGCGAGGCCAATATTTCCAAGCTACTTCCTGTGAACATTGCACTTAATTTAAACCATCCTGCAGAAGATCTATGCTATTTTGAACAAAAGCCCTTCATTCAAAGTACAAAAATTGAAAGAAGCATAGAGACTGTGAAGCACAAGCTATAATAAAAGTGAATCAAGAAGATATTAACACATTGCTTAAACTGACTCGAGATTTACTGATGATGGGAGCAACAACTCTTGAAATATGTCCTGTAAAAAACAGTGAGAGTGAAGTATGAGTCAATGTCTTCTCGATTCACTTTTAAAAGCTCTTCATACTGAAAATTACATGTACAGAAATGTTCAATATAACGACTACATGACCTTCACTCAGGTCCACATCTGATTTTCAAGTAATACATAAACATACATATAAAATCCTGTTCTACCTTCCTTGCACATTAACATAAAAAATACAAAAGCAATATCAGAAGCTCAGCAAACTATGCTTGTCATTATTACAATAAAAACAATAAAACTTTAAACAAAGAATTTGCTCAAAAATTTGCTGTTAATATTGGAATGTCATTTTCGATAAAAAATTAAGTCTTACAGCAACATATCATTGTACTACTGGAAAAAGCTTGTGACTCACAAATATAATACTACAAAAGAACTTCGGTTTCAAAACTTCCCCACTGCAAATAACTGTTTATCTAGTTTAGTTACATAATATGGATTTTGCAATAATAAAAACAGTTGTAAACCTGTTTAATGCCTAATTTGTTTAGTAATGCTATTTCTTTATGCAACTAGTTTCATAACTAATATGGATTACTAGTATGGACAGTGCCTGCCTTGTAAGCGTACATGGTAGCATGCCTGCCTCACATTCAAGAGGTCCCAAGTTCGAATCTCAGAGTGAGTTACCTGGATAAGGTTTTCCCTTATCCTTACAGATGAATGTTGCTCATGACCCCATGCTCATTTGAACATAATTTCATCCATTTCATTCACTGTCCAACATGACAATGTTGGAGGACATAAACAAATTATGGACAGCATACTAATCCATATTGTGCATATCAGACCCCTGAATATAGGAAGTATTCAAGATAGCCATGACATAAAACAATTGTTAAAGCTTCTCTAGTTGCAAGCTGGGAAAATGAAAGTGGGGAAATTCCACCTAATGTGAGTCTTAACTCCCTCAGTTGCTTTCTCTGTGAAAGCATCATGTTTTGTTTATACAAAGTCAAAACTGGCTACTGCATAAAAATACAATGATGAAAACTACAAAGAACAGAATAAAATAGTAGAAATTAATCAAGAATAAAAACTAAAAAAATAACTTTGTATGCTATTAACAAAGGAATGATGAACAAAACTCTCACTCACTCTCCTAAGCTCAGCAGGAATGTTGGTGATTTCTTGCATAATGTTATCACCAAGTTCCAGTACTATATAAGCGTTAGAACAATACACTTTGTCTTTCAAAGAACCACATAAATAAAAACTGCAATTAGTCAAGTGGGTGGGACAAGGGGGTCACAAATCAACACTTATAATTCTGTTATGAAATACTTCTCTTATTCTATTTAATGATTCTGTAGCCATAAGTGCTCTTGCAGAATCTTGCAACCAACCATAAAACTTTATTTTTCTTTCAAGAGATAAAAAAGATGGCCCTAGAATAAGTCTCAGGCTGTGCCATGGGTAAGCAGTTAGATCGCTTGATTCTCACCAGGGAGGCTCGGGTTTCATACCAGCGATAGTAAAGTGACATTTGTGATGGACAACACAGTGGCAGAGCATGTTTTCTCAGGATCTATGGTTTCCCCCACCATCATTCTGCCAAAAGCTCCATTATCACCTTTCCTTTCATTAATTTTGCCCTCATTCTGTCATCTACTTCTCTCATTCTTAAACCAGTCATTGGGCTGATCACCCATTCTGGGTTCTCTATCTGATGCAGAGTTTCTGTGCCTCAACCCAAAGCCTAAAGGCATAAGGGATACAGAAAGAAGAAGAAATCTCTGATATTTTTAAGAGATATGCTGCTGTTTGAGAGCAGAAGGCAGAAGATCAACACTTCCAGCATGTACTATAAGGCAAGAATTTTATTGCACCTGTGATGCCACAATTTTTCTGTTAACTCTTGGTTCTCTTGCTTCATGGAGAAAGTCTGCAGAATGGATAGCCATATGTTCTAATGACACTATATATATATATATATATATGTCAATCATTGCTCACTTTACATGGCCCACCCCATTCTTTATTACATATTTTATAATACCTCAGTGAAAATTCGAACCAAAGTGTGCATATATCACCTTGAATCCTGGTTAGTGATTTTCATTACTTGATTAACTGAGCTATTAACCTAAGATCAGCTAGCATTAGGTTCTAAGGACACAACTATTTACAATATATTGTTCTGTTTCCAATGCTAGTTTTGATAGAAAACAAATTGGTTCTGAAGGCTTAACCAAGTTTTTCCAGTAGGTCAATAATATATTGATTCTTAAAGAAAATATACATATTAATAGTACTAATACTCATAATGTTCTGAAAAAGTAATCTGTTATAAAATTGTGCATTTTATAGAATACACATTTTGTTTCCTCTTGGGGCAAAACTTTGAAAATAATAAATAAAAAAAATATCTACATGGTCAATAAATTGCTATAAAATTCATTGGGGAATGAAGTAACATTACGCTTTACTTCTTCAGAGCACCTTAATGTAGATCAAGCTTTACATCTTGTAATCCAGGCACTTAACATTTTTCCTAGCAAGCTGCTTCACTTTTCACAGTCATCCATCACACATATACCCTTTGAAAGTGGAATGCTTAAATACGGTCCCACGATTCAGTACTTGAACTATGTGAGAGAGAAGAAGTTTTGCTTATTTGTCGCTTCAACGGAGGCATTTCGAAATAAAACCGCTCGTCTATAGTCAGGCCATTGGAAAACTGCTTAAGTGGAGGATAAGCTCGAATACCAAATACTGTAGGTCGCTTGTCAGGCTCATGTGACAGCATCATCTGCAACAATTTAAACTGAAACAAAACAAAACAAAAAAAGCTGGCTGAAATCCATATTAAGAACATGGTAACAAAGTATATTTTTCCTTTTATTATACAAAATAATGTGAAATCTAGTAGAGGAGCTACAATATTGGAGGATGAGGAAGAAGAGGAGGAGGAGGAGGAGGAGGAGGAGGAGGAGGAGGAGGAGGAGGAGGAGGAGGAGGAGGAGGAGAAGGAGAAAGGAGGGGAAGAAAAAGATGAAGTAGGAAGATGAAGATAAAAATTCACACTTGCATGTACATGCACAAAATTCCTACCATTTTCTAAACATATATCTTTTTTTGAGAGAGAGGTTGAGTGACATCATAAAAGATTTCTGAAGAAATCTCAAAATCGAATTTTGAAGTGGAACACAGTAGTTCCTCTACTTAAAATAGGTGGCAGCAGAGATAAAAGGCCTGGCACCATGCAAGCTGGGATAGCTTATAAAGAATAATGACCACACAATTTGTACATCATAAGTTAGACATAAAGGGATCATTTTGTATTAAGAGCTAGGTATATTGAGACATACAAATAATTTCAATTCAATTCAAAATACAATAGGTAAGAAGAGAAATTGTAAAGCAGCCAAACATAGTCCTAAATTTGCCTAACTAGAAAATGCACACAAGATCTGCTACATGCTTCAAACAGTATTTTCTTACCTCTTCTGGAAACTTTGGCTGAAAATCCACAGGAAATTTATTCTGTCGCAGATCTGTCAAGGTACGACCCCTTTCCATTTCCGTTGTGAAAGGAACCAGCAGTTCAAATAATATAACTCCAAGGGAATAAATGTCCACTTTGTAACTGTATGGAAGTCCCAGTGCCTAAATAAAAATACAAAAACATATAAGTTAATAGGTTTTACAATGTTTGTCTTCCTAGTTCTTAACAGCAGGTAGAAGAACAAACTTATACTTTCTAATCAGTTTTCCATGTGTTATATGCATACTTAATAATAAGATATGATTACTATAGCCTAGATTTGTATGTAAACAAATATCCCCCCCCCCCCTTTACATGTAACTAAAACAAAGTTTAATATCCTGATCTGGTGCATTTGCAAACTTTTATAAAAATACATATTTTGCACAAAAAATGCAAATAAATGTGTTTTACACATACCAGTAAATATAAATACTTCTGATGACTTAATGCTTCAGAAAACTTATCTTCAAAATTCCTATATGAAAATATTAAGCCACATGGGATCCATTTGTGAAAATTAAAAGAGCTGGGTTACTATTGATAAAAATATAGATATCAGTAATAGAAAGGTTGGAAATATAGTTATAGGTTATCGTAAAATGATGAAAAAATTTCTTAATAAAAATAGTTGCTAGTCTGCAAAGAAATGCCAGCTGCAATTCTGAAACTGCAGTTTAGGGTATTAATGAAGCTTTAGAAGCCTTAAGGCCTAATGGAGTTAAACATGACAATGTTTACACAGAAAATGAAGCTAGTTATAGTGGAGTAATAAATATTATACAAATAAAAATATTTAGTAATTATTTTCCACTTAGCTTAAGAAGTTGATGATAATACTTCTATCTTCTTTATATGAGATTAATTTCGTGAACATTTGCCCACATCTTCAGTCAACACACTTCGTTGTCAAGGATACCATGTATTTACGTATTACCAACATCGGAAGACGAAACAAACCTAAAAACAGAATCAATTGCCGGTATGTCAAAATTCATTACGCGATTTTTATTTCTTAAAATATTTTTTTCCCAAACTATTAAATCTATGGGAACATTTAATTGTTTTAATAATTTACCATAGATTTAATAGTTTGGGAAAAAATATTTATTTTAAAAAATAAAAATTGCGTAATGAATTTTGACATACTGGCAATTGATTCTATTTTTTAGGTTTGTTTCGTCTTCAGATGTTGGTAATATGTAAATACATGGTATCCTTGACAACGAAGTGTGTTGACTGAAGATGTGGGCAAATGTTCACGAAATTAATCTCATATAAAGAAGATAGAAGTATTATCATCAACTTCTTAAGATAAGTGGAAAATAATTACTAAATATTTGTATTTGTATAATGACAATGTTTGCTTCTGCATACAGACTGTGCAGCACATATGAAGAGAACTGTCCAAGATCTAACAAGGGAACTATCACTATGCTCACACCTGTACACGCTTAAGTGTCTGATGGCATCATCTCATGGAGTCTGTGTGCCAAAAATCAGGTGCGGAGTATAGCTGGAAGTATCCAAAAATAAGTCCAGAATATGTAGGAACATACAGGCATAATAACACAGCATTGTACATGAAGGGTTGTTTACCCCAGATAGACAGCAGTCTAAACATGGCATATGTAAGGAGCGCCATCTCCTGCACCCAAAAGAGCTGATGAGGGATGTCCAGCAGGTACCTGAATGGTCACATGCAGCACTTTCCAGGCTTCAGCTTTGGGTGCTGTGGTTCTATTCCACAGCAGATTTTAGGTTTACATACGGCATACATGGGTTATATACAGCAGGCATTATACCATTAAATTTTCAGGTGATTAGAAGTGAGATTACAGTGATAGTCCCCTTGTAAGTGTAATTTTCTCGAATATGATTCATGTCTTTGTCATTCATGTTGTGTATACAAGGGTCGGCTTTATAAGTTCCAGGCCTCCCAATAAAAATAAAAAACATTAAAAAAAATTTTTCTTTATTTCTCAACATAATTTCCAGAAAGGTTAGTACATTTGCAATATCAGTATTATAATTTAATTAAACCACCTCTGTAGTGCAATTGATCATGGTCCTCAAAATAACTGTTTACCTGCATGTTCTTTTGATATGTTTACAGCCTCTGCTATCTCAAACAACTTTAATCGGTGGTCTTTCAGTACTAAATGACGATTTTTTTTCAATGATCTCTGGAGTTGTGACTTCCACAGCGCATCCGAGCGAGACTCATCATAGTGCTCCTATATCCCACTCTGCAACCTACCTTTTATTCATTGTATATAAAGAAGCAGAGTCTTAATGTACTGTCCATTCCCTCCTTTATTTCTTAGGCATTAAACCTTTCAAATGGAAGTACTTAATCACTGCTCGTTTTTCCAAGTCTTCCATTTTCGTGAAACCTCTACACTTGTCATGTTTAAAATGCTGTCATTTAAAAACTAAACAAGCTATTGACCTGCAACTATGGATATAAGCTAGTCTAGAGTTAAACTATATGATGCTATCCATCAAACTGGCACTGTGGCACCATCTCTATGTGAGGCCTGGGATTATCAGCTGACCCTTGTATATTGTGTGAAGCAATACCAACAGCTTATCCTAATGTAGACAAGCTAGTCTCCAATGGAAAAAACAGTGTTCTTGAAAGCTCCATCACAGATTGCTCCTTTCAAAAATATTAATCCCAACCTTCCACTGCCTCCTACACCATAGTCATATGTTGGGATACCTGACTATGGTATATTATACAGATCATTTTGAAGCACTTTTTCAGTAATAAAAGAACTGCAAAAAGTTATTTCTGCCATTCAGGTTATTCCAAATGTAACACGTGAAGCTAATTTCAAATATTACTTGCACTTTATGTCTTCCAATTTTGAGTTCTTGATTTTTCTGGTTTGTTGAAAAACAACTTAACAGTATCTCAATTTCAAAAGCAGAATTTGTCTGAGAACAATACCAGGCATTGAGAAAAACAGTGGCGACCAAACGCTCACTTAAGTGCCTCAAGTTCTGGAAGGCAAACAGATAACTGAACTTGAAACTATATCTGTTAATGATATTCTCCTCTTCAGATGTGCAAGATTGACATCATGTGATGGAGAATGTTTCTTTTCCCTATATAACGTATTACTCAAAGATAGACAAGGCTGTGTGATTGCAATCTGGAGATGTAATTTGATGTGCACTGCAACTCTAACGAGATATTTAAATCTGATGTTTAGCTTCAATTTGGCATGTTCCAATATTCATTGTTCTATAAGATAGATGTTTTCTTATGTTCTGTTCTAATTCTTTTGAAAATATTTTTCAGTTTTTAGTACATAAAAATGTGGATCCTAATGATTACATACCTGCTCAGGACTCATGTACAACTGTGTGCCAACACGTGCAGTGTGCTTTCCAACCTCAGGAAAACGTAATTTTCCATCAGGACTAGGAGTTCTAACATCAACTCCACCTTCCACCATGGCAGTTACCAGTCCAAAATCTCCTACTTTAATCTGTCCATCCATAGAGAAGAAAATATTGGATGGCTGTAAAAATAGGAAACCAAACAACTTTACTTTAAAAGCAAAATCTATGTCATTCTTAACAATAACAATTGCATCCTGGGTAAAGAAAAGGATGTAGAAAAAGTAACAAGATTGTACATGCAAATCCAAGATTAATTTTCAAATGTGTTTTGCAAGAAGCAAACACAATGTAATAGCACAGTTAAAATTTACTGCTACATAGCTCTGAAAATGATCCTTACAACAGCAAACTTCCAGGAGGTTCTCTGTACAAACTACCTTTATTTTTGTACACATTTCAAAGAATGCACATGTACTGGTCAAGAGTCCACCTATATGAGAGCCGTTTAATAAAGAATGATCATAATTTTTTTATGGCATAATTTCTCATGCTATAGTTTAATTTTACGATATTCTGTTACTTCAATGTGTAACAAACATGCCATAGTAGTTGCACTGTTAATATTCCTTGTTCCCACCTGTGAAACATGGGTAAACAGAGACATGTTTATTATTGCCTAACAAAATAATGGAGGTGATGAGCGAGGAACAATATGTGGTTTTGAAATTCACTAATGCGGTTTTGTCTCAAATCTTCAACTTAAACCTATACAATGTTACAGGAGGCCTATGGAGAGTCTGTTCTTCTCTACAGCAGAGTTTAAAGCTGTTTAAAGAGGAGAGACAATCATTTTCAAAGGAAGGTGGACCTGGTACTGCTCTTACGGAAGAAAACATCAACACTGCTGTTGTGTCAATGTGAGAGAAGATTGGCGAATAACCTTAAGAACACTTATCAAATGCTGAAAAACACTGCAAGACCATATCAGGCACAAAAGACCACATTTGCGTGAAACAGGCTGGATGCTGCACCATGAAAATGTTCAGCCGCATATTTCCAATGTTGTTGCTGAACTCAATGTGAAGTGTATCCCTCACCCTCCCTATACTCTGGATTTAGAACTGTATAACTTTTTCCTAATCCCTAACATCAAGAAAGACCTTCAAGGGAGGCATCATCCATCTTCAGAAGCAGCAGTGAAGGCTGTGGAGGCAATTTTGAAGGACATCTCAAAAATTGTTTTCAGCATGTCTTTGCAGACTAGCAGAAATGCTGGGTCAAGTGCATCACATCTAAGGAAGACTATTTTGAGAAGGACCAACAAAATTATGAGGATGAGCAAAGGTATGCTATTAAAAATAATTTATGATCATTCTTTATTGAACAGCCCTCATAACTACCTTGATTTTGTATCAATCACAACCAAAACTGAAATGTATCAATAAATGTTTGTGAAATATAAATAAATATATAAATTTGTAACTGCAGTGATAGGTATTGTGCATGGGTCAGTTATGTGACAACACTGCATATTTTAGATGAACCTAGCACCCTTATTACATCCTGCAAGCATAAACATCATGCAGGCAGTAAAAATGATTGCATTACACATTCCTCTGCCTTGCTGTCTTGTGTTGGGTGGACAGTACTCTGAATTTCTACCTGCTAAATTCTACTACCTTATGAGAACACTCATCCAGGCTCATCAAACTCAGATATCCTTATAAAATTTAAATAGGAAATTTTTTCCTATGTAACCTATTTTTCCCATCTGTTCCAGAGTACTTCTCATTTTTAGCTGAATGAGGAAGAATCACTTAGCAGATAACAATTTGAAAATGCAGTAAAATCGCAGTAAACAGATGGTTGGGTAAACTGGACAGTACATGGGTATACAAGTATTGAAAACTAGTGTCAATAACAAAACCTCTTGAAACCTTATGCAGATTACAGCTTAGGATATTACTTATAAGTTATGCTGTTTATGCATGCACACATGAGATCTTTTTCTAAAAGTTTTTCTTTTTATTCCAGAAATTTAAAATATGCATTTCCAGTGAAATCTCTGTAACTTATTTTTAGGAGGAATGCAATATTTCTAGAGTAGCCATACTTCCATAAAGTCCCTACATTTAAGACAGCTTACCTTAGAAGTGAGTCCCATCCACTCAGTGGGAGTAGTAGGACGTGTGACGGAGCAGGGCTCCAAGGTATTAGAAGCAGGCAACATTGGAACTAGCATCGCTCCATGCTTTAATTTTTGTGTGTGAGCTGTGAATGTACAGTTTGTCTGTGTACACAATAGGGCTACCCTCCTGGCAGTTTCTTGTAATATTCCGTAAAAAGGATACATGAGCACTTTGTATATTGTATTTTTTGATAAGAATACATTGTTTTGGCACATCTTTTGACACCGAAATCTGAGGCGCTTTAATACTTTTAACACATTTAATTCTTTTCAGCATTTAAAATTCATTTACTGTCCTACATATCAAAATTGTCTAAACCGTAAGTGTTTTCGGCTTATAATTGCACATTTTGAACACCTTTTGCCATTGCAATGCGCTCTTGAATTTTCTTCATCGGAATTAAAAGTGTCTCCATTTGACTCTTGTTGCATCGATTGTCTTTGTTTCTTAGATTATCCTTGTAAAGTTCTTCGATTCACTTTGGAATGGTTAACTGACATTATGTCCTTATATGCTATGCAGCAAATTAAATGTAACTGCAAAAAACCATGAAGTGATGTGTACTTTACTCACCTAAAGGCAACAACATACTGTCTTTTGAGCATGTGCCTACTGGAACTGCCGCCATTGCCAAAGTTTATAGAAGTACAGCTACTCTACTACTTACTATAGATAAATAGCAAAGAAAATAAAAATGAATCTCTAGAGCGTGAATTAAAAAACATGAAGTGTATAATAACCTTGAGATCCCTATGGATTAGTCCATGGATGTGCACATACTCCACAGCTTGAACAATTTGATCAAACATTCCTAACACAATGGATCTTTCCCTATTAGTATTATTGTCCCGCAGCCAATCCTTCAGACTTTCTCTCTGACATAGCTGCATCTGTATATACAAGTACGTGCGTGGCATTCGATGTGTAGCAGATACTAAACTATTAAGGTCTAGTGATCGTGGTCGTTGATGTCCTATAGCTCGCTGAAGTCTATGCTTCTCCTCCAGAATTGTGTTGGAGTAAGTTCTTTTGCGGTGTGCTTCTTCACTCAGAGCTGAAACACAGCTCGCAGAGGTTGTTATTTCACAACCCACCCCACTTTCACCATCTTTCTGAAGCTCTTCAGTTTCATCTGCTGCTGTGGCATCAGAATCCTCATCATCCCCATGTTCAAACACTATGAATGAGTCACTCTTATCAGGATCAGTGGCTTTTGAGTTCTCATCTTCATTTAACTCTAGATTAACAGCAGTGAATGGTAATTGCAGCATTTCCTTATGCTTCTTAGGAGACACATGTAGGCTTGGGGTTGTAGCTTTGCTGTGGTTAGAAAAGTCTGTTGTAGTGGCACTAGCAAATGACAGGATCTCACTGCAAAAGAAATAAATGGTTCAACTTTAATATCACAAACTTAATTTATCATCTTCTACTCAAATCAATCAATGTTTTTACTTATATACCAAAGGTAAATCTAAAGAATACAAATTTATGGGCAAAGACCCCTTGGTTCATATCCTGGCATGATAATGAAATTGTTAAGTTTGATGCACCTTTCCATCTTCAGCCTACACATGATGTGAATGTGGATAACTTCTAAAAATCTTTATATAAAATAATCCTACTCTACTGTTAAAAGCCTGGTAAGAGAAGAACTTACAAAAATCCAACCCCTTTTTTTCTAGTTTTTAATATTCTTTTAACTAAGTTTACATTGAAAGGTTCAGAACAATATATGAAAACATTAAGTCTTAAAAGTTCACCCATCACTAGCACCACTAACCTTAACAATGCAAATGTACAAAGAAAAGAAAAACTGACAATGCAATCAAGCAATTACCAAACATGCCCTGTTGAATTAAAAGAACAAGAGAGGCACTGTCTCAAATTATAATAATATGGAAATTTAGAATTGAGAGAGCCAACACTCCTAGGTTTCATTCACCGTATTTACTGCAGAATTATGTTTTTGTAGGCTGTTGCATATATCAACAGTTGCTGTTGACATGTTTGACAGGGTCCCTTATTGATTGACAGTTCTCCTGTGGTGGTCTCATATCCACAATAATTAAAAGATTTATAACTAAATCTTCATATTTTTTATAAGGATTTTCTTCCATGCATCCAACTCTATTCATTCTAATCAAATAGTTTTATTTTGGAGGTTATATTATGATTACTCCACAAAAATGACCATAGCTCATTTTGTTTATTTGAATTTAATGTTTCTAAATTGCTCTTTCATTCTGACATTTACATCTCTGTTTTATCAATGCATATCTGGCCACAAACTGAACAGTTAATTTTTGTTATCTTTATATATTATAATTTCCAAAAGGTTTGGTTTCAGCAAATATCAAAGAAAAATTCTATTTTACGGAGCCAAAAAAATTTATTATCATTATTATCTTTTTTTTTTTTTTTTTTTTTTTTTTTTTTTTTTTTTTTTTTTTTTTTTTTTTTGTAATTTTACATCCTTCAACGTTAAGTCATATCGGATGGTGAATGAGATGGGTGAAATGATGCTCAATGTGTCCATGGTCCACAGAGCTTAGAACTAACCAACATTCGTCTATAAGGATAAGGGAAAACCACGGAAAAAACCTTATCCAGGTAACTCACCCTGACTGAGATTCGAACTCGGGACTTCTTGAACGTGAGGCAGACATGCTACCCTCTACGCTACCGAGGCGGGCATCATTATCATTATCATTATCATCATTATTACTTTTAATCTTCAGAAGCCGATGCATAGCTTTAGGATGGTATATGAATTACCATGTTATTTGTATTTCTGTAGAGTGATCAAAACACTCAACTGCTTTCATTTTTTGAATTTTTGGATTTGCTTGGTCACAAAATATTCACCAAAACTGTTATATCCAGCTATTTTAATAATTTTCTTGTAATCCTTTTGGTATTTAATCTGGTTCAAGAAAACACTTAGCCTTAGAATCAAACTGTTGATGATGGCATGTTTATGTTGCTGGGGCTGAACCCATTTCCAGAGGAACTCCAATCAACAAAGGACACAAATATTTGAACCAGTCGCAACAATTAATCAACAGCATCTTAAGAAACCAGGTCCATGCAGAAAATAAGGTGAGTAAAATCTAGTACTGTTATTCTAAATTCTTTTCATGTCGGTTTGAATGTGTTGCTTCAGAAGTTAATTTAATGTAAGTAATTTATAGTAATTGTAAGGGGTATACTGGAATATTAGCTAGATCTAAGAGATTAAACTTAAGCATTTAAACTCTTTAGATTTTATCATGAAACTATGCATGAAACTGAATCAGACATGTATGTATTTACAAAGTTTTTAAGAAAATGTGTAACAGATAATCAGACAAAAGTCCAAAAGCCTATAGTCCCTTATGATAATCAGCTCAAAGGAATCAAGTTGCAGAAACTATGAAAAGAAAATATTCTCAGAAGATTTACCAGGAAATATTTATAAAGGTGTTCCTGAATTTCTTACCGATTTGGTACCAATTTGTCATGTTCTTCTTGCCAACCTGAAGGAGGACATTCCAGCCAAGCATTAAAGTACCGTACAATATTGTGATGATCCAGCTTAGCCAAAGCCTTTACTTCACGCATGACTCGGTCACGAGCGTCAGGTCTGAAATGAAATAATTATAATTTAACACACTACTACACAATATGTGGAAATGATAGTTACATAGCAGAAGTAACTCTTCTTGCTTTTTCTTCCACTAAGTAAAATAGCATTCATTAAAACTGTTCTAAAAGTAACCACTTCAATTCGGTAGACTTCATAAATCAAATAACAGACCGGGAAATAATTGATTAAACTAAACATCATTGATAACTTTGTATGTTTATAGGTTAAATATACACCCCTTAATAATAAAAAAAAACTGAATAGAGAATACAAACATATTATCAACACTACATTAATTAATAGTTTTATACCGATTTTGTATATAAAAAGATAAAAAAATTTAAATACAAAGTCTGTTAAAGATGTTTCTACTCTGAACAAAATAAAAAAATGATTATAATTTTTAAAAAATAACTTAGCCTTGGGTTAATAAAAAACTTACAAAAATGTTTCAAGAACATGAAATAATTTCCTCAAATAAATAAATTTATAATTATAAAAACTCTGACATCAACTTAGTGATGACATTTGGGCAATAGTAAATAAAATACAAGTGGATGATGCATTTAAACTACTTAATTTACAAAATCCTGTAATAAAATTTTCCATAGAAAAAGAGACAATGAAATCCCTTTACCAGATTTGAAACTTACCAGAAAACATACTAAACTTGAATTTGGCATACATAGGAAGGAAACACACATAGAAAATTTCATAAAATCAGATGGATATAACCCAAGACAACACAAGCATGCTGTTATCAACAGTTTAACTTACAGGCTGGTTATTGTACCTTTAAACAAGATCGAATATATCAAAGAGTACAATAATATAATTCGCATTGCAGAATACAATGGATCCAGTGCTGAGTTGGTCAAAAAGAAAATTGATAAATTCAAAAGATAACAAAGATGCAAACAAGTAACTACTCTTTCCCCGATCAGTAATGAAACTTCATACAGAAATTTTACATATCATTCTAGAGCTACACACCTTTTCTAAAAGGTCTTCAAAGAGCACAATATTACTTTGGCCCCACAGAACAAATTTAGTGTGCAACGCCTTTTGAAATCACATAATACAAAGGAGATACCCACAGACGAAAAATCAGGTGTGTACCGGATAAACTGCAAAGGCTGGGACAACTTTTACATTGGAAAAACAAAAAGGAACTTCAACATTAGGCTTAAAGAGCATTTTAGGAACATCAGGAACATAGAAATAGATAAATCGGAGGTAGCGTACAATTTTTGGAAGGAGAATCATGATACAGTACGAGAAATCCACTTATTAAAAAGTGTTCAAAGTTCAGCTGCGTTAACCATGTGGGAAAAAAATCTTCATAAAGAAATATGAAAAAAAATTGTTTAATTTTGGCACTAGCTTTGACGAAAACCCACACTTCAAGTTCATCAAGATACCGACAAAGATGCACCTATCGCCTCCAATGAAACATGTCCTAATTTAAAATGTAAGTAGAACTTAAGTGTTTTAGCAGTTTGAGAAGTGGTTTAAAAAGGTTTTATTGATGAAGCTCCACTGTTTATAATTACTTCTATTTATAGTTTTATTAATAATTTATTGGAAGTTTAATTTTGTTTATATATTCAATGAGAAATATTGGTCTGCAATTATAACCTAATTCAAACAGAAAACTAAAGCATAACCTATATTATCAGTAGTAAAGAATACGTAGCCTACATATCGCATCACAAGGCATAGGATTATACAACAATTGTGTGCCTGCCTCGGTAACATAGAAGGTAGTGTGTCTGCCTCACGTTCAAGAGGTCCCGAGTTTGAATCTTGGTCAGGGTGAGTTATCTAGATAAGATATTTTCCTGGGTTTTCCCTAATCCTGAAAGATGAATGTCTGGTATCTCTATGCTCTATGGACTATGGGTTCATGGGCCCATTTCATTTATCATCCAATATAACTTAACATTGGAGGATGTACATTTAAAAAAAGAAAAAGTATTTGTTTCCTGTTATGCGTATAGTAACAATATAGAAAAGTATTTTACAATTACTATACTTTCAGCCATGTTATCAACAAGATGGAACATTATATGGGTTTGTTATAATTTCAGATCTAAATTGTACTGACTGATGGAGAGTTATGTATATTGATTTCCTACTGAGAGTAACAAAACACATTGAATTGAAATGTAATTGATTGATTTAAAACTCCTTGTCACTTTTATTAAACCACGTGACTTGACCTTGCAGATAATAAGAGTTCTCAACACTCAGCCTTTATAAGAACTGCCACAATCTTGTCAACTGAACAATATAACAAAACCTTACAATGTTTTATTAAATACGACTCATCTATAATTTAATAATTATTTCACTTCACTGTGGTGTTCCAATACAGTTAAATTTCGACTTACAATGTATATTTTTATATTAATATTAATACACTAATGCTAATATTATATGCTACTTACCGACTAGACAAAGGAATGCGTTTGATAGCATAATGGCAATCATCTATCTTATTCTTTGCCTCAAATACAACTCCAAATCCTCCTCTCCCAAGGCAATACAAGGGTTCAAAATCATCCAGATAACGTGAAGTATAACCACCTTCACTAGATCTTGATCCCCTTGCACCAGGATCAGAGATACTTCTCTGAGAGGGTTTTTCGGATACCAACATTGGCACAGGCTTTTCCACGACTATTATTTCCTGAAAAAGTTTGAACAAATTTTAATGCCAATATCCAGAGAGTTTTTTATAAAGCAAAATCTAAACAAAACTTAAAAATATATGCATAATGCTAAATTTCACCTATGTTCAGTTTGTGTCAGGAATAATTTTATTATTTTGGATATTCTGGAAAGTAGGACTACATTCTTATACCCCAATATACACCAATTATCACTTTCTTTTAACTGGGTAGTGAAGAGTAGGATTACACTGCAAGCATCCTGGCATCAGCTTTCTTGGTGTCTTGGGACACTTAGTCAGAGGTGAGCAAGTACACTAGGCTGCTGGTGAACGAAAACATCTGCCACTCTTCTTGATGCCTTTATGTAAGGTGGCAACAAATAAAAAGGTAAGGGTATTTCCTACTGTTATTAAAATGTCAAATTATCTGTTTGATTCGATCTTCAATTATTTCTTGATTTAGGCACACTTCCATTTTAAGAGTTTCATGTGTGAATCCTGGTCCTATGTAGCTTTGCAAGCTAAGCAAGTTTCCCCCCCCCCCCCCCCCCCCACTGTCGTGCGTGAGTTAAGTTTGGCATGTAAGTAACAGAGTTTCAGAGCTAACACCACATATAGCACTACCTTATATTCTAAGCTCTTTTTTATATTTTTCGCAAATGCTTAATCTTCCCCCTTTCTTGAACATTACAGTATCAGTCTTAGCCTGTTTCACTTTTAGTTTCCATGTTTCACAATATGTATCTATTGCTTCCACAGATTATTTTAGAGCACTGGTTGTGACTGATCCTGCCAGCAGGTCAACTGCAAATAATAGCCTGGGATTCTGTATAACATTAAACTGAAATTAAGAACCACTTCATTCACAAAAGTTCAAGAAATTTAGATAATAAAATTGGTTAGAAGGTTTATAAACATTTCCTTTTGTTTAAAACATGGAAAAATAATTCATGAACTCTACTACCAGTGTTCCTTAATAAATTACTGAAAACATTTTGGTGTGAATGCATCTGTGATATAGTAAACCCTTCAAATTTAATAAAATTTAATGTTTGGGTTGAATTGTAACACATATGCGTCACTTATTTGACATATACTATGAATTATTTTCAAAAGCCTTTGCTTTTATCCTCAAATCTTGTCCTCCTCTCAATCACAAACTGCATAAATGCAACTCACCTGTTGCATTATTTCACTCCTTGTTAATGGCAAAATCCGTACTGATGGCATTACTCTGGGCATGAGTAATAGATTTACAAGCACAGCCGTTGAAACGCTGATAACAAGTACTTCTTTCCTGCAAATTAGAATATTGATACTTTAAATTATTCATTTAGTGTTCAGTAAATTACAGTGGCCTTGGCCACTTATCTTGCACATATCCATAGGTATAATTTATGTAAAGATCTCAATACTTAAAAATTTGTCACTGACAAAGGCCCCTCTTTTATCTGTTTAGTAATCCTCTTTCATTTGTTTGAGAAGATTCTCTAAGCCCAAGGCTCATTTCAAAAGTATTATATCAGACACTCTTGCTTCATACAGAGTCAGACTTGATTTTATTTTGTTTTTTCATATTATTGTTATTATCGCACCTAGGGAAGAAGTAGCTCGTTTTTTATAATTTTAGCTTCTATGTCTGGATATAAAGAGGAGCTTCAAGTTTTGAACCTACATATTGAAACAGATACATTACAGTATTCTTAGATGAAGTTTTAACAATAAATTGCCAATAAGACAATAAGAGTAAAGCAATTTCTATGAATAAAAAGTGTTATAATTAGTAAAAGGAATTTATTTACATAATTTTTAAAGATCTGTTATGAATTAATATACCCTACTTAATCACAATATGGAGGCATGATGCGTTCAAACAGATTTTTGCAGGAAAGCTTTCAAACAACTAGATTTTAACATACAGTAGAAGCCCAGAATAACAGGGTTGTTGTGGAACATCTTTTACCCCTGCATTTTAACCTTACAGCAGTATATAAGGGTGTAACACTAGAGACAAAAATCAATTCCCCACAGATGCATGCAATAACAAATTACAGTACAGTTGTAAACTCTCGCATACTTTTAAAATTACTCACTGATTATGCTGGGAGACATATTCCAGCCTGTAACCGATCTTGATTTATATTCCACTGTGCATAATTTACACCAACCTAATTTTGCTTTGTTTTAAAGAAATCAGTAAGTTACATTTGACGCATGGATGCAATAATTTTTTTCTCTGTGTATTGTTTGATTGCAGTAAGATGGAGGAGATGAATGCTGTTTGGTTCAGTTTGCCTCTCCATCCGAATCACTTGTTTAAAACAGTTATCACTTCATTAACATTCAGAATGTATCCTTGCACATCCACGTCATCTTCACCATTTTGTTCTTGTTGTGGCCAGCATTGATTATATTTTCACCAGATGTGTATTCACTGCTCGTGAATTTCACAAATGAACAAATTTCAGTGGTAACTCTTTGTTCCCAAAAACACTTTTTCCAGTAATTTCAAATAGTGTCAAAATTTCCACTGCGAAAACAAGCCATCAGATGCATTAAAACTACCTTTCCCATGCAAATTTTTATAGAATTTTAAGCTTAAGCTCTGATAATCGGTCCAGATATTAGCACCCCTTTACTTCGTTTTATTATAAACACTCATCGAGATGACTATCTTGACACAATTTGTTTCTTCTTTGAAGTTCGATGTCACTTTCCACCATGCTTATGAAGTTTGAAGTTTATCTTCCTCCTTCTTCCATCCCCTAATTGTTCCTTCAGAGATTCCATACACATTTACCCCTGTTTCTCCTCTTATCACATGGTCAATTTTCTCCAACTGAATATGCTTTCCGCTTCTGTGAATTTTGACGACCATGCGTGATTCAGTTGGAAGCATACCTTAACTTTCCCAAGTTTTAAGAATACTCTATATCACAGATAGTATTTTGATTTTTTTTTTTTTTTTTTTTTTTTTTTTTTTTTTTTTTTTTTTTTTTTTTTTTGGTACAAGTACAGCACAAAACACTATTATTTCTATGTAATGTTACTTTTCTGGAATACAGTGGTTAATGAACAATGGTAGTGGCGAAAATTATACTGTAGAACCTCTGTTTGCACAATATCATTATCTCAACTTTACAAATAAAAAAAAAAAAATAACTACAATATACTCGAACAGGGACATACTTTTACCCACATTAAATCTGAATCAGAAGTATTTCAAACCGTGTTATATCGGGCTTCTACTGTATTCACTTTAGCATTTACTGTTTTTAAACAGTAATCCACTACATTTAAAACAGATGAATGGATACATAACTATCAAACTGAGTAAGTAATTATTTTCATTCACAGACACATTAAAACAGAATCACAAAAGTCCAGTTTTGAGTCTATTACCTTTGTAATAAATGATAGGAGAAGAATTATACCAGATATATGGATTTAGAAGAGAACTAAGAAACTTGCTTTGGAGTCAATTTTATGTACTTGATGAATATTTATATAAATAAAAAAGTAAAACACAATAATACTAATTCTAATATGCTCAGATTGCAAATATGTTATGAAATTTAGCTTCAGGGTTTTCAGATAAACTGATACATTCTATCTATAAACTTATTTTATTTGTGGAAAGATTATATCAACCTTAGTATTAATGTATAGCTTCCAAGCATATTATGATGGTAATCTGGAAAGTAAGGTCCAATGTTTTATACCATCATAGATGTTTGGAAAATTGTTATATTATTTAATTCGTTACATCTTTCTCTATTTTTCTACATAGTTGCCATATTTGTTTAAAAATCTGTCATAACATTCTACAAGCTTTTGTATGTTGCCATTAAATCTGCTGCCTGTGAGGATAACAGTCTTTAATCGCTTCTTTCACCTCATTATCTGTGCTAAAGCGCTGCCATCAAGAAACTCCTTTAGTTAGTATAACAAGAGAAAATTGCTCAGTGCCAAGTCTGGATTGTACAGTGAATGATCCATCTGTTCCTGCAGAAAAGAACTGATGAGATTTGGGTTTGCCCGGCAGAAAATGGGTTCTGGAATTGTTATGCAGTAGCAACACTCCGGACATCAAAAGGCCATGTTGTTTAATCTGTATCAGAATAGAGTAGTAAGTGGCTGCATTTATTTTTATTCCATTACTATATAAACTCAACTATCCGTGTTTATCCAAAAATATGGATGTCATAACCTTGCATCTGAGATAGCCTACTTGGCCTTGATTTTAACTTGATATGTCGCATGATACCATTACATTGATTGACATTTTGACTCTTGGATCATGTAAGAAACCTACATCTCATCAATGTGCTCCCTCCTCATGATATAGTTAAAAAAATTCAGAGAACATGCCATTGTTTGCACTTTGTGGTCTTCAGTAACCAGCTTGGGAATCCAAACTGAGCACAATATTGCAAATTTTCAGAGACAATTTCGTGTTTCAATGATCATCCCATCCATTGTATTGGCCAACTCTTTTGTAATCACTGATGGTCGTCTGATTGCAGTTCATTATGGACATTTTTCCATCTGTCCTTGAAAGCTCTTACCCACTTACACACCTTGCTGTCACTCATTGTCGTTAAATGTTCCAATCTGTCAAACTGAATCACAGACCATATTTCACAGTCAGCAGACCAACTGATGTTTTAAATTGACACTGTTAACAGCATACTGCAATACTAACAATGCAAATAGCATTGTTTTATTCACAAGGCATGCCAGGTGTTGGTGTGCATGTGCATTTCAAAGTCCACATAAAATTCAATGAGCTACGCTAATTCAAACCTCGCTTTCCAAATTACCCATATATTTTCTTTAGTTGTAGAAGTGCTTGTGCCATATTTTTATTAACTCTGTCTAGCACTGTTCCATTTTTTTTACTTGATTTATTCCATATTTTCATTATACTTTTAAATGTCTTAGTATTTAAATGCCTAGTATTTTTCTATTTTATTATATATTGTAGATCTTGATAAAACCTTGAATTTGTACAAAAGTATTGTAGTGTAAAGAACAAGAAAGGAAAAGTAAAGGCCAGAGCAAACAAAGCTGCTACAACCTAATCAACTTAAGTGATCACTAGATACAAGAAGATGCAAAGTGTTAAAGAGAAACAGTATTTTTAGTTCTTTACTCAGCTGTTTAAGGTTATAATTGTACTTTAACAAAATATACTTACCAATAATACCACAGGGAAAAAACTTCATTTTCTGTACCAATATCATTAACTGCTTCATGTGATTCCAAGTGATCATGTGTGGAATTTCCTCTTTCATGAGCCTGACACTTTAATTCTGCCTCTTGAAACAAATAATATCCATTTCCTGAAATAAATATAACTTCTTAGTTACTAATAATTGAGAAAAGTCTGTAGCATGTATCAAGAAGCACAAACCAAAAACATTTTGCTTTTTTGCTTCAGATATACCCCAGCTAGTTAAGTTTGCACTTGACAGCTATCAGAAAAGTTGAACCTGCAAATAGCAAATAAACTTTCTATCTGCTTTACTTTATAATTGCAATGTAGAATAAATAGCAGTCAAGTCAGCCACTAAGTGGAAATTAGAAGTGTAACCAGCTCAAATGCAAATTTTGGCTAATTCGAAACATGTGCTTTAAGTTAATTGGTAAACATTAATCATTTCCTCACACTAGCCGTATACAGGCTAAAGTTTTCAATGGATAGAGTCAACTTGAATGAACTGAATAAATGGCATTGAATATTTCAAGTTGACTATACCCATGCGCTTTATTTTTTTAGTTTTATCATATGCATAGGTACAGTTGTGACCTTGTGATTCAATTTAATTTGTAGTCACTTTTACTCTAGTTATTTGCTTTTCATATTTATATTATATTTTTATGAGTATGATTATCCCTCTATTCCTGCTGACAAAGTTATAGAGCAGACATTTTAAACTCTGGACAAAGTAGAAAACAACATTATCAGATGCTGCTATTGGCGATTGCTGGCAATGTTGCAACTGCAGCATAGCCAATTTGACACAAACTGTCAAAGGCAACCTTAAAGAAACAGATTATATGAACATACAATTTTTAAATTATTATTAGTGTTATTAAACATATCCACGTACTTTTTTAGGTTAATGATGTTTAGCAATTCTAAATCAGCTTATATTTATAAAGTATGAAAGTGATTCAAATATAAACAGTTATTGCACATCACAGAACAAGCAGTTCTGAGTTTGAAGGTGGAGGAAGGTCAGTGCATTATGAAGAGTAGACTATTAGCTGTTTTGCTGGGTTCTAATGCCAGTACAGTCATGAGTAAAGCAGAGGTTTCTTCATCTATTGAGCAATGCATTATTAAAAAGTTTTAAACCAATGAAAGGGGTTAAACCTTTGGAAATTTCAACATATGAGGGCTCAGTTTGGGGACACTACATGGTTCTAGAATTGAATGTTTACTTGGGCCAGACAAATTAAGGGCCCAAGATTTGTGGAAAGCAAAATCAGGCTCAATGTCAAAAATCAAATCTGACAAATAAGAACATCTGAGCCATTAGAGAGCTTGCTGAAGTTGATTACTGCTCCATTATTCAACAAATCACATCAGAAGTGGGTGTCAGCATTGAGAGTGCCCATACCATTATTAGGAAACATTTTGGCTTTAGAAAAATTAGTGCAAGGAGAGGATTTTTTGAGGCTTGGGTTCATCATTACACTTGGAATCCAAAATGGCAAGTAAAGAGTGGCAATGAAATGAAGCCTGACCAGTGGAGGAAAAGAGAGAGAGAGAGGGGGGGGGGGGAACCACTCCGTTGGAAAAGTTCTTGCAATATGTTTTTAGACTACAGAAGAGTTTTAATGATTGATTTTCTTCACAATCAACGTATAGTTAACGTGGCTTAGTATTGCTGATTTTTAAGGTCTGTAAAAGCTGCTTACAAAACAAAAGATGTCACATGCTTGTCAGATATCTCATCCTTCTCCAGGACAATGCTAAGCCTCAAACCACAAATTTGACAACAGAAACAATGGCAGAACCTTGAACACCTTCCCTAAAGCCCAGACGTCCCTCTAAGACTATTTTGTTGTTTGCAGCCATGAAAATATTGCTTGGAGAGAAGCTATTCGAAAAGAACGAAGACATTGAGGTATGTAGAGTATGGAGCAAGCTATGTAGAGAAATGCTGATGAAGTCACTTGTGTATATATTTAACAGATATAGTTTTAAAAAAATGATCATTTATATTTGAATCACCCTCATATAACTATTTATTTACTGTAAATTGTTGGAATTCATACATTCATTTATTTAAAATAATTAAATGTTTGAATCCATACCTTGCCTAAGTTATTATAACTTCCCTTTTACCACATCCTGGATATCATATAACATATTATAATTTATATAAGCCATCCTTTTTCATTAAAAAGTTGCTCCAACTGGCAGGGCTATAAAATCTAAACAGGTATATATGGTTTGCTTTAAAAGGCTAGATGCAGATCCACACTATATTGTCAATATATTTAAAGAATTTAGTGTAGTAATAACATTTGAAATATATCAAGGTCAACCGACTGAATTAAAAGTGATTTAATACGGAGCAGTTCCAGATAATCACAGGCAAGGGTTGTGCAGGGAACAGAATGTCAGGATGGCTGCAATATGTGTTCAAAACATAAGTGCGACGTATAATATACATTCAACTTGTTTAACTTGGATAATCTAATTGCTTTGCCTGCCCAATATTTCCCATCAAGTTCCTCTCATTGCACAAGGAGCAACAATTCAAAGAGTTGAGTTGACCAACACTGTGTAATGTTATTACCATACACAAATTTTAAAATGATATACTTAATGAATCTGTATGTAGGCAGAGCTCATGATTATTGAAATTATAGCTTGCTAGCAAAAATTATTATAAATTACCTTCCAAAATCTCAGAAGATGAGAGCAAAGTTCTTGCTAGAGCAGAAAGGTCCTTTGTCTGCAAGGCAGTAGGATCAGGCTGAACTAATCCTAATGCTGTACCTGTGCAACAAACAGCACATATTAGTATAATTAAATCTATCTTTATTTCACACTAGGTCTTATTTTAATACTTTACGGTATTATAAATAGCTTCACAATATTCACAGGTGAAACACCACTCTGTACATTTGACTAACCCATGGTAAATTTAATTATTGATTCCTCCAGCAAATACGATGGTAACAGAAATTATATAAACAAATCCTCTTTATTTATTTGCAAGTTATTTTATCACATTTAAAAAGTTGGCACATACCATCTATCAAGTGTTCCTGCATATATGATTTCGCAATGAACACAATGCATTTACCAACTTACAGTTTACTTTTTAGTAATGGAACTCAACATAGCATGAAATGAGATATTGTTACTAAGAATGAAGTATTTTACCGATTCATTTCAGATTTGAAAGTTACATTCAAACCTTGTAACTCAGATACTTAAGCTTCTTTATGCATATATTAAGTAAATGAAATCTTTAAATACACTGCCGGAAAAAAATTCAAAAGCATCGAGGATTGCTTAACTTTAATGAAGGGTTCAGCTAAAGGAAATACACCATGATAGCATCATATAACAAATATGATTCACCAATACTATAACTCCTCAATAGCCACATACTATGCCCATGTTTCAATGAATACAGTCCTGAAGGATGTTACATTTTTTTCAGCTGGAGTGTAATATAATGGGATAAGAGACAACAATTTCAATTTGTATTTTTTTATGTTAAGGTGACAAAGGTGCTATTGCAATATATGTATACATGGTCTAAATGCACAATGAACTAGAGTAGTGATCAAAGTTCCCAGCAGATGTCAATTAGTTCCAAGTAACATGACTGACCTGGATATAGTAGGCTTTGTGCTTTGTAGATATTATCCACAACGTTATGTGTTTTAGCATTAATGAATGTGTGTCATTTACAGTAAAGTAAGTGGAGTGTCAGGTTTTATTTTGAGTATGGCAAAGTTGAGTTTGAATTGTAATCTGTTATAAAATGAATAGTAACTCTGAACAATAAGAAAGGACAAGGATGTAGTCAGTCTGCTAAAAAAAAAAAAAAAAAAAAAAAAAAAAAAAAAAAAAAAAAAATGTGATTGCTAGTCAAGCATATACAATGAAAACAAATAAAATGGTGCAAGCTAAAAGGATACTGTTCAAAAATGTAAGTTTAGTTTTCATCATTATTGTTATTATTGATAGTTAAGATACTTATCTCAATTATTTAGAATTAGGTATCCTTTGTCTACCAGCTATATCAGTCATTTGAAGTGAAGTTATGACTGCAATTTTATTTTGTAGTCTTGTAACAATAATTCCTCCAACTTCCTGGTAAGCTGCATATGTAGTTACAGGTAAACTTAAGATAAGGAAACTGTCTTTGAAAACTTCTTCCGCCATGCACAGTGTCTGGCTCAAGTATGAAATTTTGTTTTGAAATTTACTTAAAGTAAGTCTTAAGCTTCCCTTAACATGGAAAGAGGTACCACATCCTTGCAGTACTCCCTGGATGGCAACATGGTATGCTTCAGGCATGCTTCCCAAGAAAGAAAAAAAAAAGAGCACTTTTCAGTGCTATTTTGGAATGCCAGTGGAATGAATCGAAGTTAAAAAAAATTACTGATAACCTTTTAAGAGATAATAATGCAGATTTATTTATTTTGCATACTTTATATGAAGAAGCCAGAAGAAAAATGATGGAGATCAATTAATCTCAAGTGCCATTGGTGAACATTAATAACAATAGTTTCCCTTTACATGGAAAATTTATTTTCTCAAACATGGCTCTTAATGATTTTGATTAAAATGTAATCATATCTGAGATACTAATGTGAAAAATTAAATTATATCCTATAATTTTTGTGAATAATCTGATAAGTCCAATTCGTACACACTGAATTTTTTATAACTGAAAAATCATAGGAAATAAAAAAAATTTAAAAAAAACTTTTTACAGGGACAATTTTAGAATTTTATTAAAGTAGATAATAAAATTAGGGTCACATAAATCTGTTGATAATTAACTTTTTTTAATATCTCTATGTTGCATGTTCAAACTTTCCAAACACTACACCTCAGAGACATGAATAAATGTTTGCAATTCTTCAATTTTCCCCCCATAAAAAAGCTTTTAATCAAAGCTCTATATTTGTATACTGTTCTTGGATGTTTGATAAGACTAAGAATTTGCTAATTGATTTGGAATAATTTCTAGGTAAAAATGCATCATAAATAACATAGATGAATTACTTTAGAAAATTGTAGTAAATTTTTAATATATATAGTAAATTCTTATAGCAAAAACGATAAAAAGATAAGAAGATAAAATTCCTAATAATAAAAAATCTGGTATTTATCAATTTAATTGTTTAGATTGTGACCAGGTTTATGTTGGAAAGACGAGACATAGTTTGGAAACCAGAAAGAAAGAACATTTTCGTAACATTAAATATAAACAAACTGATAAATCAGCCATAGCAGATCATTTTTGGTCATTTAACCATGAAATAAATCCCGATGTTAAATTATTAAAACAATTAAATGGTTCCATAGATTTACTAGTTTGGGAAAAGATGTTTATTTTAAAAAATAAACATCGCGTAATGAATTTTGACATACCAGCAGTTGATTCTGTTTTTAGGTTTGTTTCGTCTTCAGATGTTGATAATGCTGATAAAACATAAGAAAAAACATGGTAACCGAGATTTCCTTGACAACGATTTGATTTGGAGTTGATGAACTGAGGACGAAAGCGATTTGCTTTTGAAATCAATTTCCATTGGAAAGAAGAAAGAAGTAATAACATCAATTTTGTTAAGATAAGTGTAGCTTTAGTAGCAAATACTTATATTTGTGAATACTTTTTCAATATTACAATATGTAAGAGATATTCATGAATGTAGAAAGCTATGCGAATGTTTGCATTTGATGGACAGGAATAACTATAAATGAAACAACTATGAGTATATGTTTCACACTTTGTATTTCCTATTGAATCTTGGTAATCTGTGGAAATATGCAAGTCCATGTGGAGATAAGCATGGCTATTTTCAGGCCAGAAGAAACATTTACATAATTTATTACACGTGGGAATGACTCACCTGCTGACCACTAAGAATAACACTAGCATGATGTAATTGTGTATGGTTTCTTTCTTAGCAAGAAGCCCTATATAGTCCAACAAGGAACAACACTTAAACGAGGGTTCACCCCAAGTGGTCTTAAGCCAGAAGCTTTTCTTAAATATGTTACATCACAAAATTATGTACATTAGCATCTGAGTGGATTTCTAATCTTGTATTCTGTACGTTACATCAGTTTGTTGATACTTAAATTTCTTAACATATAGATAAATTTGTCTATTAAAAGTCTTCCAATTTTAACAAGGAAACACCACCAAATGCAAAATGGAAAAAGAGAAAACGTCTAAGCAATTTATATAAGATATGAAAGAGTATAGTAAAATGTGATTAAATCTAAAACATTCTATATTATAATAAATGAGTTTATAGAGTATAATAATAATAATAATAATAATAATAATAATAATAATAATAATAATAATAATAATAATAATAATAATAATAATAATAATAATAATAATAATAATAATAATAATAATAATGATTAATAATGATAAATAATGATAAATAATGATAAATAATGATAAATAATGATAAATAATGATTAATAATATTAATAATAATTAATAATAATTAATAATATTAATAATAATTAATAATAATTAATAATAATAATTAATAATAATAATTAATAATAATAATTAATAATAATAATAATAATAATAATAATAATAATAATAATAATAATAATAATAATAATAATAATAATAATAATAATAATAATAATAATAATAATAATAATAATAATAATAATAATAATAATAATAATAATAATAATAATAATAATAATAATAATAATAATAATAATAATAATAATAATAATAATAATAATAATAATAAAACTAAAGCAACAGACTTGAATTTGGAAAGGTAAATTGAAATGAAATTGTGAAGTAATGTAATATTTAAAATTATACTATCAGTCGAGTGAGACATTCTGTACTTCACATACCACAAATTTTCTTTCAACGCTTTTCACCTCCAGTTGAAGACATTATCAAGAAATTGTCAATAATGCCTTCAAGTGGATGCAAAATGCGTTGAGAGAAAATTTGTGGTAGTTGAAGTACAGAGTGTCTCAGTCTACTCATTGTATAATTTTAAATATTAACAGACCTGAAGTTTAACACTGTGTCTCACATGAAGTACATGAGTTCATTTGAATGGACGTTTGAAGCTGCCAAAATAAGCAATATTAGAAAAACACAGCAGCTATTTCAAAAATATCAAGCAGATAAAAGTTGAGCCTACAGAAATTAATTCAACAGAAGACTGCAACAATCTTGTAATTGGACTCTTACGTCAATATAAAGAAAATGCCTTCCATTTAATCTGACATTAAAAATATTAAATATTGATAAAATTTAAATTAACTATGTAATATTTGTATTTCAATATCATAATATAAACATAGTCATTTTAAATCTCTTCTTTTTTTCCATTTTTAAAATTAATAACAACCTTCAAATAACTCATTATTCTGCTACACAAAGATGTGAATTGGGAATTAAGGCAATTTACCTGTTGCTGGAACAAGGGCCCAAGATGCTTGGTGATACCTCTGTTTTGATCGTGCAATTTCGGTGGACATCTTCCCAAGTTTATCGAAAGAAGTAACACTCTCCTGGATATACAACTAGAAGAGAAGAGAAAATTGTAGAGATCCATTAATATTTAAATGTCAAAAATACTCAACCACAAAAGAAACTTCCATAAGAATAATAGCTTCTCATACATGCAACAACACCAGTACACACATGCAGGCACATACCTACCTGTTTATTGTGCATACCAATGTATAGGTATGGTGTGAATGCTCCCATATGTTCATGAAGATTTGCTGACCAATGTTCGCCACTAAAGAGGTTTATAGGCTGCATTTCTCCTCCAATAAAATGCCAAGCTGACACTACAGGAGATGTGAACTGCGAATAATCATAATTGATATTAAATCTATGTTTAAAATTCTTCAGAAACAATAAATACTATAAAAGAGGTCAATCAAGTTTTTTTCAGGGAAAAGTAACATTTTATTTTAAAAATCCTCTGAAATGCATTCTTTTGAGGGAGGGTAATATGCTAAGTTTCAAATTATTTCTATCAAATCCTTTAAACTACAGTTTCTATGCAGACTCAAGGCAACATTAAATGGCAATATTGACATAAACAACATATTGTTTCCTTTTACAACACATTAATATCTAGACTTTTCTGATCTAATTTGCTGTTTAATTTATTGGTGTATTTGATATGTTTAGTATTAATATGATCTAAAAGATGGTGCAGGTTATAAGTAACCCATTTCTCATTTAAATGCAAAATTTTGACTGCTTTAAATTACATTATTATAGAAATGAGTAAATATCAACAAAAATGCACAATGCAAACTAAACATGCATGGTCAATTACTGATGTTCTTCTGCTAACAAATCAGTTCATTTCATCAGCTGAATTACAAGTATCTATTTGTATAAAATCACTTACTATGCAAGAAAGAATGAAATTGTGGATGCATATGTTTGATAAGAAACTTGCAAAACTTTCAGGACAGGTTTCCCTAAAGAAGACAAAAGCAAAGAGAGCAAAAGTGTTTGGTTGACAACACCTAAGTGAAACGTTCACTTGTGTCAACCTCTTTGGAATCTAAATCATTCATATTCAAATATTTGCGACCACAGCAAGTGTATGAACGCATTCTTTTTTTTTTAAGTAATAATAATAGCATTCTTTTTTGTTTACAACTGATCCTGTTGTATACGGCTTTGTTACCAAACTCTGTATACTGCTCTTTGTTAGCATAGAAATGCTAGGAAACATTTTTATAAAAGTGTCTGCTTTTCCTTAAATGCACTGGTAGACATATATGCCTTCACTATTGCAATTCTTTTTTGAATAGCATACATCTCACTAAGATATTTACTTCACATGTGTTAATCAAGTTGCGATGACAATACAAAAAGTAGTTGCAGCAAGATGTTGCAACTGTTTTGAAATTACCTGTTATAAAATAACAAGATCTATTTTCATCTCTTTTGCACCCATAAGTTTTTTTCCCCCCATTTCAAAATTAAACAAAGATAATTCTAGTAAAATCACTACTTTTATAATAAAACTTAAAAGGAATTTTTCAATAAGCATGCTTCTAACCTATTTTTACACTTGCTGGATTTGGAAATTAGCAATTCTCATTTATAGAATGTTAAATATCCTGTATGACATTAAATGGGCATACTTACCCTCTGCCTCCAGATGATGTGTCCTGAAGATCTGCTAACTGCACAAATGAGACCTTCAGGAACTACCACTTTCAAATCCACATCTTCAAGTGCATCAACTGGTATTGGTCTAGTGCCAATGCAACCATTCTTAGAACTAGATATTACACGGAGTTCATGCTGTCCAACACTGAAGTTCCACCTGCATATGAAATCAAATCTGAATTATAGTCAAGAGCTTTATGTACACTAAGCATTTGGACATAAACTTTATTCTGGTCTAAAATAATGACTGTAAAGTGGTAGGAAAGCACAATGGACATATGTCACTAAACTGGAACGCAAGGCAGAAGTGAGCGATCATCCAACTGATACAGGGAGAAAATTTAGTCAGCAACATGGCACCCCCAGCCGGAAAGTTAGCTTTCTAGACCAGGGTTCACTACCTAGATGTAATTTCCTCATGATGCTGAGTGGGCACTTAAAATCCGCAATCCCCAGGGCGCATTCCATGGCAGGGATCCAAAGCACAACAAACTAGCCCACTACATCACGGCACAGGATGTATAGCTTTCTCACAATATATAATTCTATGGTCATCCTCCCTTACTGATTCTCACTACTTTCCTGTTACAGTACACATTATGAAATACTAATGGGAAAGGGAGACACCTGGCTCTGATGTTATGACAGAGGCCCACCACAGTAACTTATTAAATGGCCCAGAATTTATATGGGTGGTTCAAGAAAGCAACATAATTTACCAAACCACATAATCTGTATACCCAAATAATAAATAAAAGCTTTCCAAATGTTCATAACATCAAAATTTTGTTAGAAAATGACTGTTAAAAATTATGCTTATAAAATTTTGTTAAATTTTCCATTTTAAAAAAATTCAATAAGATATTTGAAATGACTTATTTTTCATCCAATTAAAAACTTCTCCACTTTGAGCACTGCCATTCTCACATAGTATATTATACACCAAGTCTCAAGGTAATCAGTTCAACCATTCTTGATTATAAGAAGTAAATTTCTTGCACATAATTACTAGAAAAATATATGCTACAGTTTTACTATCTGTGTAGGTGAAGCTGATCAGTCTCAACTGCAACAACATTTCTTTTCATCCTATGAATTTGGGGACAATATTTATAACAGAAAAATGTAGTAAAGAAACTATAACTTGAAAATACATAAAAATTTATAATTCTGAAAGTCTAGTAGAGCCCAACTATTTTATTAAAATCCACAACCATAATTAACTCTTCTACTAATAATATGTTAAATTGCATGGCATCATAAACAATCTTAGAATAATAGAAATAAAATGTTTGATTAGTAAGTTTCCTCATCTGTGCTACAGCAAAGTGTGGTATAATTTATGAATAAGTGAATGGTTTAATGATTAACTAGAAAGCAAAAAGCCTGATAAGAGAGGTATTAAGATATCTGCAAAAATGGCATTAGCTGCCTATCAAGGCCATTGTTATCAGTAATTGCAAAGATAAACCTTAACTTTACTAGAATTCTTTCTTTTAGCTTCCAACAACTTCCATCAGTGTATTCAATATTAGAATGGGAATAAGACTGGAACTTCTTAAATGTTAAATTACCATTCTTTAAAAAAAAGCTAAACAAGTTCAAAATCTATGCTTTAGACTGACACACAAAACTTTAATTATTACCAAATAACCAAATGAACATAAGACGTACTACCTTCATGGAAAGAGCTTGTTTGTCTAACATTTAGTAAATATTTTGAGCTTTAACACATTAAGCTTCAACAATAAGCAAGAAAAAGTTTTTCCTGCAATACTTTCTTTAAATTAAACAACAAAGCAAGAAAATTATTAAATTCACCTTATTGGTTTCCATATTATTTGTAGATGGATTGGAGGAATCTTAGTTAGATTACTTCTGGCGGTGAAAACAAGTAGCTTTGGAAACCAGTCAAGACAAAAAAATTTAGTCATGTAAATGTTGCAACTTTTGATTCAAATTTTCTATAAATTTAAATTCATGCCACTCTTACTAGCTTATTCAAATATTATATATTGATTCCTTTCATGGAAGTGTTGAAAACAGTGTTGTTGTATAAATTAAGTTAATTGGGAGTCGATTATTAATCGACTCCCAATTAACTTAATATATTGATTCGCTTAATTATTGCTTATGAGTGTTTAACGTGTTCCAAAATTCTGTTACAGCAGTCCATGATGGCAAATAAGCTAATGGACAGATAAAGCTTATACCTTTTAGAGGGAAGTTAGTGTTAGTGAGGTTGAGGATGGAAGCATTAGATGATAAACAGAACAGAAAACATCAAAGAATTGTATATAATTGCGTAAAAATGAAGCTAGCTACAGTGAAGCAATAAATATTACACAAATATAACTATTCGTAACAAATACTACACTTATCTTAAGAAAATTATGTCAATTTTTCTTATTAATTGAAATCGATTTCACAAACAAATGTGAAAAAAAGAAAAATTGACATCATTTTCTTAAGATAAGTGAAGCTTTTGTTACAAATAGTTATATTTCTGTAATTGTGGATAAATTAATCAAAACTAAATGGCTTATACAATGAAACGAGCATTTTATTTCACGTGTTTGATAATACTAAATAAAGCATTTGTAACTGTAAAGGAAGCTGTTGATATTTAGCAAGTGGATGAAAGTATTGTACAATAAAGATCATAACAAAATGCTCTGAAGTTAAACAAATAAATATTATCATTGATGTAACTATTTTTACAATTCATATTTGTAATGAAACTAAATTAATCGTGCGTTCATTGAACTCCCTTCAGCTCTTCCATCCATCAAAACCATATCCGTCGTTTTGGCATTCATATAGCACTTCATATTGCTTGGATTTGCTATCTAAGTATGCACAAAACTGTCCCTGTTAGGATGGAATGTGTAGTTTTACACTGAAGAGCAACCTTGCAAATGTCCGAGTTGTTAGCCGACTTTTGAACAAATAACTGCCCTTTGCCCCATTACCTGAAAGGTAGGCTAGGGTCACTGACAAAAAGCACGAAGTAATGTTTTTGTTTTCGTGGCCAGTGTGTCCCAATAACAACTTTTGAGGTTCGCACTCCAGTGATTGCTGCACTGCCTAATCACAAAATCATGTAATATTTAATACTGCATATAATTATACCTAACAAAACTTCAAAGCTGCGAAATTCGGACTAGTTAAGTTACTAACTATGCAACAGCTATAACCGTCCAGTGTCATTTTGAAACAACCTGTATATATACGAGGGCTATCCAGAAAGTAGATTACGTTTTCGTCTGTTTCCGCTAGGGGCGGGGCTAGCGCGGCCATCTTGGGGTCAGAGCGTTGCGCAGCTCAGTCGGCATCTAGCCGTGCTAGTGAGAGGTTCGTGCTGTGCTCCGTTCAGATACTGTGACGGTTTGAAATGTCTGCATTAATTGAAAATCCCGCGAGCTGCGTGCAGTAATAAGGTTTCTGACTGCAAAAAACTGTAAACCGATAGAAATCTATCGGCAGCTTTGTGAAGGGTATGGGGACAACATTATCACTGAAGGTGGAGTGCGTCAGTGGGTCATCAGATTTAAAAATGGCCGAACCAATGTTCACGACGAAGATCGAAGTGGGAGACCCAGCATAGTGACTGCCGAACTTGTCGAATAAGTCGATGCTAAAGTCCATGAAAATCGAAGGTTCACAATAACGGAACTTTCTTTGAGTTTTCCACAAATTTCGCGAAGTTTGTTGCACGAAATCATCAGCGAAAAGCTTGGTTACCACAAGTTTTGTGCAAGATGGATTCGAAAAATCTTGACAGAGGACCACAAAAATCAGCGAATGGCTGCAGCGTTGAACTTTTTGGACGTTTACCATAAGGATGGTGACTCTTTACTCGATCGCATCGTTACAGCTGCAAGAAGAGGTAACGAAGTGGTTGAAGGCGCAGGCGGCCGAATTTTTCAACGAAGGAATTTCCAAGCTCGTACATCGCTACGATAAATGCCTTAATTTGAATGGTGACTATGTTGAAAAGTAGTATTTGAGTGTGGCTTTCATCTGTATATAATAAAATTTGTTTCCTATACTTTGTTTACTTTTTATTCCAAAACGTAATCTACTTTCTGGATAGCCCTCGTATATTTCATAGAGGATATAAGGCTATAGCACTGGTTGCCATCCACAAGACCCTACCAGGAACTGGTTATCATACAGGAAACGAAGAAAAGGGAGATAGAATTGGTATTCTACGCCATATCAGCCATGATGGACAACTGGAAAAAGGAGTGCAACAACCAGAGATATGTTACAACAAGAACAGCAATCCATGAGTTCCACCATAAAATATATAACAAGAGTTTACTATATATATATCAAAAGGGCAATTGGAGTATCAAAAACTCCAGATTCAGACTCGTCTACCTCCTTGCAAGAGAAACATTCCTCATTAAGGACCTCAGAACTTGTTACCTCTACAGATCACAGGAGCTACTACAAACACTGGAAAGAAAAAGGGAAGAAGTAACCCCGGAATTCTATGAGACAGATGCCATGATAGACCGGATGTGAACAGCAGCCAACTTCAATATGAGGAATGTGCTAACAAATGGCAGTACATGGTTTTCACCATATGATATGTAACAACAAAGCATTTCACGAACCATCAGAAACATGTGGACAGATTTGTGAACCTAACACTTAAAACAATGAAGCAAAAAGTAACTATTAGAGAATTTTGTGTGTGTGTGTGTGTGTGTGTGTGTGTGTGTGTGTGTGTGTGTGTGTGTGTGTGTGTGTGTGTGTGTGTGTGTGTGTTATTTAGGTCCTCCAACGTCAAGTCTGATCGGACGATGAATGAAATTGAAGTGATGCTCAAATGAGTCTGGGGTTCTTGGAGCTTACAGCTACCTGACATTCATCTTTAAGGATAAGGAAAGACTCCGGAAAAAACCTTATCCAGGTAACTCACCCTGACCGAGATTCGAACTCGGGACCTCTTGAACGTGAAGTAGACACACTACCATCTACGTTACCGAGGCAGGCGGCAACTATCAGAGAATATGCAAATATGTAATTTATATGTATATCATGTATTTTAATGTAAATTTACCTCTCCTCAATGGCTATTTAGCTGCAGTAAAAGTATTATCAATTCACTGAGAATTGGAGACAAAGCCATGGACCACATAGGAAACTTCTTCTCGACCATCAGGAAACCACAACTGTCAGGTGCAGCCACATGTAATATTTCTATGATGCAGTGTAATGTAGAGTGGAATTAACATAATTAAAATAAATTTGGAATCTGAGTTATAAGTAATTGCTGCAACCTGTCTAAAATCATCCTTCTTGAAATTCTTGATCTATAGAACTTCTCAGTTAAGTGCAAACCTACTTTCTATCTGAAAATACCAAGCCAAGCTCTACTCAAAATCTGAGACACCCTCACCCCATGGCCTTTCAGATGAGTTGATAGGGAAAATGTATGGTAACCCTAACTATTAATAATTGATCATGTAAGTACTACAAAATTAACATTGTAGTCAACGTTATTGTATTCTTAAATTTGTTAGATATAAAACAATTTTTAACGTTAGAAGCTGAGAAGCTAATACAAGGAATTTACAGTTAAAATTTAGTAAACTATTTCCATTTAGTTTCTATGATGTACACTCTACAAAGAAGTATCAAAGCAGCTTTTTTTTTATTCGTGTTGTATGCCATTAATAAATGCAAACATTTTGTGGAAAATGTATATCACTATCATACAGATTTAGAAATACAGTGTTAACCTGTTCAATAAATAAAATTTTTCCTTTCTAAATACCACTTGCTATTATTTGAAATTTATTTTATTGAAATATTTTTAAAAATAACAAGCTAAATTGTTACTAAAATTAGGCAAGTGAGTCAACCTTGTATATACTTTCTCCACTTACAAGTTTTTTATGAAGACTAGTTTCTGGGGACTTCTCCCCTATCGTCAGCTCTGTGGTAGACTGATGATGCATCCGGTGTCTGCATCTGGCTTGGTGTTGTGCTGCCATCTAACGTCCTGGTAAGTTTGATGACGTCATCTACCGCGGGAATTTCAAAATTCATCAAGAGGTCCTGTTTTTTCGTAATAAATATGTTTTCCCAAATCTGTAGTTCCAGAGGTTTCTTTGCCTGTTTGATCAGTTCTATTTCTTGTTTTATGTTGTGATTCTCAGACCAAAAGTGATGTGATACGGCCGACTTGTCCATTTGTTTGAATTTAATATTTCTGAAGTGTTCTTTCATTCTTGTTCCCAGATTCCTTTTGGTCTTACCAATGTATATCTTGTCACAATCCTGGCAACTCATTTGGTAAATGCCTGATAATTGAGTTTTCGGTGTGCTATGTTTTAGAGGGTGGTTTAGTAAGTTGCGGATGTTGTGTTTGTTTTGAGGGGCTAATTTTATGTTGAAGCTCATAAATATCTTTTCAAATTTTTTGAAGTATTTTGGATGAAATGTAAATTTTCCATATCTGGTGTTTGGGTTTTCTAGTTTTTTTAACGTAGTAATGTCCTTTAAGACATTCACTGGGAACAAGAATGAAAGAACACTTCAGAAATATTAAATTCAAACAAATGGACAAGTCGGCCGTATCACATCACTTTTGGTCTGAGAATCACAACATAAAACAAGAAATAGAACTGATCAAACAGGCAAAGAAACCTCTGGAACTACAGATTTGGGAAAACATATTTATTACGAAAAAACAGGACCTCTTGATGAATTTTGAAATTCCCGCCGTAGATGACGTCATCAAACTTACCAGGACGTTAGATGGCAGCACAACACCAAGCCAGATGCAGACACCGGATGCATCATCAGTCTACCACAGAGCTGACGATAGGGGAGAAGTCCCCAGAAACTAGTCTTCATAAAAAACTTGTAAGTGGAGAAAGTATATACAAGGTTGACTCACTTGCCTAATTTTAGTAACAATGGCACTCCACTTTCTGAAATACTTCTTTTTATTCTATATAAGCTAAATTGTCTTTTTTATAAATATTCAGAACAGATCGGACAGACTGCAACTCAGATGCAGATGACATCACTACTTTCTCCCTCCCCTTCCCATCTGCAGTACATGATTTCATTCAGCAGAATATGAGCTGGTGAAAGAGATATAGTTTCGCCTATAGGACTTACGAACGCTGGTATCGCTACTTTCCTGGAATGCAGCGCTCATTGTCAACAAACAGGGGTGGTGGTGAAAATTATACTGCAGAACCTGTGTTTGCGGGATATTTTTATCTTCACTTTCTTAATAAAAAAAATGACTACAACATTTTTTAACAGGGACACACTTTTACCTGCATTAAACCAAAATTTGCAGTATTTCGGACTACGCTATTTCGGGCTTCTACTGTATACAATACGTATACAACAAAATATTCTGAACATAGGTAAAATATAGTAGACAACATGCTACAAAATTAGGTTTAGTAACTAGTTCTCTAAATCACCATTATTTTATTTCTAGGTAATTTCTAATACCTGTGATTCAGGACAAAATTTATGAAATGAGAATAAAACACATTGAAATAAAAGATCAACTAACCTTTCTGATCCTGTCCGAGCTTCAACTGCTCTGATAGTTTGTGTCTGTCGATGTATAAGCAGCATTTCTTCATCATTATCAATGTTTTCTGTAGAGTTGTCGCAACCGTCCATAGAACATTCATAAATAACTCTGCCAGAATTCATCATTACACCATAAGTTCTGCTTTCCTTCCCACCTGTAAAATTTTAAAAATATTAATTACTATTAATTTGAATATTTGTATTTGTTTGTAAATATATACTGCCAAAATAACCAGATTTATGGTAAAACAACAAGAAGCTTGAATTAAATTGCTAGTATGCTTTAGTTTTGGAATCTGTTGGAGCCTCCTTGTATCTGTGTATAACATTTGTCTTACGTAGCTCGGATGTGTCGTTTCATCCATAATATGTATTTTTTTTCTATGATCTATTGCATATAATGCTCAAAATCACACTGGAGAATGACTGGATGGAGAAGCATATCCTAAGTTAAAATTCAGTAAGTGAGGCAAGAACTTACTGGATTGAATTACACTACAGAGGGAACTCAGCACTAAGATTCAGTCTTAGTCTATTGTACCTATGCCCCAAATGGGCCATCCCAAGGCGGAAGAATGAGGCAAGAGGAGACAGAGGGCAGCCATCCCAAGCAGTCACGACAATGCAGAAGGCAGGGTCTCTACAATATAACAGTTGGAAACTCCCCTGGTAGCCCAACCAACATGGTCTTGAAATGGTCCACCAGGCCGGCCTGGAGACTATCCTACCAAAGGAGGAAGTGTGTACCAGGAGCATATCATATGCCATGCAGTGCTGAGACTCCCACTGACACTTCTACCTTGAAAGTGACTACCAGATGAGAAATGATTTGAAATGATAATGGAAATGAAATAAAGGAGCAGAAAATTAGGGAGATGTAATTAAACTACCCAACATTTATCTAGTGCCGCAGGAAAACACATGAAAAAAACCATGGGTCAGATAGACCAATCCGGGAATTGAACCCGGACCTCCTGAATGCGGTCCACAGATGAAACTACCTAAGCCATTCTGCTTGGTAGGCAAAAACATATGTACAGTTTACTTTTCAAATTTGGTTATAAACAAAGAACAAAGCTGGGAAAATAAAAGTACCAGAGATTAATATAATTTTGAGTTGAACTAATACTCAATGCTCCACTTATTGCTAGTATTTACCTAGAACGCGTTTCGTTAGGATCTTCCTAACATCATCAGTTGTTGTCGACTAATGGATGTTGGTTTGGTGAATTCCTTGGAGGCGATAGGTGCTTCTCTGTCGGTATCTTGATGAACTTGAAGTTTGGGTTTTCTTCAAAGGTAGTGTCGAAATTAAACAATTTTCTTTCATAAAGAAATATACAGAAATAAAGATATATACATATAGATATAAAGATACGTAAAGAAATATATCAACACTACCTTTGAAGAAAACCCAAACTTCAAGTTCATCAAGATACCTACACAGAAGCACCTATCACCTCCAAGGAGTTCACTAAACCAGCATCTATTAGTCAACAACAGCTGATGATGTTAGGAAGAATCCTAACAAAATGCATTCTAGGTAAATACTAGCAATAAGTGGAGCACTGAGTATTAGTTCGACTCAAAATTATATTAATTTTGTGCTTCATTGTATCATAGTCCTTACACATTGGAATACCAGAAATTGTTTCTCATGTCCCAGAATTAAAACTTAAATATTCAAGAGAGTATATTCTGACTTACCTGACAACACAAGCTCCTTTGAGAAGATAAATGGCGTAGATTGGAGCAAAGTGTCTGCAGTGATTGGAATAGGCTCTATGCTTGTCCCATTGAACTTGTAAATACCACCACTTAGTGATGGGATAATGCGTACTCTCTGTCCATTGCTGAGCATCTGGGAAATGAAGCAAAAAATAATATATAAATATCAATAAAACAAAACCTTACAAAGTAATGTTCAGACAATATAATCAAATACCTCGACATTGTGGATGCTGGAGGACAGCATTGGTCCAGGTCCAGTGTCGACACTCCATGATATGGTACCTTCCTCTGTAGCATCAAGAGCTGAGAGGCGACCATCAAGTGTGCTTACAAACACTAACCTGTGAATTCAAAAGGAAATACATTTTAAAACTCTTCATATATAATAATCATTAAACTTTCTTTGCCCAATATAACTTACTTTAATATATATTCTACACATTATTATTACTACCATGGACACCGCCCTCTGGGTGCCTCCACCTGAGAAATGGGTCCGGTCATCACTTGGTGGGGTGAGGTTACCCCGAAGGCCAAGGTTGCCATGTGGGGAGTGTTAGTAACTAACTAACTTATTACTACCATGGTTTGCTTTTCTACTACTTATAAATGATTCCAAAAATGGTTTCAACACACAATTTTAGTAGTTGTATAGAAGCATACATGAGGCATTTAAAATCCAAATGTTACAAAAGAAGCTACCTCTATGTATGCTAGACTTAATATTTTGAGTATCCTTTTCATAGCTTAATGAGAAATAAAATTATGGTTGTAACATTTCAAAAGTATACTCCTTGTAATAATGTAAATTCTGCCTAGCTACCTCGTAAATAGCTTAAGCTACTAAAAGTGAATTAACACAACTGTATGTTTTAAAATTATTTACATTTTTTCTGAGCAAGCTGTATATTTACCATTTTGGTAAATTGTATATCAACTTGACGAAGCCATGAAAATGTAAAAATGTTTTCCAAACAGTGAATAAAGAATACAATAATCTTTCACCTCATGTTTCACAATTAGTATATACGCCTTACACTGAACAAAGGGGTATTCACTACCTATTCATAGAAAATCAAAGATACAATGGTTATTACTCATTTCACTATGAAAAACATATTTTAACGAAGCTGAGCCCCTGCTTTGTGGATAGTTACTATGTTCTTCAGCGAGACCCAGCACACGATTACTTGAAGACAGAGAGAGAGCAAGAGGTGCTTCAGCTTAAGAAAATACCCGAGGAAATTGATAACCATGGCAAAAGTTTGAGATGACCAACCTTTCAGAAATCTAGGTGGATATAAAGAATGGGATATTTGCTGTAACAGTAGGTTGTTGTTGATGTGACAGACAGTGCAGTATACTATTACACAGGGGTACTGCAAGTGTCGTGAGAGGAGTCCAATGTTCCACATCACAATGAGCAGCCAGAGAAGGCAGAAGGAGTTCTGCATTCATTACTGAAATTAGCAATTTGAAAGAGAAAAGAGCAGTCCTGTGCTTGGCACTCCAGTGTGTGACTGGATGAAAGAAGTGATCTTGGTTCATTACACAGCTACAGTACACATCTTATTGGTGTCAGGAGTGGGATTGCAACTGTACCAGCAGTGATGTGTTGCACTGACAACAATGTTTGAACAATAAGGCAGTCACCTTGCCCTTCCTGGTAGTAAGCAGAAGGAAATAATACAATCAGTTAAGCAGTTAGCAGTCATGAGGGCTAAAGAATAATAAGAGAAACCTCTAAGCCTCGGAAGATGAATGACATCACTAAGAAAGGCTGCTTTACACCATCATGTACTGATGACACTCTAAAAACCTTAGCTGTGGCCCAATGGTTTTCTATTTGGATTTGAAGTTGGGATACTGGCAAGTGGCAGTTCACCCTGATGACAAGAAGACATTGTTTTCATCTGGACAAGGACTGGAGTTCATGTAATACCTTTTGCATTCTGCAAAGCACCCACATTACTCTTAACATTTATGGACTGTGATAAGAATCCTTGACTGCGACTCTTGCTTCCTATTACTTGATAACATCATTGTTATGGATAAGACATTAAAGCAACCTAAAGTTACATTCCAAGAAATATTAACCATTTCAAAAAGAAGTCTGCTACCTATATGTTAAGTCCCAGTGGAATAGATGAGGGTTCCCAGAAACTACAGGACTTCAAGGAGTGGTCCAGGCCTAAAAATAAGCAAGAACTATGACACAGTTTCTGGACCTCTGCAGATACTGCCAGAAATTCACGGTGGGATATGCAAACCACAAACACAATTGAATGAGGAAATATGGGACTTCCAGTAGTCAAACCAAGCTAAGATGGCTTTCCGGAGTGGGAAGAATACTATGACACTCACAATTCCAAGATGGTCTATTTGTGAACACAAATTCCAGTGAGAAAGGCACTGAGGGTAACCAGTTAAGAGCAGAATGAAGAAGAAAGAGTACTTGCTTAATTCAATAGGATCCTGTCCAAAGTGGAACGAACTTACACCATAAGATGACAAGAATTTCTGGCTATTGTACAGAGCCTGTAGCAGTTACACAGAGGAGTTTCACCTCCAAAGGCACCATTCCATCTTAACTTGGCTTTACCAATTTTAAGACGACTAAACTGGCTACAGAAGTATAATTTTATCTCAGAACATCATTCTCAAAGACTGTAGCATGAAAACTCTTCCACTGCACAAAGATAATGATGGAGTGTTGCACTTCTTTATCTGCTTATAGTACAGCCTGCAGTCAGTTAACCAAGAGACCTTGAGGAGGGAGCAATTGTAGAATTGAGGCATAGGACCGAAAAACCCTATGACCTTAGCTGCATGGGCAGATATTGCTTTCAGAGGGCTGACCTATTTTGGCATTTGTTGAACTTTTCATTTCTGACCAGCATTTCCACTCTTCCCCTCCACTCTTTATGGAGTGGAACCTCTCACTCTTTAGAATGTGTTATCTACTGGTGCAAAAATTACTGTCCAGCAACGCAAAGAAGGTCCCTGAAAGGTATGTACTGCCTTACACAGTGGGACAATGACAGCGAATGTGTGTGGCAGAGAATGCCTGCTACACAAGGAGCAGACCGTTAAAAAAGTGCGCCCTATTCACTCTGTACACTAAAACCGAGAAGATTCATTCACAAAAGTAGAAGCCATCAGAATGTTTTTGAATGGTCTGTAACTGTACTGACATGGGGTGTCATAAACCTGCCCAGGGAGGGTGTGGGAACCTTCGCCAACCCCTCTAAGTCTCAGGCCTCGGAGACTATCTGTCCTGTGGAAGACAGTAGCAGACTCTCAAAGGCTTAAGTTATTTGTTTTTCAGTTTAAGCATTATTCTTGTAACTCGAATATATATCTTGTCTATTAAATTTGCATAGTACTTCTGAAGTAAAGTTTCTTCCGGACTTGTAGGCCGTGGTCGAAAATTAGGAATTTCTCCTGACGTTTCGCTCAACAAGCCCAGAAGATACTTTACTTCAAATGAACAGCATACATACATGGTACGGTTAAATATTAATTTCATTTGATGAAAAATACAAATATAAGATGGATCTGAGCCTAGATAGTTTAGTTACAATATCCATGCATTTGATGCTCAGCCTTCAGAGTACATGACTGGAATGATTTATTACATGCTGAAAATGAGTCTAAGATGCCACTGAGTTGTAAAGGCATTATAAATGTTTCAAATGCTTCCTGAGTAAAATATGTCTTTCCAGCTGATTTTATATATATATATTGTGTGTGTGTGTGTGTGTGTGTGTCAGGGGTACATATCATTTTAAGTTTTTGAAAGTGTATAACAAAATTGCTTTTTCTGTGATGTCATATGCAGAAGTTTAACAGCACTAATTTCTGCTTGTTTGTTATATTTATTATCCGATCAGAACTATACTATTCCTGTGGTAAATGATTTATAACAACTGTATGTAAATACATATTCTACTGAATTTTGAAAACAAAAGCTGAACTACACGGACACCTTATGTTATTAACTTTTGTTAGTTAACATTATTAAAAACAATTCAATAATATGTGAGATACTAGACTTTGTACATAGTGGCCAATTAAACACTTACTGTCAGAGAAAGGTACTCAAAGTGTCAGAGTCTCTTTGAACTGTGTTGTGTATCAAATTTCAGAGCAATTGGTCATTAATTCTTGGGTGAAGAACAGAAACATAATGAGTACGAAAGTTTAAAATGTCAGTGAACAAACACTAAACCATTATGATACTGTATATATAATGTTTATATAATAATATTGCAAACAATATTTTCTGATAAATTAAGATAATAAATATCCACATACTCAACAAAATTGTTTTCATATATTATGTACATGCATGGTACATTATTGAAAGTGAGGTAGAATTCATTTGTTACTGAGTATGTTACAAGAACAGCACAATTACATGTTAGTTAATATTTGTATAATAGTTTTAGAAATTAAAATAAATGGAAAAGTGCTTATTCATATGTTCCCTGGATAAGCGTTACTAATAACTTCATTAAACTGAATGCAAATTATACTGTATGTAAAACTACTTTAATAATTCCAAACAGAACAGTGAAAACGGTGATAGGACAAAAACAATAGTACTGACAAAGACACAACAGGATGAGAAAAAGAGCAGTGTGTTAATTCAGTAGTCAGATGTTTTCAATTTAAAGTTGTAAATGTATTTTAATTTACATATCTATAACAAGTTTGAAATGATAACAATAAAGACCACCGAGAAATTGTGTACATACCGTACGAGAAAGGCTTATAATCTTGTAGCCTACATCTCATCTGAGATATTTATTCAAATAATCCAACTCATACGCGAACAGAAGGTGTCAATAATTACTTATGCAGTTATAAGTGTCCCTTAAAATGCTTAAATTCAATTTGCGATATTTTCTCATTATAGATTAGAACTGAAACGCAGATAGTTTAAATAATTTAAGAGTGTTAATTTCTTAAATATATCACGCTGACATATGCAAGAAACCTGTGTTCTGTGATTATTTAAGCAATACAAATCACAAATATGTAAGCGCTGCGCTTTGAAACCTGTACAACAAACTTATGTACCCAAACTTACTTATGATGCAAATCGGAACTAGGTCCACAATAAGGCAGTTGGCGAATTTCATCTTCGTCACTAGCTGTAATTACTGCAGATATTACAACTGGTAAAACAATGTATAACAAGATGGCATTGGTTATATTGAATATTTCCATCTGAAAAATTGATGCGTTGTTTCGTCATAAGTTTTCTCCCTCTCCCCCGGGATAACATCCCGTAACCTAAACAAAACATACACCTTCACACCGTGCCTGAGCCCCGTGCACTGTCAAAACTCTCAATCACGTGAGCAAAGCCAGGCTTTCTATTGGTGCAAATGCGTTTGCGATGTAAGGAATGACGTGTACCGTGCTCTGACGATCACAAAGCGGCGCGGCGAAGTTCCAAAACATACCACACACATACACATGTTCACCCAGTCAGGTGCGAAGGGGTGAGGAGTATGTGTCTTTGACCGCGACCTAAATGCACCAGCAGACTGCAACTATCTGCCTATGAGCTATGCAAGTGGGACAAGGGGAAGTTAATATATCAAGGTACTTCAAAGTTCATATAGAAGTAATAACTGCGATTTGTACGTCTCATGTATAAACGCAGCTGTATAACAGCGTAAAGAGAAGAAAGTAAACATCCCAATGAAGCCTACTGGACGGTGGATCCTTGAGTTTTTTTTAATTATTGTACAAGTTATAACACCTGTCTCAATGCATCGCTTATTAGGTGTATTGTTTGCATATTTAGTATTGGAATAATACACACAGAAATATGTTGTTGCTTCAGTACTCATATCTCGGGAGGTAAAAAGTATAATACCGCACAAAGTTGGGTATTTTGGGTCAACGACCTTTCTTTGCGTACAGTGCTGCTGGAGCATTTACATTTTTTGTTTATTTGTTGTATTCAATAAAATTAATTATATATCTCTTTGAAATAAATGTTTAACTTATTTGCGAAGTCACAATCGATTTGTAAAATGTATAAAACATTTATTTAATACACTGCTTTGTGGTTATCGTACATCAATCCAGCTTTTGATTACTGCAATCGGTTAATGTTTCATATTTTCTGATTATTTGTAAATAAGTTAATGAAAAAGAAATACTCTTAAAAATAACCATAACAGAGACCTTGATTTTTCAAAATCATCGGTAAGGTTTTCGTCATTAATTATTGTAGATCTTTTCGTCTTCTCCATTGCTACTTGCTTCTTCGACCTCTATAAGCGTAATGATTGGTAATGATCTAATACAATGTGTCTTAGAATAAAGTTGCATAGGTAAATAGTACTTAGCCGCAGCACAGTCAGCGCAATAAAAAGTAGTTCCTACCCAAATACTTGGGATGCAAATTAATATTTAGAATTAATTAACTAGAATATAATTAATATTTAGGAAGACGTTTTAAGATGTGAAAACTACATAACTGGAATATGTATTTGCATCATCAAGTAATTATACCAAATCTAGCGGAATGATACATTGTTTACCCTACCGTGAACCTATGCTCAAAATGTTCCTAACATGTTAGAACAAGTTAGAACATGTTAGAACAAGTTCATAATGACCTTGAACGGGAAGACTGGAAAGAGATCTGGAATGAATCTGCTGGATAATTCCCATGTTCTGTTAGCTCTTCACATCTAGTGATCCAACTTTCTCAGAGTGACTCAGACATGTTCGAACCTGTTGACCTGTGGTATTGACTGTGACCAAATGACCTTGAGAAAGTCGGGTAAAGCTGCAACAGTTTTATGAAACGGCTTGTAGAGCATATAGCGCAACGTTACGCTCAGCATCTCAGCATCAACAAAAACAAGTTCATGGTGACCTTGAACCCATTCAAGGAAATGCAGCAGAAAGTTACATTGTACATTACGCAGTCATTCGCGACATTGTAATAAATAAGCCTACCTGGAACCAGAATACATATAAGTATTGATGATAATCTTTAAATTCCCCGTAATGACATGCTGTTAATAAATTACAATGCAAGCATGCGCTGAAAATAATGAGCTGGAACTAGCAACAATAACCTAGAGGTACAAATTAAGCTCAGAAAAGAGAAAATGTAGTCCAGCTGAAAGAACGAACAAGGAAAATTAAAGTTGTACATGGGTAGTCAACTCAAACAATGAAAACAAGATTATTTGCAAATTGTTGTTTTAATATTAACCAATTCCAATTATTCTTCCTTCTTATTCCCTTTACACATTTATTTTCTCTATACTTGTCTCTTAATAAGCAGAGGAGGTATAACACATACCACCCAAAAATTAAATATCGAGACTTCTTTGGGAGTGCACGTTTTGAGGTCCCCGAGAAAAAAAAGAACAAGAATTTCTTCTGTAAAATTACTCTTAAAAATGCTTATTTAATTCATATTGACTAAACGTTTATAGAAATAGAAGGTTTAAGTGATAGTCAAAATTTTAATAGCTGATGATATCTTTGACATTGCATTCTCTCTTTTTTTTAAAAAAATCTAGGAAGTAAAATATTAAAAATCCAAATCACTAACAAGAATATTTCAAAAATTTCCCATAAAAAGTGACAACGGACATAGTACTGTCTGCCCACCACAAGAAGGCAAGACAGAGGATATGATAAGGATACTATTATAGGCTATAACAGGTTCATGTAAAACACGGTATTGTCACATTAACTCAGTGTTACAGTCACTGAATCGAGCGTGGCAGCATCTGGCAGCATGGATGACTCATATGCACTCTCATATTCTCATTTTGTAGTAAACAGATCCACTAACAGAGCAGATAAACAGTTCAAGCTTCTCTCCCCTTCATTCACGCTTTCCTACTTTCGGTGAGCAGAGATGCGTTGAGGTTTACATATTATGTAGTAAGAATTTGTCTCTTATGTTTACCAGTGATGCAAAAGTCATCCTAAATAAAGAGGATTTCAGAGGCTATTGCCAAAAAATTCCAGATACAGTTGAACCTGATTTATACGTAACAAAGGGAAAAGGAAAGTTTACTTATAACTCAGAATTACGTACAAACGAGGTTTTATAATGCATCTTTTTTTTTTTAAGTAATACAGTGGACCTGCATGTATAAAACTTTATAAACAATAAAGATATGTACGAAGCAAACATTATTTAAAAACTGGTCCCGCTTTAAACTATTCAATTAATTTAGCTTGGTTCACTTTTCTTGCATTAAATGCATATAACTCATTTTGCAAAACATATTAATGAACTTCAGCTTTTTCACTACAACTTTTCACACTGATGTAATACCTACACAGCCCGCGTTCAAGAGATCTCGATTTTTTTTATTTTTATTTATTTTATTTATTTATTTATTTTTGTAATTTATGTCCTCCAACGTTAAGTCATATCGGACGATGAATGAAATGGGTGAAATGATGCTCAAATGAGCCCAGGGTCCATAGAGCTTAGAGTTACTCGACATTCGTATTTCAGGATAAGGGAAAACCCGGGAAAAGCCGTATCCAAGTAACTCACCCTGACCGAGATTCGAACTCGGGACCTCTTGAACGTGAGGCAGACATGCTACCACCACGCTACAGAGGCGGACGATCTCGAGTTTGAATCTGAGTCAGGGTGAGTTATCTGAATAAGTACTTATCTTTTTTCCCCCGTGATTTTCAGTCACTGAAGACTATACACAGAGTGTATAAGCAATCTGAAAGTCAGGAGCAAATAAGGTGTTTGGTTTTGTGTCTGTTAACTCCCACGTATGAATTTTACTTTCTGATCTGGCATATAACATTTCCTCCCCCACCCCCACCCATGACTGATTAAAGGCAACTGAGAACTAAGAGACAAAATCGCTGTTCAACAGTAAACACCAGATATCGTAGATTATCTTTACTTCCCATTTGTTGCTATGACGCTGTTGCGCCGAAAGACGTGTGCGAACTGACGTCTTTTTTGTTTCCGTGGCCGCAAGCTGCCTGCTCAGCAGCGATAAGCAAAATGCGTCGAGTTTAATATAGTGTATGACTCATCTCATTTAATTAAGCATAACTAAGTTGTATTTCACTGAAAATTAATACGTATAACAGCGAATTATGAATAAATGCATTACGTATAAATACGGTTCTATTAATGTATTTGTAATATATATATTATTAATAATATATTAATATATAATATTTATATTAATTTATTTATAAATTACTTTTTTCGGGGCCTGAAAATATTTACGTATAAATGCGATTTACGTATAAAGCAGATTCAACTGTATATATTTCACTTATAAAATATCTTAAACATGCGGAATTTAATCAAAATCTTTGAGAGACATTTTTTTCTCACTTTCTCGTCAATGCTGACGTTAGGAGGCGTTTGGGTTCCCTCAGAGTGAGAGATCCGAAACATCTGACCTGCGATGAAATCAGGGTTAAGGGTTCGGCCCAACGCCTGAGATGAATGATTGATGGAGCAATTGGTTGAATGATGGTGGGGGAAAACGAAGGACCCGGAGGAAAACCACCCCAACGCTATGTTGTCCACCACAAATCGCCACTTTGCGGTCGCCTGGGACCGAACCCGGGCCGCCTAGCTGAGAGCCAAGAGGCCTAACTACTCAGCCATGACGCGGCCAAGAGAGATTTTTGAGAAAATGAAATTGTTAAAAAATAGTTCCATGTAGTTTGAGGCGGAGAGACCTTCTTGAAAATCTTTATATCGCAGCCGTATTTTATATTAATGTAAATGAACATGTTCACCTCTGTAACCTCGCGTTAAGAGATCGTGAGTTAGAATCTCGGTTACTTTTTTTTAAGGTAAGTTATTTGGATAAGGTTTTTCTGAGGTTTTCCCTTATCCTGAAATTGAATGTAGGATAACTCTAAGCTCTATGGATCCTGGGCTCATTTCACTCACTTCATTCACTGTCTGTTATGACAAAATGGAGAAGTAAATTGAAAAAAAAAAAAAAAAAAAAAAAAAAAAAAAAAAAAAAAACATGTTCATTCCCCTGCCTCTCACACAGACCTCTTCCTAAACAATATTTTTAGATTCAGGGTGCCTCAAAGCATGTAGTTCCAGCGAAATATCAATGTCAAATTTTTGGGTAAATGCAATTCTTTCCTTACCATACATAGTGGAGCAACGGCGGCCAAAATATGAATGCACTGGTAGCGCCATAACTTCACTCTTTTTTTTTAATGATTAATATCCCTTAACATACAAGTAGGAGATGTACAACAGTGAATGAAAGACATGTTGAAATGATGCCTTTATATTATTTAGTAGGGATCCTTTTTTACTGTGCATCAACTGGCACTAAGCACCACCTAAAATGACAATGCAGAACTAAGCACTCTATCAGACTTGGAAATTTAGCTGAATTTTTTCTCAGGAAAATATTGAACTGTGTACATTTACAAATAAATTTCTGAACAACATATCAATTTAAGGTACTTTTATAGGTACCTTATTTCTTCCTCACGCATTATATAACAAACTACATCGGAAAAAAGGTTTAAACTGTCTGTAAAATCATTTTTAAGAGAAGGTTGCTATTATTCAGTGGAAGAATACTTAAAACATGATCAACATATCAATGCTTCCTAAAATGATGTTTGTGAATAAATACCTGTGCAACTTCGGAGGTGATACTTGTAATATTCAGAAAAGCTGTAAAAAATATCCTACTAAAAGTAATGCCACAGACAACAGATGAGTTTCTAAGAAGTAAAATTAAATAATAAAGTAAATATTGATTTTTTTTTGGTAAAAATTATGTCTCTTACAGCCTAGTTCTTAAAAATGTAATACTTTAAACTATTATGTGACCTAAGTTGCCTTATTCTTAATTACTATTTGTATTATTATTCTGTTAATTACTACTGCATTACTTTAATCACTATTGTATTATTTAATTACTATTGTATTATTCATAATTGTATTACTCATAAGAAATGTATTATTCTTATGGGTACAAATTTGACGAAGCCATGAATATTGTATATTCCTAAGGTGAATAAAACCATCTATCTATTAACTAAATGTACCCCACCTTTATTTTTCTGACTAGTGGTTGTTGTCACTAAACAAAATGCATAAAAAACAGAGCAATGACTCCACATCCATAGAAACATTTATTTTTTAAGTATATTTTCATTTAATTTTTAAGTAAATAACCATTTAATTTTTGTGCCGTTCACCGTCACTCTTTTGTAATATATTTATGTGTAGATCAGGTGCAGGTGTTCCTATGTATTTCAATTTTACCTTGTCTACTAAAAGTAATGAGAAAATGGGCCAGTTAGTAAAAACTTACTTTTTCATGTTCGTTAAATAAAGAAAATTTTGTGTTAGAAGTTGATAATCAGTTTTGTAAAAATTAAAAAAATATTTGGATAGGTAGAGTAAGATTGAAAAATTCAATGCCATAGAGGGATTTGAACCATAGATCTCCCAGTGTCCACCCAGTTACTCTTAACCACTGAGCTACCATGGCCAACATGCCAGCATGACATTAAATTTTCCAACTATGCTAGTCACAAAATTTAATGGCAGCATTGGCCACTAGCAGCTAAGCATGACGTAGCCATATGTCAAAGGGCGGGGAGAAGCTGTATGCAGTCACAAGACAAAATGAAAACACTTTATAAGGTATTACTGTAGCTGTCAAGTAAACATAAACATCCATCTGATTGGATGTTGTGTTGACCAGCACCTTCTGCCAACCGCCATAACTCATATTTTTCCTGGTAAACCACTAGATGTTCTCAAATACAATGAGAACATCTAGTGGTTTACCAGGAAAACTATGCATAAGTAATTGTCCCAGGCTTTCTAGTTACCACCATTAGGTTTACTTTTGGTTCAGGAAATATATTAACATTTTCTACAAAATTGCATATTTACATTCTATTTTGATGGAAAGATTATAGGGTGAAGCTGTGGTCATGTGGTTAGACCACTCAACTCTTATTTATGTAGCCTGGGTTCAATCCCAGGGGATGGCATGTGGGATTTCTGGTAGACAGAGCAATGCCTGAGTGGGTTTCTCTGACTTCTTGGTTCTCCCTGCCATTCATTCCATCAAATGCTCCAAAATCACCTTTGCTTTCATCCCTTGCACTGACATTTCATAACATCTACTTCTTTAATCTATTCCTGATATCGGACTGATCCTGCATCTTAGATTTTCTCTCAGATCCACCGCTCCTTTGCTCTTGAACAGGTGTCTGACTTCAGGCACTCACTTGAGAGTTCTGAGAGAGTATCCTCAATTACGTATAACTGGATTACATATAAAGCAGGTTCAACTGTATATTTATGACTTCCAGAAATAATGAAATGCCAGGCCTCTTAACTTAAGCTCAAGTTAAACACTAACCATCTTTTGAGCAGCTCTAAGATTAGTGCATAGGGTTACCCTATCATTTGAGCCATCATTCTACGTAAGGAGATGTCAATGAGGCCAGCTGGCCACAGGTCATTCAAAGGAGGAGGGGTAACAGATTGCTAGTCTTGCTTATCTGATATATCATTTAAATAATAATTAACAAACACTTAAAGAATGCTTCAAAAGTAAAACTTTATTCTTTTTAAACTGAAGATATATGTACATACGTATCACTACATAAGTATTATTTAATTCACAATATAGTATGCCACATTACATTCAATTATTTAATATAACTGGCTTTTCAGAAAGGAATATTCTTAAATGGAAGAGAATATATATACTGAAAAGGTTAAGTCATACTTGCCATATATATCACTACATGGAATATGAATGTTGAAACATATTAACTGTTTTTATTCAAGTTGTAATTAATATAATAAATAGTAGTCTGCATGAAAATATTTGCAGAAATGCTAGGCTAAAATTACACTCAATACAGTCTTTTGTGCCAGGCAGCACAGGTCGTGTTTGTGCATTTAAATAAAATGTTGATTACAGAAGTATTTGTTCTTATCTAGAAATGGACGGTCATGTGACATATAACTAGAGAAAAACTCAACATTTCTGCACAATCACAGCATAAATGCTAAACACTCAACTACTTTTGAACATATGTAATAAAAATAGTTTCACAGTAGAAAATATGTTGCATTGGAATGCATTCAAATATCAAGTACTTGGCACAGCATCTTTCACAAAAGTACCCAATAACTTTCCATTAAGCATTAACACAGTTTCTTTTTGCAAAGAGAAAAGTACACTTTTAAACCCATGGCGCATTCACACAACCATTATATTAAAAACCATCTTGGAAAATTGTACAAAACAAGAGATCCTTTTCGAAAGTATCGTAACTTCAAAAATAAGTATAAAAACTATAATAAATAATAATTGGTCTTCTTAAAATATTCCATTCTTTAAATATAATAGCTTCATGGGATGTTAGTCATATAAATTAACATCAATGCCATTAAGATTGACAGCAGATTGACTTTTCAACATCCTTAGTGAATCAGAGACTAAGTGGTATTGCATACCCCGATCTGCTATTTGTTACCAAAAGTTTTCTGATTACTGGCTTCTTACAGATTGAGAAGCCATTGATGCTGAGGGAGGTAATATTTATGCATAAAAGCAAATCTATCTGTATAAGGATGTGAGTGAACCTTGACGGTCTGACTGTCTTCTGTTATTGTTGCCTGCAGGCTTCTCTATGATGGTGAAACTATTTACTTCTTTATTAAATCATCGACTGGTGGGATTTCAAAGTTTATTACTAGGTTTTTATATTTCTATATTAAGATGTTCTCCCACGTTATCAGTTTGTTATGGTTTATCACACCCTTTAGTAATTTTGGACTTGGGTCAAGGTTATAATTTTGTTCAAAAGTGACATTCCACTGCTGTCTTCCTGTTTCAATTTGATGTTTTTAAAATATTCTTTGACTCCGGTTTTTAAATTTATTTTAGTTTGCCCTATGTAGAATTTTTCATAATCTTAAAATTTTATTTGGTATATTCCAGATTTATTAATTAGTGAGATTTCATGTTTTGTTTTTGAATTTAACAATTTTAATACTGAGTATCTCTTTATAGCTGCCATGATTCTTTTTAATTTAATAAATGTTTTTGGGTGTAAGTGACGTGATGTGAAAAAGCTGACTACAAATAGTGTTATTAATTTGGATGTGACTGTTATTAAATTTCTCCAAAATCGTGTTAAGTTGTTACGTAATCCAATGTCATACAACACAATTTAGCACCTAAACATGGAGTAACATATAACATGTAACTCAATGGAGTAAAGAATTTAAATTAAATAAGTTTATTCAGAGTTTGAACAACTGGTCCTTAATTAATAAAAAGTGAAGTTAATTGCAAAGCCGCTTGAATTTCTTAATATTCACTGTGTCAGTGTAATTGTTAATATACAAGTTTGAAAACACTATAGAGAAACATGGTGAAAACACAAAAAACAAACCTGAACATCACTAACACTGTTTACATTATAGGTTTTAGGCACACTATACACGCTTAAAAATATTCACAATTTATTTATGTCCCATTGTTTTTAACAAGTTTTACTGAAAGATTTAGAAATACATAATGTTTTAAATGTTTTTTAGTTTGCATAGTTTTTTTTTTTTAAATATGTTCCTTAAAGATACTGAATAATATCTAGATAAATAGACACACTCCATTTATGTTAACAAATGGTATAAAAATGCAACACTTAAAATGAAGTGGAGGTAGTACATATAAATAGCTTTTTTTATCCCAGTAATATATTTTAACGGTTTTAAATAAATCAAATAAATTGCACCTTTTACTGTAGAATATTTTCAACCATAATATTCAAATATTAAATTTTACTCAAGAGTTCAGTACTGTTTGTTACTCATGAAATTTTGCCATAGCTATTCAGAATTTCAGGACAATATGCAACATTTTTTGGTCTCCAGCTATAGTATGCCATTACAACTTTTATAAAAAATGTACATTTCTTTGACAGAGAATTTTGATATCTTCAACAGGCCTAAGTCATTCCCAAAAATCACTTCAGCTTACATTACCATATTCTAACTGCTGTGCACTTAATCTTTAACATTTAGACAAGTGTGAAAATTCAGTTAATAAATTCTTAGAATGAGTAGTATTAAGGATGGCTTTTGGAAATCTTTTATAGGTTACAGCAAAAACATAGTATCTCAATGTCTCACAAAATAATAGTTAACACATAACTATTTCACTAAGAAACTGAGAATAGTTCAACATTATTTTTTAAACTCTGACTTGAAATAATGCTGCCAAAGGCACCAACATGGATTAAGCATCATAAAAATTAGCAAAAGTATAGGCAGAAAACTTAAAGATACATACTGAAGTTCCAATGAGGTTAATCCAGGAAATAATGATTACTTGTGCATTCCTGTTGCACAGATTGCTGTTGTGCTTATGGCTGAAGGCAAATGATATTTTCACATCTTTTAGGAATCAAACTTCCACCGGCTAGATTAGGACATTTGATAAAAAGTGTTGAAAGTAGTTCAAGCCTGGAATTCGGAGTAATAGAACGCTTATGTTTCAAGAATAAAGTATTTAAGCTGACCAATGTAGGTCAACGAGGCAGTTAGCGCAGTTGACATGCAGATGATAGGGAGTCTATAGTAAGTTAATAAGTGTCAGTGGTCAAGCTGTCATACAAGCCATATACACGTCATCACAAGGGTTGAATCAGCACCTCCGAGTCTACTATGAATTTCAAGGTAAGTGTGGGTGTACTCCATTAGGCCAAGGCTGCCCTCGAACGTTGTGTATTTGTTCAATTAATAAACCTGGCTCATATACTAATTTGGGATTAATAAACCTTTTATGCCCAGATGGCGGTTCCGTTCCCTACCCTCTTTGAGTAGCATACCTCTGAAAGTTACACCCCCCTAGTATCGAACCTCTTCCCAGGGTTTGCTACAGTATGTGTACTGCTGTAACTGTGCATTCTGGATTGTTCAAAATGAACTGTGTGATACAAAGTCCTGTTGACTGTGAGTTGGACTGGTCTATACTACGGAGGGGATTCAGCACAGAGGTCCAAACTTGGTCTATTGTAACTATGGTACATTAAGTGGGGCACCCCTGGGAGGAATGATAAGGCAAGAGGAGACAGAGGGCAACCATCCAGCTACAATAGTGCAGAAGGCAGGGTCCTTACATTTTTACCAATTGGAAACTTGCCGGCAAGCCAGTAAAATCAGCATCCCACCCTACAGTGGTCAGGAAATTACCCCACCAGCCCGAGTTCAGAGATTGTCCTAACAAAGGAGGAAGTGTTTACCAAAGCATATCATTCTGCCATGCATTTCCGAGACTCCTGTCGACACTTCCACCCTGAAAGAGACTACCAGATGAGAGATGATATGAAATGATAAAGGAGATGAAATGGAGGGACAGGAAATTCGGAGGATGTAATTAACCTACCCAGCATTCACCTGGTGACCAGGGAAAACCCCTGAAAACATCCATGGGTCAGATAGGTCATCCACGGAAATCAAACCCGGACCTTCCGAATGTGGGCCACAGAAGAAACTGCCGGAGCCATCCTGCTCGGTTGCCTATGAGTTGGAGGTACTGGAGTTTTGAATACTTGGAAGATGAAACTGAAAGAAACTTACTATCAGCTGAGAAATGTTTGATAACAGTAATGAATGAAAGAAATGAGAGAAAGTAATGTGAAATGTTCAACAAAGGATAAATAAATGTGCATGACAAAGCTTGACAATATTCATCACTCATCTCAAATCATTTGAATAATCATGAACAATAACATACAACACCAGAGTATAACTCTTGATAAGATTTCTTTCCCAAATAATTTTCATTCTTTGCTTGGTGAAATTGTGTCCAAATATTTTGGGTTAATGGACTGGTGGCAGCCAACCATGATATGGTAATTCCAAATATCATGGATAATATATTGTCGCGAACCCGTTATTTACAATAGCGTGGCTTGTGTACACAAAGGGCCGGCAAATAAAGATAGCTGAGATAAAGGACTTACCGGCACAGATAAGTAAGGTAAATGGAAATTTCTAGTGACTTCTTGATTGATAGAGATTATTTGGTTTCTAGTTTGTTTAAGAACAGTCTAGAAATTATCAATGGAGGTATATATAAGAGATTGTGACATGCCAGAGGAGTCACAAACAGAGCAGTAGTAGTAAACAGCTGTGAAGTGTTGTAATGAGAGCTGATGTAAACAGGTGTAATCAGAACGCTGTTGTTGTGATCATCGACCTAGGTATATTGTGTATGTGATGTAATACTGCTACTGTGAGTGTATTTCTATGGAAAAAAAGAACATTTAGAATTTCGGCAAATTGGACTTTTAATTCTATGAACCCACAAAGTCACCATATAACAAATGCTTAAATAATGGAGGTGATTATTAATCTTCAGTTTTGTCAGTGTTTTTTTTAATAACATATTTTTTGAATACATTTAAGTCAAGCAGCCATTATTTCCTCATTTTCCTCATATAATTAAAAATATGGCTTTTCCTTTTACATACTTTATCTTCAAGCAAAACTTAAATAATGGAGGTGATTATTAATCTTCAGTTTTGTCAGTGTTTTTTTTAATAACATATTTTTTGAATACATTTAAGTCAAGCAGCCATTATTTCCTCATTTTCCTCATATAATTAAAAATATGGCTTTTCCTTTTACATACTTTATCATCAAGCAAAATCATTATCATCATCTCAGATGCTGGTCGGTAGCTGTCGAGTAACGCTGTCATACAGTAGAGCTAATTATTATGTTCATCATTTTTACAACACTCACTCATAAGGTACCTGAGTCACTAATCTTAATACATATACCTGTTTATTTTAAAGTGTCACAAACAAATAAATTAAACTACAGACATTGAAATGCTGGAACTTAAAAAAAACTAACACACGTGTAATTCTACATTTACTCTTCTCTCTCTCTCCCTCTCTCTCTATATATATATTAAAAATTTACACTTTTGAAGTAAGTTCCACCTTTTATGGAAACCATAAAGATGCTGAGTTTCAACACTGTCCTGTTGAGATCAAAAGAATTAAACCAAATGTGTCTTTGACAGAGTGATATAAGTATGTTTTATGAAGATGTTTTTTGTTTTGAAAGTTGAACTTTCCAGTATGTATATATGTATATTTGAAAAACAAGTTTAGTTCTTCATTCTACATAGCTCCTTTAAGTACTCACAAAAGAATTATCACTGTACTCACACTGCTACACACCTGAAAATTTGATGGTATAATACCTGCTGTATATAAACCATGTGCACGCAAAATATGCTGCAGAATAGAACTGCAATACCCAAAACTGAAGCCTGAAAGGTGCCACATGCAACCACTTGCAAGTAGCTGCTGGACATCCCTCATCACCTCTATTGGGAGTGTGAGGGATGGTGCTCCTTACATATGCCATGTGTAGACCACTGCTCGTCAGGGATAAACAATCCCTCCCATACAATGCTGTGTTGTTATACCTATATGTTCCTACATATTCTGGACTCATTTTTGGGTACTTCCAGTTATACTCTGTACCTAATATTTGGCACACAGGCCCTACATAGAGCAGAGATGATGCCATCAAATTCTCAAAAGAATACAGGTATGAGCATAGTGATAGTCCCTTTATCAGTTTGTTGTAAGATATCATGATAACATTCAATTTATATAGCATTTTTTTAAAACAATTTCTGAGATATTGTTATTCATTTGAATTTTCAAATACTTTTCTGAAGTGGTCATTTATTTGCTTCTCTTGGTCATATATTTCTAATTCAGTATAGAGACCCACTTTTCAAAAATTTGCCTATTGCTTCAGCCTTTTGTATTCCCTTGTACCTACAACACAATGTGTAATATTATTTATGTAAACATTTTTATCTTGATTAAATGAGGTTAAAAGAATAAATTTTGGTATGAACGATTTTTAAGAGAGCTAAAGAGAAAGTATGTAAATGTAACACATAAAATGTTTTTCTGTTTCTTTAATAGATTTTAAACTGGTTTGAACTTACTTCTTATGTTTTATGTACATGAATATTTCTCTCTAAAATACAGAAAATATTTACATTATTTTAAAACAAGCATCAACAAACACTGAACATATAAATATGAAACAGATTCATTTAATATATTTACACACAATTTTAGGTAACTGTTCTGTTAAAACCTAGAGTAGGCCCTTTATTTGTTAAAATCAACATTTTTCACAGCTCTAATGGCTGGATCATGTTACAGTATTTGTTAAAAAAGGAATGTGAATTAAAGATAAAATTACATGCAATGAGAGTCTTCAGACTGCTTAGGATTGAAACCCATACAAGCATTTCTGTTTACTGCTTTAAACAGAAGGTATTTAGTAAAGGATCCAGAAAATGCTTCTGATTCAGATCTAATATCTGACATTCAAATTTCTCTCCATACTTTAATCATTATTTCACATAGGAGCATTCACAATTTAACTGTGCTACATAAAACGTAAACCATGGTGTAACAGCTCGCTAGTGAACCAGAGTCTGCCAAACTGTCGGCCTCACGCCTACATATGCCAGGCAGAAGTGAGCGATCATTTAACTGATATGGGTAGGAGATGTCATCAGCATGTCTGGTAAGTTGGCTTTCTAGACCAGGGTTCACTACCTAGTATAATTCCTTAATTTCCTCATTATTCTGAGGGGCACCGGTCCTATACCCGGGATTTAAAATCTGCACCCTTTACTGTGCTACATGTTGAGGTAAAATATCTAGTTCATATTGAATTTTGTATCAGTCTTTGTATTTCAATGTTTTTACATTGCAAAGAAACTAATATTTTAATATTTAAACTTGTAAGTGGAGAAAAGTATATACAAGGTTGACTCACTTGCCTAATTTTAGTAACTAATATTTTATTTTAGAAATGAGTTCAAATAACCTGAAATGAAACAATGCTGCTAAAAACTAAGCTTTTCTTTGAGGGTAGAATACCATGAAAAACTGATCCCATTTAGAAACAAACAGCCTGAAATCCCCAAAATGAATAATCAACAAAGAAAAGGAGGATTTAACAAGATATTTCTATATTATAGGTGACTGGAGGAATTTAGTAGCTGTGGCATCAAAATTAATTGAAAAAAACTATTTGTATTTAGTTTTTTGACACTTTGTCACTTACATTTTTATATTATTGAAGGACTAGTTTCAAAAGTCGTTGCATCCATTTTCAACCTCTTGTCAACTTTATAAATGGATGCAACGGCTTCTGAAACTAGTCCCTCAATAATATAAAAACATAAGTAATGAATTATGTAGAAAATGAAGCTAGCTACAATGGAGCAATAAATATTATACAAATATAAATATTTGTTACAAAGGCTTCACTTATCTTCACTTGATAAGTGAACAAATATTTATATTTGTGTAATAAGTAACGAAGTGCCAAAAAACCGACTACAAATAGTTTTTTCAATATTTCTACATATTTTTTTGTTAAATTCTGCAAAAACAGAATGACTGATTTTAATAAATGAAGTTAACATAGTTTAAAATTATGAGACAGACCTAGTAAAAATCTTATTTACCCAAAGCAGGTGTAAGAGTAATATTTGGAATGTCTTACTTCCATATTTTTTGTAAGAGCCAGCTGTACAAACCTGGAATAAAGTGCAATTAATGCTATTCTTTGATTTAGTATTACCTTTAAGTACAGTATAGGAAATAAACTATACATTTAAAACAAAATATAATGCAGAATATTATCAACTACAAACATAGATGCAGTTATATCTAGTTTAACTGAGGTGCGGAGGAATTTAGTAGCAGAGGCAACCAAATTACTTAATAATTACACACTATGTCACTTATTTTTCAATTAACTAGCTTCGGGAGTGACTGCTTCTATTTTCACCCTCAAAGGTCTCACACTGTTGTTGGTTGTAGTTGCCCGAAGTCTTCTCTATGGTAAAGCTGCTCATGTTCCACCACTGCTCATGTTCCACCAGCAGAGAGAACACTGCAGGTAACTACAACCAACAACAGTCAGAATTTCAAGGTTGAAAATTAAAGCAACCGCTTCTGAAACTAGTCCCTCAAAATTTAAAAAGTAACATACTGTGAAAACACAGACTACCAAAATTAATCAATTACATCTAATTTGTTTTCCTCTTCCATATTTTTTTGTTGCTTTTGTTCATTGAAGTTGCCCGCCTCGGTAGCGTAGATGGTAGCCTCACGTTCAAGAGGTCTCAAGTTCGAATCTCGGTCAGGGTGAGCTACCTGGATAAGGTTTTTTCGGGGTTTTCCCTTATCCTTAAAGACGAATGTTGGGTAGCTCTAAGCTCCATGGACCCTGAACACATTTGAGCATCATTTCACGCATTTCATTGACCGTCTGATATGACTTAACGTTGGAGGGCGTAAAATTAAAATAAAAAAATAAAAAATGAAGTATAGATAGAGTGAACATGAAAAATCCAATGCCATGGCCGGAATTTGAACCATGGATCTCCTGGTTTCTGTCCAGTCGCTCTAAACCATTGAGCTACCATGGCCAATATGCCGTCCTGACATTAAATTCTCCATTTGACTCATATATTACCCCGGTAGACCACAAGGGGCTCTTGCATTCGCGATACACCATTTGTGGCGACTAACTGTCGTAAGTACTTGAGTCCCAAGCTTCATCATTTAACTCTTATTATTTTAGTTAATTGATGCAAATTAATTATTTCTTCACACTAACTGTGTGTAATAGATAAATATATCAATGAAGCATATTTGAGAAGCACATTCAGATGTAAAGCTTCTTAATTCAAAATAGGTTTTTGATGCAGGTAATGCAGAGTTGGTAACCAGAGGCTAGCATGTTACCCCTCATCATAAGGAACAATGAAAAATCACAAGTACGCTTTTTAATGTTTGTCTCCTAGTATTATAAAGAACTTCAAATTATTCGTAACTGAAAGGGTCTGATAAAATTTAGCTAATTGTAAATTATTCATTATATGAACAAGTGTGCACCAAATAAATATTTCAAATAGTTATACTCACTTTAGTTGAGAACGTTCATCTGAAGGACTACATATCCTTAATGCAGATCAGGATGAAGAGTTCAGGTGTGTTGCTTTAATAGAATATAGTTATTTAAAAAGTTATTTTATTCTTAAATATATTGAGCTTACTCAAGTATCCATCATAACATCACCGAGATCATCCGCAATGACTATTGCTGGCAATGAGCAATATTAAAGTCTTACACACTGGATTCTCTGATGTTCCAGGCAAAATTAAACAAGATGTTTTTATTACTGTATTCTGTTGTGGGAGCAATCTTAAATGGAGGCAGAAATGAGATCCAGAAAAGTTTTAAGAGCACAAATAAACATATAATTACAAACGCTTCAAATGTAAATTTGAAGGTTTGAGAAGTGTTTCCCTATTTGTGTTAAAGATCAAAAAACAGAATCAAAGGAGCATTTAAGCCACAGCTGTCACAAACTCTCTCAGAGAACAGAAATTCTCACTGCACTAAAAAATACATTGCTCACTCACTTGCTGACTGACTCACTCATCAAGTTGAAACAGCCCTCATTTGTATAATGCTGGAAATGTTTACTAATTTTCAGGATGTTAAAGAACAAGAAACTTCCAGAAGATTCTGGTTAATCAGTTATATTGCTTCCGATGTTTACATGGGGTGAGCATGCTCTTTATGTTAGCTGTTTTTTCTGTCTGGCACTGATCTCCTGATAACTTTGGATACAACTGCTGCATTTAGCACACTATCTATGTTGCTTCAAAGGTGCAATCGATAGAATCAGTCTTCAAAGTCTTATTCACATTGAAGTGCCCTCCTGTAGTACTGGCATGGGTTTCCTCTTTACTGCACTCTTCAAAAGCACAAGCTGTTCTACTCTAATTTTTCTGACTGGAGTTTCCTAAACTCTCTTTAAAACTATTAGGTCAATTAATGACACATTGAAAAACAACATTGAAAAATTCAATACCATGGCCAGGATTTGAATTTTTCAGTCTGACCCTACCTATCTACTCATATCTCTTCAACACATCTATTTAAGCATGCTTAAATGTGACAGCTCCAGGTCAGTAATTTTTCTGGCATGCAAAAGAACTGAGAACAAAATTCTGACAATGACATTAATATGATCCTGGAAATTGACAGTGTTGTTCACAAACAAAATAATTGTCTCTGATCTAGACAATCTTTACTGCATTAATTTTATTTTCCACGTCAGATTTAATTTCATTTGATGACTTTACAAAGTCACCGTTCAAGGCTTTCACAGTTGCATTTATCTCAGATTTTATAGAGCCAATGAGAAAACCTAGTGATTTTATTTTATTTTATTTTGTTTTTTCACTCTTCATTTCTGTTTTCACACTCTCTTAATTGCACTTCTAATCTCCTCCATTTCAGATTTCAGCACTTTTTCTACTTCATTCTTCATTTCCACCTTCACACAGTTCCTTTCACTTTCCATTTTCTCCTCTGCATTATTTCACTTTTCATCTCCCCCATTCAGGATTTCATTTCCATCTCTATTTCATCTAATAATTTTTGTTCTATTTCCATTGTAGCACTTAAATCCTACTACTCAAACTAGTGACTTTGTCCAGTTTTTAAATTGTCATTTCATTCAGTTTTCAATGTCACTGAATTCTAGTTCAACTTTCACTGAGAGGGACTTTGCTAGCTCATACTGTCACTACTTTTCTCTCGGAGTAATGAAATATGCTGCATGACATGATGTTCTTCTGGACCGTTCACTCACTGGGGAGTTGAACATGAAATTTCTCTACTCTCTTGCACCAGAATCTCTCAATGCATATCACCACAGCTACAAACTTATTAGGAGAGCAGCACGTTTTGCTGTACTAGAAATGCACTTCCCCAATCCGTTTTGACCGATTCACTTCTCATATACTTGTTATAATTTCCAGCATTCCAGCATGTTTAAGAAGAAGAAACTTCCAGAAGATTCTGGTTATTTGGCAATATTGCTTCTGATGTTTAACCCATTTGCATCGTATTTAAATACCCTAGTAGTTACTAGGAAACTGGATCTAAATACCCTATTTGTGGCATTGTGAGCATCATAGTTTTAAAATAATCATATAAGATCAAACTAGTTAAGACACATATATGCAATTTGGGATGCATATTGCTAAAAAACTGAACCTGCCATGGATTAACTGTGTTTTTAGACCCACTGGCATGTTGCCTGACCATATATCAAACAAATTTGACTTTTTAGGAGAAACTTTCATTATAGAATCACTACCTTCATCACTTATATCACCATGAAGTACTGTTTGCAGTTCTTCAGAACCTGAGATCACTTAGTTCATTATCACTGCAGAAGACATTATCAAAAAGCTTCTGCAAACCCTCCTCCTCATTACCACGCATGGCTCTCTTTGCTATGTTGCTTACTGAAATATGCAACACATGTGAAACAAACATTTTTAGCAGGAAACCATCACATTAAATGCATGGAAGAAAATATATGTCAAGTGTTTTGGTATGTAGATTGCCTTAGAATACACTTCAGAGCCAGCTATTGTCTAAAATTTGAACTCCATGAATTTATGTGCAACAGTGTGCATGTGTGAGCTGAGCAATTTAAATGCCACAAAGCATCATGCGAGTGCTGCTCACCATATGTTGTGAATGGGTTAAGTTGGGCAAGGACACTGTTTATCTGGTTACTGTTCCAACTTAATGTTGCCAACCTCCCAAAAACCTTGGGCCATTTGATATGTCATAATTGATTATATATTCTAAGCAATCATGTATTTATGATGCAACAGTTTTTCAAGTAAGTAAGCCCAAAATTCTGTATGACTTCCTATAGTGAATAAATATGAATATAGATAATTTTAATGGACCAGAAGACCTATTTCAAAAAGTGCTTGCATTTTAGTAAGGAGCAAATATAATTCCACAATACAAACTTGCCTCATGTGGATAGTGATGCTTACAATGGAAACACTTCTGTTTGACTCAGTGTCAAACATCAACTAAGAGCATGTATAAAAACTCAGTCTGAGTGGCTCAGTTCATTAGGTACTGGCTTATTGATCCCAAAGTCATAGATTCAAACCAAACCCAATGTTTTTCAAGTATGCTTAAAAGCTACAGCCTTATGTCATATAAAAGAACTCCTGTGGGACAAAATTCTGGCACACTAGGGATACTGATATGATCCTAACAATTGGCAGTGTCATTAACAAACAAAACATTTAGTGCTGGAAAAAGTAACAAACAATGAAACATATTATAAAATTTATCTTGCAACTTATATTCTATTCAAAGTATTTCAAGGTTTGTTTTAAGTTTGTACAACTGGCCCTGTATGTTATTGTAATAATAATCGTAAAATTGGGAATTTTGGGGTTAAGAAGAGTAAAGATCCTCTGGACAATTTTATAATGCACAACATTTAATTGTTTAGCTATCTTCTTTTGAAGAGTGACATACTTCTTTAATTCTTGTAAAAAACGTAAATTAAAGTTCAATCAAATTCAATGTGGTTAGGAAAGCAAGGCTTAAGAACTAAATTTTGAATATATTTTACAGTGCCAATTCTTTGAACTTTGGTCAAGAAATTTACTGAACACCATCTGAGAAACAGTTCAGAATGCCAGCAGTCTTATAATTATGTTATAGCTCCCAACTGAAGAGCCAATAATCTGTGCCCTAGAGATCCCAGCTAAACAGATGGTGCTTCACCAGCATGTCTCGTACTCCATCCTTGAGTGGTTGGGACTGCTCCTTCTTAGCTGGCAGTTCCCAATCAGGATTAAGGTTGAATGCAAACTGTGACAGCACTCGAAGCTCACATTTTATTTGTACCCACCCTGGGCTGTAGATAAAACTCCAAGGTTGATACCTGAAATCACATTTATTTATTTGTTACTGAGTTTAATACTTCAGGGAAGCCTCATTACAAATCCTAGTGCTTTACCAGGCCACAACTACACAAAATTACAATAAAACAACAAAGAATCATTCAATACTACAGTGTTTGTCTAAATTCAATATCCAATTTAATTTAATTATCTTCATTGTAATCATATATAGTATACAGAATGTTTCAGATATACTTTTACAAACTTCGGGTATGGGTTCCTCACAACAAAAGAAGAAAAGAGTTCATATGAATATACGTCCCATAATCCTTTGTTTTCTCTTTAGGTGTTCAACACAGTGGTACACTTATAATACACAAAACTCATAATAAATGCCCAAAATGTCCTACTCTTGCTTCTATGCATGCCTGTATTCGTCGAATCATGGAATGCTGCACTCTTTCAAAAACTCTGGGATGGTGGCGAATAGTTTTGCAGGCTTCCATGATATGTCGATGAAGCATTTCTGTATCCGGGATGGCAGCTCCATAAACCAATAATTAAGATACTCCCAGAGGTAAAAATCCACAGGATTGAGGTCAGGAGAATGTGCAGGCCATGGAAACGGACCTCCTCTGCCTATCCATCGGTCATGGTAGATACCAGTCAGTGTATCTCAAACAATGCGACTAAAATATGCCAGAGCGCTATCATGCATAACCACATGTTTTTTCTTATTTGAAGGGGTACATCTTCATGAAGTAGATTGGGAAGAGTGTGCTGGATAAAGTCCCTGTAGACAGTACCAGTAAGACGTACTGGCAAAACGTATGGACCTACCAGATAGTCACCTACAATGCCAGCCCACACATTCGGACTAAACTGTTGCTGATGTCTAGCCTGAAGTACAGCATGAGGATTATGATCTGTCTATATGTGTACGTTCTGGAAATTAGTAATTCCATCTCTCCCTAACGTTGCCTTGTCTGTAAACAAAACTGATGAGACAAACAATGGATTAGCTGTTTGTGCTACAAACCATCGACAAAAGTGATACTGTGGTAGATAATTGGCAGGCGAAAGGCCCTGCACATGTTGAATATGATATAGATACAGGAGCTGCTCGTGAAGTACCCTCCATGCTATCATGTGTGATGTACCAGATGCCACAGCCAATTGTCTTGTACTGATACCGAGATCATCTTCGACATTCTTTAGCATCTGTTCTTTGCGTTCCGGTGTACGAACAACTCTTGGTCTTCCTCGATCAATAGTCCGTGGTGCAACAGTTCCTGTCACAGCAAGGTAACGATAAACAGCGACAAAGATTGGATGACTCAGTCGTCTTTAGTCTGCAAACTCAATCTGATAGAGCCGTGCAGCCTCGCATCCACTAACGTGAAAACCAAGGATTATGAGACATATGTTCATATGAACTTTTTTCCTTCTTTTGGTGTGAGAAACCCATACCTGAAGTTTGTAAAAGTATTTCTGATACATTCTGTATGTGCAACCAAAATAACGTCACTAGCCCTTTTCAAAAAGTGAACACAGTCCAACTCACAGGTTTCTCCTTACTGACCATAACTATTTCTTTTTAATCCTATACAAAAACTCCAAAAGTTTCCTCGTTTGAGTTTGTCATTTTCCTCACTGCCATTTGGTAATATTGTACATCATTCACTTGTTTCTTAATGTTCTGCATACCCATATTCCTAATCTGAACTATGCCAATCCCTTTCTGTCTTGTTTATTACTCATACTCATGTACAGTATCTCTTCTAGTATTCTCTCTCATCTCCTGATAAAACATGAATGACTTCTTTTCCGTTCATTGTAGAATGTGGTATGTCTTTTTAAGGGTATTAATGTACTACACCAAAATAATTTAAGCGATTGTAGACATTCAAATTATAAAAATTGAAAGAAGCATAGAGACAGTGAAGCAGAAGTTAAAATAAAAGTGAATCGAGAAGATATTGACACATTGCTTCACTAACACTGTTTTTCACAGGACATGTTTCAAGAGCTGTTGCTCCCATCATCAGCTCTTGAAACATGTCCTGTGAAAAACAGTGTTAGTGAAGCAATGTGTCAATATCTTCTCGATTCACTTTTATTTTGATTGTAGACGTGATTAATATAAGCAAATCGTTACTGCTGCCAGGTGACAGATTATTTTTGTATTTATTACCAACCTCTGAAAGTAAAATAAACTTACTGAAAGAATTGATTGTCAGTATTTTAAAATTCATCACATGATTCCTACTTTTTAAGATAAATATTTTCTCCCAAACCATTAAATCTATCGGTTCATTTAATTGCTTTAACAATTTAACTTCTGTATCTATTTCATGATTAAATGAACAAAAATGATCAGCTGCAGCTAATTTATCAATCCATTTATAGCTAAGATTTTTAAAATGTTCCTTCATCTGGTTTCAAAATTAAGTTTGGTTCATCCAATGTAAACCATGTTGCAATCTAAATGGTTAAATTGATAAATGCTATTTTTTTTATTATATAAAATAATAAAATGCTAGAAATTTGATCCTTTTTAAAAAAATTAGTAGGTAATTTTTTTATATTACATTTATTTTAAGGAAACAAAATTATACCAAACTCTTTAAAACTTTTTTTTTTCCAAGAAAGGAATTCTTTAAAACTTCTTTGAAATTTTTTATTAGTCCAAGGATGGTAAGTAAATTTTTTAAAAGCATAAACATCTTTCATTTTGTTAAGGAAGAGACATTATTTACATTTTATTGATATATACATTTTTCAAACCTTTTATGTATAAAATCTTTAATTAAAGCAATTTTAATTATGTGTTTATATTCTGTATCAAATTCCTATAAAGTTAGGGATATATTTATTAATCTGTAAATTAAACTATTAAAAACAAATTTATGTGAAAAAGGGTTTAAACGTTTATTTTTATGTAATTATCAATAAGGCAATTTCATGTTATAGCCGTATACACAATATGAATCTAATAAACTGTTCTTGTGAAGAGGTTAAAGCTTGACCAATTATTCTTTCCCATTCCAGGGGCTTAGGAAAGCTTTCCATTAATTAGGAATGCTTTCATTAATACACATATTTTAACCTTGTCCTCCACATTTGGGTTTACATTCTGGGTTATTGTAAACCAGAGTTTAATCTGATATTGACAAATAAGGAAAGTTTCATACCACTTCTGTACGACTTCAACACAGGAACATAACACTTCAAGCCAGAGATGTAACACTTGTTCGTTGAGTCCTAAACAGATGAGACTTCGAAGTTTTACATCCATCTGCGCATGTGCATTGTCATGTGTCAGATTTACTGCCTGTACACATCTGTAGAGAAGCTAGAGAGAAAAGAAAATTATTGTTAGTAATGTGTAAGTTCAAAACATCAAGATGAGACCCTTTTACATCTGACGTATGTTCACAATGTAAATGAGCTACCAAGGGCAAGGTTTCTTTTAAATGAATAATATGAGGGCGAGTGATTAATGACTGAGATTTTATTTTTTTTAACATAAAATACACTAGACTTGTTCCACATTGGTGTGGGTTTTTTCAAAGTATTGTCACCGATAACATTGTTGTGGAGCTGCCGCAAAGCCAGAGCTGGGCACATGGGCAGGGAAGAGACAGAGAGTGGCGTGTGGGCAGGAGAGCTGGACGCTTGCAAGAGGAAGAAAGAGACAGAGAGAGGCTCTGGAATGTTCTGTCTTTCTCTTGCTGCCACAATTGTTCTCGGAAAGTCTACAGCATTCTAGAACAATGACTGGGAGGTATAAATAGCAGCAAAGGAGAAGAAGTGAGTTGAGTTGTGTAATAGTCAGCATAGCATTTGTGTGATTATCAGAGTTTGTGTTATAAAGAGAAGCAGTGATGGTTATTGCGACAGTGGACATTTGAACTGTACTGCAGTGATTTTTTTCATTTGTTTTTTGTGCGACGGAGCACCGAGTTGACCTTGAAGACAGCTGATTGTCAATTTCACATCTTTTTACTGCAATAAAGAGTGTTCTAAATTTCTACAAACCAGTTTTTTGATTCTACGTAACCCTCACAGTCACAGTATTCTCTGTTGAGTTGAATGCACTTTACCCAATGCTTCTGCCAGTCCTGGATATGTGCAGAAAGCCATCCTTTGACATACTCTTTAGAACTGCATCTGCCTTCTTCACAACAGCCTCTGGATAGCAAAATGCTTCCCTCTTAGTTCCTTTCTCTCACAGGGAAAGAGATAAAAGTCACAGGGAGCCAAATCTGGAGAGTATGGATGAAAGGAAACACATTCAGTGTTTCTGTGGGCCAAATATTAGGTAATAATGTTACATATAAGAGGTCGGGTATTGTTCTGGCCTGCTTGGGAGTTTCCAAATGGTAAAGTGTAGACACCCTGCCCTCTGCACTGTCGTGGTTACTTGGGACGGCTGCCCTCTGTCTCCTCCCACCTCGTGCACCATTCGGGGGCACAGGTACGACAGACCAAATTTGGGCCTCTATGTCAAATTCCCTCCATAGTGTAGTCCAGTCCAGTCCAGTTTCCTAACACACTAAACTTCAACTTGCCACTCCAATGACCTGTGGCATAGCATGGTATGTGGACTAGATAAGATGCTTTAGTTTAAGCAACGAATCTTTTTTCTATGATTCTTTCTGTTGTCACACAGCACAAGGTAGTCGATTTGTAACTTCTGGCTAACATCAGAAGTTTCATCTAATATTAGAGAAACAAAGGATGCCTCAGAAACTTCTTTTTCTAATTTTGTTGGTCATTACTGTGCCGATGCTGGAAATCAAATCATTCTGTATATCTGGCAAGGTGGCACGAAATGTAGTAAACTTTTTCAGGGCTCTTTGAGAGATATGTCATACTCCATTAATTCATTTATATATTCAATGAAATTCTCTTTGTTAAATGATTCAGCACTCTCAATGTAGCCACGAAACGCAAGTGCTAGCTTTCCCAAAAAGCAGACAGCATGTATGAAATGTTACAATATTGCTCTGTTTTTTCTAACTTACATGTTGTATTGCCCAATTGATAATGTATATTGGTCACTTAAAATTCTATTCTCCTGCTTTTACCAAACACTTTTAGTTCTTTCTCACAAATAATGTGATTGCAGGAATATTTGTATTTTTGTTATTGCTTCATATATATTGCTCAAATCATCATATCCTCCTGGAGTCCAAACTGACTTTTCTTTAGAAAATAAAAGACAAGACAAACAAAACAATTTAATTAGGGTCCTGCACCACAGAACCATGCTTCACTTTCATACACTTTATCATTAAAATGCCGCAAACCTTTTTTAACATTGAAGGTTATACTTAAAGAATGTTTTGGGGGTCCTGCTTTATGTTTTCTTTTTCAGTAAAACTTAAATGATGGAAGTGTCTCGCCTTCAGTTTGTTGATTGCACAGCACTCAGATCCTATTTTCAGTGCACTTGGTTTACGAGAAATGCAGTGCTCTCTCTTTAACACGTGTTTCTCTTGGGGTGACATGTGCAGGTGTACATCAGCAATGTACATACTCTGCTCTCAGTTACTTGACGTATTTTCTGCTTACACTATAGTCATAATTATTTCCCAAAAGGCTGCTTGTTGTAATCTAACATGATCATAAGATGCTCAAAGTACAAAATTAACCTTCACTGCCAGGCAAAATACCGAAAACTTGAATTTAAAGTGCTTTAACCACAGCAAGCAATATGTACTGTTTTGTGTTACATCCAATGCGCACGCATCACCTCCTGAGACTGGCGTGAACTGGCGTGTAATATGACCAAACCTCATTCACACGCTCTGCTCTTCATGATTGACGTGCTACGCTAACAGTAATTCATGGAAGATGATTGTTCAGAATATACTCTTCAGCAAGGATTATGCCAATAAGATTAACATAGTAGGGAAGTGTTAACTGAGGGAATTTGCCAGGGTATGCTGTACATCATCCACATCCATTGAGGCTACGCCCCAGTCACTAACCCAAGCAACTGCTTTCTTCATGGTATGCAACAATTACTGTTTATATCTGAATCAATCTCATATGAAATGACATTGCTATAGTTTTTTCTTTGTTTACAATTACTTCATTTGTTTTAAGCCAGTTGTTGAGGTTATTCATTACTGTGTTTACTTTATTTTGCAATACAATGTCATGTTCTCCTTCTGTTCTCCTGTTAGTCATCTGTGAAAAGGATTATATTTGCCTGAAGAAAAATTGTATAATTTTCAAAGTATCCTCATTCTAATATATTATTTTATACAAGATAAAAAACAGTACTTATAAACATTTTCAATGTGTTATTTTCTAATGGTATGCTTTTGACAATAAAACACTTAGCATTTTTTGCTCTTTGTTATCTTTCAGTAATGGTTAGAGCAGTGGAACTTCAAGATTTGAAGATGATCCTTGGTCATTTACATAAAGAAAACTTCAACTGTCGTACTGTCTTATTTTATTTAAATTGTTTGCCAATCAATCTAACTAAAAATATAATTTGTGTCAGAAGTTGGGACTTTGTTCAAAGTGACCAGTATTTCATGTCAACAAATGCCTCCAACTAACATAGAGGTACAATCTTTGAGAATACATTGTGTTAGCTTTGTTTACATTGCATCTGTAGCCACAGTTGATCTCAGGGCTCACCAAGACTCCACTTCTGAGCCTTAATAATCAGTAAAACATTATTGTTTATAAGCTTATAACCTTATTAAAACTGAAAATATACTTTTTATCTTTAGAAATACATATTATAAATGCACATTAAAATCATTTAATAGACAGAAAGATAATAGTATGAATATTGATAATTAATGAACAATCATTCAGTTGGAAGTAACAGTCATAAATAAATTACCATATATTGCATTTGCAATATGTAAAGTATGTAATTGAATTACTTTAATTTTGTTTCTTATATCTTGGGTAAAAAATGAGTTATAATCACCTCATTACTGGTTAAAGTATTTAGCATGCTTATAATTATAAACAAACATAATTACAGTAAAAAAATAAACAGATGAACATACCTCTTCAGGGGTAAGTACTTTGCCATCTTCATCTAGACGGTACGTTTTGCACAATACAAGGCGACTATATACAGAATTAAAATCACGCTCCACTTCTTTAGTGGCTGCCTCTTCAATAAATAACCATGGATGGCAAGGTCCTCCTGAAAATGTTATTGTTCAGCCATAGCAACATTCTGACAATCAAATATTTAGGATAACATGGGCATACATATTGTTCTGTGTTATTCTTTGTGAGATTTAATCTCATGTTACTAAGACAGTAAGACCTATCTGTTTTTCTTCTTTAATTACTTGTTCTATAATCCATTACCTTCTTTGATGTACTTTATGAACAAAATCAATACTTATATAAACAATTTGGAAAAATATAAAACAAAACTGAGAAAATATTAAAAATAAAAAGTTTATTCATACAAATATTTTTATAAATTAGAATTTATTTTGCTGTTATATTTAGGGCTGCCACATATCTAAGTGTATCCTGAATATCCGAATTTATGAATCCATCTCTAAACTATAGGAAATACTCCAGAGAAATTGTTTCAACATTTTTCGTTAGTAGTATTATGAAAATGAACTCTTATCATTGGTCTTAATAACAATATATGTCTATAAAATGATTATAAAAGCAAGTGTCTCTAACAGCTGTTAATAATGCAATCGCATTGATTTGTTGTTGGGTTGGCAGCACATATGTTACAAAATCACCTTTGATTCAAGCAGAGAGCCATACTTTATTTCATGCTTTGCAACTGTGAAAAATTATATAAATAGGAAATAAAACTATGAAAAATATATGAACTCTGGCACTTCAATTGACTTTTGCTGCTAATTACATTTGTGACATTCTTTTAATTAAACCTAAATGTGTAATAACAACAAAACATGTAAGACTAAAACAAACTTTATTCACTTTTTATTTAAGTTTGAATTTATGAGTCACTATGTTTACACTCAGTCTTCACTTACTTGTTGTTGTATAATTGAAACGTTTTCAAGATCATTCGATCTCATCATCAGCTGTTTGGTGACTAAATGAACCTCCCTCTTCTTCCACTGCTACGGAGCTCCGATCACTCTGCCATCTGGTGTTAGTGGCACTAAGTTTTAATACTTCGAATGATCTTGAAAACGTTTCAATTATACAACAACAAGTAAGTGAAGACTGAGTGTAAACATAGTGACTCATAAATTCAAACTTAAATATGAAGAATACTTCACTGTTAATAATGCTTCTGCTTTTAATATTTATTCACTTTCTTTAGACTTGGAACATTTTATATTTTTTTTGCAGTGTACTGCCAACCAAAATGACAGAATTTCTTCACTATGAACTCAACAATAAAATACCTAAGTTGTTTCAGTTAATTGATGGAAATTATTCATTTCTTCACACTACAGGCTAAGGTATTGGATTGAATAAGTTGAATAAGTCTACCTAATATATCGAAATTTAACTATATTGGAACACCACAGTGAAGCAAAATAATTATTAAATTACAGATGACTCATATTTATTACACATCAGCTTCACTTACGTACCTATATTGAGGACATGTTTTGCAAACCATCGTTCGCGAAACATGTCCTCAATATAGGTATGTAGGTGAAGCTGATGTGTAATAAATACGACTTATCTATAATATAATAAGTCTACTTAAGTTGTTTTTGTCATAAAAGGTTGACAAATCGTACGTACAAAGTTTGGCAAGTGAATGGAGCTGATGAACTTTCTTGGAAATTAACTTAAATGCCATGGAACTGAATTTTTCAGTTTGACTCTATACAAAACCTTAGCCTATAAATGGCTAGTGTGAAGAAATTATTAAGTTCCAGCAATTAACTTAAATAATAAGAGTTTAATGATGAAGCCTGGGACTCAAGTACTTATAGTAAGTTGAATAAGAGAGCCTGTAATGGTTTACTGGGAAAATATATGAGTCAATTAGAGAATTTAATGTTCAGAATGGCACGTTGACCATGGTAGCTCAATGTGTAAGAGTGACTGGACGAAAACCAGGAGATCAATGGTTCAAATCCCGGCCATGGCATTGAATTTTTCAGTTTGACTCTGTCAACTGATTTTGTCTTAAATTTGTTTCATGTTCTAAGTTTGGTAATAAATACAAAAATAATATTATTATTATTCTTAAAAAGATAAGTGAAGTTTGTAATAAATATATTTGATGTAGTATTTGTTACATTGCTGTTGTTAGCTTCTGATTTTAGGCATTAATTGTGAAACAAAAAGTAACAAATTTAGGAAAGAATAAATATTTCCACATACTGTATTATCTCACATTTCAAATGGCCGAGAGTGAGTAACCAAGACAGGCTGCTGCAGAAACATGATTTAAAGTAACAGCTAAATCAACTTCATTTACAAGTTAATGTTACATGTTACATAAGTACCCCTGCCCCTTGTTTTGCATGTTTTCATTTAGATACAAGAGTCCATGCAATGTTGCTTTCATACACTCACAGAAAATGCATTCAAGGTCTATTGAGAATATGGTTAAGCAACTCTTTGGGGACATGTGCAAGGTAATAACGTGAAATCTTTCATTCCTTATCTAGCATAAAGGTAAATGCAATCACTTTCAATAAAGCAAAGATTAAAAATTTACAAGTATCAAAAAAGTATCACGCTAATACTTCAACATTGTAAAATTACATAAATATTTAATAAATTTAGTAGAATATCTATTAAATAGAACTTTAGACTTACCTAGAAAATTAGGCCTCTTCATTCCATGCTCCAGTACTTGTTTCACAGCTGGACAAAGTGTTCCTCTGACTAGGTCTGTCACAGCTTCACTAACACTATCATCTCCAGCACATGAGTACTGCTTGCTGCGTTCATCTAAAAGCTCTACAAATTTGGCAGGAAACCAGCCTGAAACAATGTCTCTGCATGTAAAATTGTTTTGAGGAAAATTTTAGAATTTTGAGATAACATTATAGATTTGTTCCTAGTGGCAGTTAAAAAGTGAAATTCATTGTATATATAGCAGTAAGCTAAATCAGTTTTTAACACTCCATAACTTCCAGGTTGCATGTTCTTAACGAATGAACATTTTATATGAAAGGTTGGGAGTGACTACTCATCTTTTGCGGGAACACTGGTATTGAGAGAGAGGTACAATCTGCAGTGAGATATGTGTTTACGCACATGCTTCTGAACTGTTTGGCTTCTTCCTTCATATACTCATAAATATTAGCAATAATCTCACGACTTTGACTACATAGAGTTTTTTCTTTTATTTTTGATACTGTAAGAGGCACTGTCACATTAGTCACTAACACTTAACTAACTAGCACTCATTAAGACACTTGCATGCATACATCCATACCACACAAAATTTTTGTAGTCAACTGTATACACAAATGCAACAGAGAAAAGTAGAGCTGTCCGTTATCATAATATAAACTACTTGCTGACCTATTTTCTAAGGGTAGGCCAGCTCACTGGATTTCTGCTGAGAGTCATTCGTCAGGAACTAATGCACAACCTATACATTTTTATTTTTTGAGGAACTAATTTCGAAAGTTGTTGCTTCCATAACTAATCCCTCAAAACATAAAAGTGATGGAGTGTTAAAAACAGATTACAAATAGTTTTTTCAAGCATTATGGGAAACCTGTGTTATGGAGAGATCATCCTATTTTATGTTTGGAAGTCCTCTTTTGTAGTTTCATTATACAGCATATAGGTCAGATAAAATACTTTATGAATAAACTACAACACTGAGGAACACACTTCATTTATTCACTTATTGTTTTGTAAAATCCTCCAGGATTTTATAATCTGCTTCACTGTTTTTCCAAATAAGATACTTTATTGTCACAAAATGCTTACAATTCAGTTGAACAAAACTCTGCAAACAGGTGACTCGTAATGTTAAAGTAAATTAATAGTATATATAAGATTTATTGAACACAATGTGTACATATGGATTAATATAATGCTATGTTGATTGTCAAGTATCATCTTTTGCATAAACTGTCAGTGAGTTAGTCCTTGATTGGTATGTATGTGATATTGTTCACAAAATGTCCACAAAGAGTCCAGGTACATAGTTCCGATGCCAAGCGGTGTCCTCGTTGTCCACAGATCTTGTGATGGAATTCATGTGCCGCAGTTCTCGTGTATATGTGTCGCAGTTAGGCTTCTTCCATTCTACGGTGTTCATGGCTGGTGTTAGAAAGAAATTTGGATCTATGTTTGCTGTTTTTTCTTCCCTTATTTTGATGTTTTCTTCATATGCCGGTGTAACTTGAAGGCCATGGCTCTGTCTTATCTCTCTTATAAAGCAATCTGTGTCCACCAGTAAGTATGTTATCCTTGAACAGGTTGATTTAGATACTTGGAGGGCTCTCTTGAGGAAGGTTGCTTTCACTGCCTTGAGTCTCATGTACGCAGTTGTTAGGTGTGCCCATATTTTGCTGATCACATAGCATGCGACTGGAGCTATTTGATGTGGAAAAGTAATAGTGCTGTACCCACAGAGAGTTTCTGGATGTTCTTCATGTCAAACATGTCCTTTATCGCTGCCGAGTACCTTTCCTCTAATGCTTAGTGAATGTTTTGGCTGTTATCTGCAGTGCAAGTACCAGGTATTTATAGGAGTTAACAATTTCCAGCTTGTTGGTGCCACATAATAAGATGTCAGATTTGGAGATTTTCCTCCTCTTCTAAACTCCATGGCCTTGGTTTTACCTGTGTTTATGTCTAAGTAGTTTCGTTTTTACCAGCATGTAGTCTGTGAAGTCCTAGTGGTAAGTCATTTTGCAAATAAGAACATATTATGTCTTCTGCTACCTCTCATATTACACTGTGTATCAGCAAACTACGAGGGCTGTTCAATAAAGAATGATCATAATTTTTTTATGGTCATAATTTTTCGCACTAAAATTCAATCTTATCATATTATTCTGTAGGCTTAATGTGAAACAAACACATCGTAGTAGTTTCATTGTTGGTACTCCTGGTTCCCGCCTATGAGAACCAGGCAAGTTCAGACATGTTCAGTATCGCCTACCACTGCAATGGAGGTAACATGTGAGGAACAATATGCGGCTTTGAAATTCTGCTTTCGTCTCAACAAATCTTCAGTCGACGCCTTTAAAATGTTACAGGAGGCCTATGGAGAGTCTGTTCTTCCCTACAGCACAGCTCGAAGGTAGTTTAAAATGTTTAAAGAGGGGAGACAATCAATTTCAAAGGAAGGTGGACCCGGTGCTCCAGTTACTGCTCTTAGGGAAGAAAACATCAACACTGCTGCTGCCATTGTGAGAGAGGATCGACGAATTACCTTAAGATCACTTTCTGACATACTGAACATTTCATTGGGTGCCACCCCCACGTTGGTGACAGAAATATTAGACATGAGACGTGTTTGTGCATGACGGTTTCCAAGACTGCTAATTCCCGAACAATTCACATTCAGGACATTCGCATGCACGTCTGCATGCAGTTAAAGTTGATGTTAGAGGAAGATCCAGAGTTTCTTTCAAACGTAACCACTGTTGCTGAAACTTGGCTACATCATTTTGATCCTGAGAGCAAACAGCAAAGCTCAGTGTGGAAATCTCCTTCATCACCAACCCCCAAAAAAGCAAAAGTGGTTACTTCTGCTGGGAAAGTTATGGTCATCTCATTCTTTGATATTCATGGAATGGTTTATCATCATGTTGTACCTGCACACACATTAGTAACTGGACAATACTACAGGGATGTCCTGAAAACATTGTAAGTCTGTATTAGGCGCAAATGACCACATTTCCGTGAAGCAGGCTGAATGCTGCATCACGATAATGCACGGTCGCATTTTGCCAATGTTGTTGCCTGAAGTGCATTCCTCACCCTCCCTATAGTCCGAATTTAGCCCCATGTGATTTTTTTCTATTCTCTAACTTGAAGAAATGCCTTTATGGGAGGCATTATCCATCATCAGAAGCAGTGGAGGCAATTATGAAGGATCTCTCAAAAAATGGTTTCCAGCATCTTTGAAGACTGCCAGAAATGCTGGGATAAGTGCATCGCATTCAGGGGAGACTGTTTTGAGAAGGACCATCAAAATTATGAGGATGAGTAAAGGTACGTTGTCAAAAAAAATTGTGATCATTCTTTATTGAACAGCCCTCATAAATAACATCAGACTGAGACAGTTCCCTTGGAGAACTGCACTGGTCTGTAGTGGTCTATGTTGTTAACGATTGTTAGCTTCTGTTTTTACATTATGGTAATTCAAGAAAAGCAGTTAAAGCAGTTTCCTAATAGGATAATATTTACAAAAAAAAATGTTAATTGAAAATCTATTCAAACTCAATTGATACAGGTCTGAAATGTCTGAATTTCTTGGTGCAGCTGATCATTTAGATACTATTCAATATGTTTAAAAAAATAAATAAGCTAGTTGAATATACCTACGTTCTAGTGATTAGCCTGTAAAGCATGAGACTAATCCTGTGTTGCCTAATCAAGGTAACCATCAGCCCTGAAGCTTCAGCCGAAGACAGTTTTGGTTTCATACATAGTTTGGTAAAGCAATAAAGAAACAATATTTTTTTTCCAGATTTCAAAAAGTATGTGTAAAGAAAATGAAGTTATTTTTATTTCAATGAGTAAGGACTATGAGTTGACAACAGCTGATGATGTTACGAAGGTCCTAACGAAATGCGTTCTAGGTAAACTCTAGCAATAAATGGAGCATTGAATATTAGTTCGACTCAAAATTATGTTTATTTTTATTTGTTTGCTTCTTCTATTTGTTAATGATAATTTTTAGTTTGAATGATCTAACACTGTCTATTGTGTAATAAGGATGTTTAATATTCTGCATCAGCAGAGCCATACCTCTCAAGCCATTGAGTTCACCTACCCAGCAGTGTTCATCTTTTTGGCTGATGATGGTGATAATATCATTTTTCCTAAAACCAAGTTCATCGTCATCATGCCGCTCAAAATCTGCAACAATAGATTACACTATATTTTAATGAACATTTTACACATTAGCTATTTCAGCCAATTGCACAAAATTCATTTACTTTTTAACTCTAGCATTGCCAGATTATCACAATGACGGAGAGAAAGGTATTACACAAATATAAATATTTGTTACAAAGGTTTCACTTATCTTAAGAAATTGGTGTTAATACTTCTTTCTAATGGAGATCGATTTCAAAAACAGATTGTTTTCATCATCAGTCAACTCTGTTGTCAACGATTCTGGTTACCATGTTTTTCTTATGGTTTCTTTTTTAGTATTACCAACATCTGAACAGGAAACAAAGCTAAAAACAGAATCAATTGCTGGTATTTCAAAATTCATTACGCAATGTTTATTTTTTAAAATAAATATCTTTTCCCAAACTATTAAATCTATCGGGCCTTTTAATTGTTTTAATAATTTAACTTTAGGATTTATTTCATGGTTAAATGACCAAAAATGATCTGCTACGGCCGATTTATCAGTTTGTTTATACTTAATGTAACAAAAATGTTCTTTCGTTCTGGTTTCCAAATTATGTTTCGTCTTTCCAATATAAACCTGATCACAATCTGTATTTTTAAAAAATAAACATCACGTAATTAATTTTGAAATACCAGCAGTTAATTCTGTTTTTAGGTTTGTTTCAATTTCAGATGTTGGTAATACTAAAAAACAAGAAAAACATGGTAACTGGAATCCTTGAACACAGAGTTGACTGGTGATGAAAACAATATGTTTTTGAAATCGATCTCCATTAGAAAGAAGTATTAACACCAATTTCTTAAGATAAGTGAAACCTTTGTAAGAAATATTTATATTTGTGTAATATTTATTACTCCACTGTAGCTAGCTTCATTTTCTACGTAATCAGAGAGAGAGAGAGAGAGAGAGAGAGAGGTTCTTTTATTTTTAAATAGCTTTTAACAGGTAGTACACATTTATGTTAGAGCATCATGTTTTGGTATCATAGGCCACAAAATTTATACAGTATAGAGAAATCAATTAGAAAATAATATTTATTTTGGCCATGTAATAAGAATGACATATGTGATCCTTGCCAGCAGACTCAAAGTCATTTAGCAGGATAATGTACAGATGGCAAATTTCTTTTACCTGAAATAATGATTTTATTTTCTCCCTCTTCATTTTACAATTGAAATTACTGCCACACCAATGAAGCTATTATTCTGGTGCTAATTGCAACATCCATTACATTTCTATCTCAAAGTTCAACTACAATAAAAATAAATATGAAATTATTCAGTGAACAATTTGAAGTTTTGCTCCTCATCATTGTGCTATTTACTGTCATGTATGACACAGGATCGTAGAAGAGAAGATAAAGTTGGGATCTGTCTCACTCAATTTGTGGAGCAAAAAAAAAAATAGAGTAACACAGCTAATTATCAATATTTATTCTTGTTCTAATACTCCATCTATTTCACTAAGAGACATTTACAAAACAGAGCTTTTACAACACTTTAGGTACTCTTATATGAAGATGAGTAGGCATAAATTATAAACTTCCCTAGAGCTATTCATTTATTCTTTTATGTTCACTAGACAGCATACAAAATTGAAGAGAAAAATACATGCTGCAAAAAATTGGCAGCATAAAATCTAAGGTGTTGAAATTTGACATTTATTTAAATCATACTTATTTTAAAAGTTCATAAGACTTTATAATATTAATTTTGTATTTTGTGATCCAATCATTTTATACTTTTTATGCTGCATTTATTGTGATACTATTATTTACATACATAGAATTTGTTTCATTAAGTCATTAACTGCTGAATGGGTAGTAATTTAAATTAAACTATTCACTTATACAAAATGAACAATCTACAACTTCCACTGCAAATATCTCGGGGGGGGGGGGGGGGACAAAAATATATATACACTTGATTCTGCTTTATACATACCTCATTTGTAGTAATTCGCATTTGTGTGTAAATATTTGCAGGTTATGGAAAAAAAAGTGATTTAGAAACATGTTAATAGAACCTTATTTATATGTAATTTGCAGTTATACATATTAAATTTAAATGAAATACAACTGAATTATGTACTTAAATTACCATACAGCATATGCTATCATAAAAGAAACTCGAAATGCATTTACGTTATTGCCGCTGACAAAGACAACCTGAGTAGATGACTTTCGGCCATGGAAACAAAAGATAAAGACGTTAGCTTGAATATATTATTTGGCTCAACAGTGTCATAGTAACAAATGAGAAGTAAAGATAATTTTCAGTATCTGCTGTTTACTGTTGAACAGTGGTTTTGTCTTTCAGTTCTCAGTGGCCTTTAATCAGTCATGGAGAAAAGAAAAAGGAAATGTTATATGCTAGATTAGAAAGTATAATTCATACAAGGTGGCACTTAATAGACACGAAATCAAAACCTTATATGGTTCTGACTTAGGAATTGCTTATTCATGCTATGTATAGTAATCAGTGACGGAAAACCCCAGAAAAACTGATCCAGTTTCAAACTCGGAACCTCTCGGGACCTATAAGCAGCCTGTATAGGCATTACTCAGTGAGAAAAATTGTAGTGAAGAAGATCAAGTTCATTAATATTGTCGCGGCAACAGGCATAAAAATTTTGGCGCAAATAGATAACAGACGGCGGATAATATTTCACGGTAATAAAGAGCTTGCATAAGTAGTTAACGATAGCGCAGCTAGTGTACACAAAGGGCTGGCAAATGAAGATAGCTGTGATAAAGGACTTGCCGGCATAGATTAAGTTACGCTTCTGGAATGTGATAGAATATTCGGTTTCTTTATTCTTCTGGAAGAGTCTCGAATTTATCAATGAGGTATTTAAGAAGGCCAAGAATCAGTTGTAAAAACGAGAGTGACTGAGTCGCAAGAGGTAAGCAGAAAACAGCTGAGAGCGTTGTTGTAACTGAGCTTGAGCTGTTTGTTATTGTAATCAACCTTGGAAGATTGTGTTGTGATGTAATTCTGCTGTTACGGAGTGTATTTCTACGCAAATAAAGAACATTTAGAATTTCGGCAAATTGGTCTTTCAATTCTACGAACCCACAAAGTCACAATATGTTTTGCAAAATGAGTTGAATAAATTTAATGCAAGAAAAGTGAAACAGGTCACATCAACTGAATAGTAAGTGGGACCAGTTTCTAAATAATATTTGCTTCATACATATCTTTATTGTTTGTAAAGTTTTATACATGCAGGCCCAATGTATACCTTTAAAAAAGTGTGATGCATTATCAAAACTTCATTTGTAAGTAATTCTGCATTAAAAGTAATCTTTCCTCTTCCCCTTTATATATATATATATATATATATATATATATAAATCAGGTTCAACTGTATATATAATTTGAAAAACAATTTCACAGATATAAAGGCCAGAAAAAGGCTCATTAAAGTACAAGATATAGGCCATTAAAAACATAAGCAATTAGTATTTTGAACATAAAAGTTGCTTTGTACTTACTCTACTACGTAAGTATTAGAAGTACTGCACTCTATGCAAAAATATACTGAACTTTTATGGGAAATACATTTTTGGGATCCCCTGAAGCTAAAATAAACCATTTTTAGAAAATGGTCTGCATGTGTATGTGTATGAACAGTATAACTCAAAAAAAAAAAAAAAAAAAGAATAGGTAAAATGCCAAATAGAGTCAAACTGAGAAATTCAATGCCATAGCCAGGATTTGAACCACAGATCTCCTGGTTTCTATCCAGTTGTTCTTACCCATTGAGCTACCATGGTCAATGTGTCATCCTGACATTAAATTCTCCAACTGACTCATATATTTTCCTGGTAAACCACTAGGGGCTCTCGTATTCGAGATACACCGTTTGTGGCGACTTAGTATTGTAAGTACTTGAGTCTCAGGCTTCATCATTAAACTCTTATTATTTTAGTTAATTGGTTTAATTACCAGCCATGGCATTGAATTTTTCAGTTTGATTCTATCTATCCAAAACCTTAGCCTATACATGGCTAGTATGAAGGAACGATTAATTTCCATCAATTAACCTAAATGCCAAACTTGATATTTAAGTTCAGCATTTTTTAAGGATGTGACACAATGATTTTCAAGAAAAGCCTACATCCAGGCTACCCCTTACATGGATATTTTTGAAAAAAGTTTGATTTTCTCAAAAATGGCATTAACAATTTTCTTAAAATACCATATGTTTATAATATTGCCATGACAAATAAGATGCATATCTTGAATTTTCTGGGAATGTCCTCAGAAGTCCTCTTTATTCTGATGGTGTTTGCATAACTGGTGAATGTCTAGTAAATGTCTACTATGTCTACATAGTAAATATAAATCTTGATAAAGCATACAATTTATGTCAAATACACGTAGTGGGGTAAATCACATCCAAGATATTCCTGTTATTTATTTACATTTTTCATTATTTAAACTTTCTCAAATGGGAAGTCATAAAGCACATATGCATGCACAAACTCATGCGCACACTTTTTTATTCAAGGAGCCTCCAAATATGTATTTCACATGAATTCTCAGTATTAACATCTTTGAGTGGAATGCAACAGTTCCTCTATTTAGTACAAGCAAGTTTTACAGAAAGCAAAAATGAATCATTAATGATAAACTTCATTAAGTTTTTCCAATATGGATAGTTTTATTTTTATTAGGTCTTCCGGTGTAAGTTGTATCATATAATTATTAGCAACTACTCCCACAGAATAATACATGAGAGTGTGGAAATTTCAAAGCATAAAAACAATTTATACTGTGACAACGGAAGAACCTTAAGTTGTCTCGGGCAACCTTTCTTAACCGCTTCGCCGATGGCCATTTAAATCCTTCAGGGGCCGGCAACGGATACCCATTAAACAGAACAGGACATTTAAATTGTTAAATGCTGTAAAAATGCATCATAAATACAATTCCGTATCTTCCGTATTTATTAAGTTATTTAAACGAAACAAAAACTGGTTTAAAACTCATTAAAGGCAGTATAAATCTACAGTAACAATAAAGTAGAGACTACATTAATAAATTGTTGAAATTTCACTACTTTGTTTCACTGTAGTAAAAGCCATTCTTTGTGCCGAACACGCCTAATATGTGAATCATTTTGTTTTGTGTGTATACGAGCCATAGTATGTATGTATAGCTACGTAAGCGACTTCTCAGGTTCAAGTTTAGTTTATTTATGCTATGCCAAGCGATAGTATGACGAGAATATGTTGCGTCACACACTCACACACTGGAATTAAAACTCTGTCAGCATCTGTTATTACAGTGTTTCTCAGCCAAGGTTTCTAGTAGCCTTATGCAGCAGTTTTCGCTCTGTATTTCAGTTATTTATACTCTCTCTTTGTTCAGAGTGATTTCTCGTAGCTATCAAGAGCTAAATGTATGGCACATTTGAAATTGTTAAATTTCAATGTTAACCATGGCTTATCCCGATAATGTAGCAAATAAATTAGCTTGGGTATGATGTGTACAGGCTTCTGATATTACTGTAGAAAATCTGGAAGATTTGTTGTACGATTATGAAGGAGATCTTTAGGACATACGTAGCAGTGACGTGTACTGGTCTACAGCTGGCATGTTATCTACTCCATTGTTTGGGGAAATGGCGGGTCAAATATGCGTGATACGGATCAGCTATTACCAGCTATCCCTCTTTACGGAAAAGAGTTAAATGGTAAAAAAAAAAAAGTATTTTTATACCACTGGATGTAACTATGCACAGTTGTTTAGTAATTTTCAGAGCTGTAAAAGACATTCATCTACCTGTACTTGCGCATATAAAAAGCTCGTAACCTAATTGAGTATTATAATACTCAGAGGCCTCTTTATACTAGGGGGTAGCAAAATTCACCCCATCATCCCTCATACTTGAGAGAAAAAACTTTCCTAAAAGTATACCACCCACACCCAAAAAACTTGTAACCATTTCGAAAATGTGTAGTGTGTTGCGAAAAAGAAGTTCGCAAGGAAACCAATATTATTTGGTGTGAATCTGCAGATGTGCCCTTGGGTGTTTATCCAGGTTTGGAGGTGTACAATTAAAAAACAAACCTTTAAGGATATATCGAGATTCAACTGTATGTTTACATTCCTTATAGAACTAATTTAAATTTATTGTAAAACAGCAAGATTAAAATAATTGGGGTTACATGAGCATTAAATGCATGTATGCGCAGGACGTCTATACACGTCCATATCGGTTCGGGGCATTTTAACTTGGACGTCATATGACGTCCATATCGGTGAAAGGGTTAACTATGATGCCATAGGCCCTCTCATCACCAACAGAAATGGTGGGTGGAACATAGAGAGATTAATTATAAAGCACAGCTGGTTTCTTCGTACATAGCTTGAGAAGAAGCAGGTCACATGACATGCAAAGCTTTGGTAGCCAATAATTACATGACACGGCCTACACTGGAAGACCTAATAAAAATAATGGACATTGGCTGTGGAAGCCTTTATAAACATGGACAGTTTTGCTAGAAGAAGTTATATGTCTGCTATGTGAACTGATGAAAAAATGATCTGGATCCATAAAAATTTATTTAAATTTAAAAAAAAAATATGGTAGATAATGATTATCTACCAAATGACTCCGGCCGTGAAAGTCTACGCACTTCAATGAAAAAAAATAGTTACACATAAAATGCAAACATGAAGAGTTATTGAATGCACACACAATTAAATAAACTACCCAAAATAGTTAATTGTTTAACATAAATGCTTTCCAAAAGTTTAAACCTTGAACATACATATAAAGATGGTGGCATGCAAACTACTATTCCATTATGTTAGTACCTTTCCATAATCTTGAAATTCTTGTAAGCAATGCAAAGAATTATATACTTAGTATCAAAGTATTATAAACTTTTGTTTACCAAGAAGAGCCTTGGCACGGCGTTTTCGATTACGGGATACATTGACATAGTTATCATGATCACGTGCGTGACTTTCCATGCTATAATCAGGCACTAGCACAACTTTGCTCAGCTTTGGATCCATGGACATGAAATGTCTAGCTACTTGCAGTATTGCCTCTCTCAGATCCACCAGAATTTCTGCAAAATAAACATGTTCATTTTTTAAATTAAAAACATCTGTATTATCACCATAATTATTGATTTTCATTGACATTCCTGAGAGGAAGGATAAGGCGAGAGGAGACAGAGGACAGTTGACTCAAAGAGTCAAGACCACAGCTTACATAGCAGTAAGCTGTATAAGATGGATGAATGATGCTAAATTCATCCAGCTTATACAGCTTACTGCGGAGTGGAGTGCCATTGTTACTAAAATTAGGCAAGTGAGTTAACCTTGTATATACTTTTCTCCACTTACATGTTTTTTATGAAGACTAGTTTCTGGGGACTTCTCCCCTATCGTCAGTTCTGTGGTTGACTGATGATGCATCCGGTGTCTGCATCTGGCTTTGTGTTGTGCTGCCATCTAACATCCTGGTAAGTTTGATGACGTCATCTACCGCGGGAATTTCAAAATTCATCAAGAGGTCCTGTTTTTTCGTAATAAATATGTTTTCCCAAATCTGTAGTTCCAGAGGTTTCTTTGCCTGTTTGATCAGTTCTATTTCTTGTTTTATGTTGTGATTCTCAGACCAAAAATGATGTGCTACGGCCCACTTGTCCATTTGTTTGAATTTAATATTTCTGAAGTGTTCTTTCATTCTTGTTCCTAGATTCCTTTTCGTCTTACCAATGTATATCTTGTCACAATCCTGGCAACTCATTTGGTAAATGCCTGATAATTGAGTTTTCGGTGTGCTATTTTTTAGAGGGTGGGTTAGTAAGTTGCGGATGTTGTGTTTGTTTTGAGGGGCCAATTTTATGTTGAAGCTCTTAAATATCTTTTCAAATTTTTTGAAGTATTTTGGATGAAATGTAAATTTTCCATATCTGGTGTTTGGGTTTTCTAGTTTTTTTAACGTAGTAATGTCCCTTAAGTTTTTGTTTCTTTTGTGTCTGTAGATCAGTTTTTTGATGAAATTTGTGTTATAGTTGTTCAGTCCGGCAACCTGGTGTATGTGAGCGTACTCCTGTTCATATTCTGTTTTTGTTAGCGGAATGTTGATTAATCTGTGAACTAAACTATGGAATACTGCATATTGATGTTGTACTGGGTTGAATGGGTTGCATTTAATGTAATTGTCAACATGTGTTGCTTTTCGGTATATTCCAAATTGTAATCCTGTTGGGGTTCTAATGATTTTCAAATCTAGAAAAGGTAGCCATTCATCCTGCTCTACTTCAATGGTGAAAACTATGGATTTTTCTTGTAGGTTTAGCAACTTTATAGCATCCTCAGTTAGTCTTCTAGGGACTATCGCAAACACATCGTCGACATATCTATGCCAACATTTGAAAATATGTGGAAAGGCTTTAGTAATGTGTGTTTCCAAATTACTCATGAACAGATTAGCTAGTAATGGTGAAAGAGAGTTACCCATGGCCAAGCCTGCTGTTTGTTGGAAGATCTTGCTGGAGAACGTGAAGCTGTTTTGTTCAATACATAGGGTGGTTAATTTGATGTATTCCTCTATTTTATCATCCACAACGTTGCTTTTGGATAACCAGCCTTTCATCAATTTTGGAATTTTTTCTACTGGTATGCTGGTGAATAGAGATCTAATATCAAAGGACACCATCACCTCTTCAGTTTTTATAATTGTGTTTTCAATTTTCTTTACTAAATCAAATGAATTGTTTATGCTTAGAGATTCAAACTTTTCAAACTTGTCAAATTCTTCCACCAACCATTTTGCCAGTTTGTAAGTCGGGGCATCTATATTGTTAATAATGGGTCGCATGCTGTTGTCTGTCTTGTGAATCTTAGGTAGGCAGTATCATTTTGGCAAATTAGGGTTGTTTACAATTATGCTATTTTTCATCTTATGTGGCACTACGGTATTTTCTTTAATTGCTTTTTTGGTGGTTTCTATGTATTTCCTTAATGGGTTTTTGGTTAGGGTTGTATATTCTGGATTTTGTAGTAGATGTTCGACTCGCTGGTTGTAATCATTTCAGTCCATAATGACTACCGTGTTTCCTTTGTCTGCTTTCAGATATAAAACTGGTTTTTGGTTTAATGTTTGAATAGTTTCTTTATAGTTATTTTCCTGTCCGAATGTCATCCCCTTGAGAATTTCTAAGCATTTTGATTTAGCATTTTGATTTAGCAGTATTCCATAGTTTAGTTCACAGATTAATCAACATTCCGCTAACAAAAACAGAATATGAACAGGAGTACGCTCACATACACCAGGTTGCCGAACTGAACAACTATAACACAAATTTCATCAAAAAACTGATCTACAGACACAAAAGAAACAAAAACTTAAGGGACATTACTACGTTAAAAAAACTAGAAAACCCAAACACAAGATATGGAAAATTTACATTTCATCCAAAATACTTCAAAAAATTTGAAAAGATATTTAAGAGCTTCAACATAAAATTAGCCCCTCAAAACAAACACAACATCTGCAACTTACTAAACCACCCTCTAAAAAATAGCACACCGAAAACTCAATTATCAGGCATTTACCAAATGAGTTGCCAGGATTGTGACAAGATATACATTGGTAAGACCAAAAGGAATCTAGGAACAAGAATGAAAGAACACTTCAGAAATATTAAATTCAAACAAATGGACAAGTGGGCCGTAGCACATCACTTTTGGTCTGAGAATCACAACATAAAACAAGAAATAGAACTGATCAAACAGGCAAAGAAACCTCTGGAACTACAGATTTGGGAAAACATATTTATTACGAAAAAACAGGACCTCTTGATGAATTTTGAAATTCCCGCGGTAGATGACGTCATCAAACTTACCAGGACGTTAGATGGCAGCACAACACAAAGCCAGATGCAGACACCGGATGCATCATCAGTCAACCACAGAACTGACGATAGGGGAGAAGTCTCCAGAAACTAGTCTTCATAAAAAACATGTAAGTGGAGAAAAGTATATACAAGGTTGACTCACTTGCCTAATTTTAGTTACAGCTATGTTTTGTTATGTTATCCAGCTTATACAGCTTACTGCTATGTTTTGTTATGTTATATAAAATCCTGATTGATTATCTGCTCACTTCTCTCTTTCCTTACCACCCAGATCTTTCGGTATGTAGTCTAAGCACCTATCAGTTTTGTTCTATGCATCAGGTATGTCTTCTTGTATGGTATTTATGTTTAAATTTACAACTTCTAGGTCTTTTCCTTGAATTGAAAACTTGTGTTAATAGGCAAGTTTGTCTTCTAATGCATAGTGCTAAAATAAAAGTTTGACTACATAAGGATAACACTGAAAACAGTTACATACAAGTTGATTGGAGAATTTAATGACATGACAGCATGTTGGCCATGGTAGCTCATAGGTTAAGAGCAACCAGACGAAAACCAGGAGATTTGTGGTTCAAATCCCAGCCACGGCATTGAATTCTTCAGGTTGACTCTATCTATCCAAAACTGAAAACAGTGTCTACAAAATCCTCAGAAGTTTTGTTACATTTGTGGGTGTTACATGTTTGATTGTAAGGTATTATATGCGCATGTTTTCTTGAGCGCTGGATTTATAGTGTGGTGTGGGCAGAGGGGAAGAAGAGAGAGCTAACATGCTCTTGTTTCTACAGCATGGTCAACCTGGAAAAACACAGTTCAGCCAAACTGCGGTAAGCTAAGCGAAGATATGTGCCGAAGGTGTGAGATTTGTAGACATACAATAAATTTAACTACATCCGATAAGCTGTATGCTTATATATTTACTATGTTATGAAACACATAAAAGTAGACAACAAATATTACCACAGCTATAAACACTCGCTCACTCATTTTGTTATTCTTCGATTTATGAGTCTCTTGCATCATTTCATCGCTGGTATCCTCTGATATGTTAATGATAATTTTATCAGCTGCCTTTTCTATTACACCATTGTTTCTCCAATACTGCATTTCCAGCTCTTAGACCTTCTTGCAGTATCCTTCCCAAACTGTCGCTTCTATAGGAAGTTTCCGCAGATTTGTGGCTCTCCAGTTAACATTGCATCCTCTGAAAACATTGTTTATTTTTGTCCACGCCAGCTCAATTGCATTCGATTACAGTTATACAGAGGTAGACAATAGTGTGTCCCCTTTCGAGAGCCATAACATCCACACATACGTTTTGCTCATAGATTTGTTGTAAACTGTTTAGCAAATAAATAACCTCAAAATTGCAATTCCTTTTTTGGAAGTGTTGAAAACAGTGTTATGATAAATTAAATTTAAAGGGAGTCGATTAATGACACTAAACAACATTTACTTTTAAATTTTTCCGGAACATGTTTCAGAGACTTTGCCTCTATCCTCGATGGCCGGCTGAGGATAGAGGTAAAGTCTCTGAAACATGTTCTGGAAAAATTTAAAAGCAAGTGTTGTTTAGTGTCATTAATCGACTCCCTTTAAATTTAATTTAACCTCAAAATTACTCAAAATGAAATGACACACGTGTGAAAGTTTAGCATATTAGCCACTAGATGTCAGAGTGTATAGCACATTTCATGTTTCAAAGTTGTTATCTGTGTTTACGGAATTAGGCGAAACGTACAGAATGAGGACTTGGGGCCCGAGCTCTCAAGAAATCTTGCACATATAGTATGTAAAACACACTCACAAATAAACTAATAAACTATATTGCATGTAAAATTGTGTTGAGGGATTACTTTATTGGTATGAAGGAATATGAAAGGCAATGCTGTGTGTCAAACCAATTATACAGATAGCAGCAAATTCACCACGACAACTGTTACTTTTGTATGTGCAAATGTGCAAATCTGAACTCAGTTACACAACTCCGCCAACTATCCATAACTATATCACCAGTAGACCTGAATTTTAGTCTGAAATAGCTCCATAACTTCCAAAATTGAGTTGGTTTCTGATCCAGAAGAAGAGGGAATAGGATAGTTTTGGGAACAGGTTGAAAATAAACACAGCCAAAAGGAAATTCCTTAGCTGTTTACCCTCCTCAAATGTAGGACTCACAACCCCAGGACTCACAAGTGAGTGCTTGGGTAGATGCCTGTTAAGGAGCAGAGACTCTAAATAAGATAAGAGTACCTAGGATGGGTGATCAACTTGATGTCTGGATAAGAGTGAAGAAGTAGATGACACAGAATGTGGGCAAAATTAATCATAGGAAATGTGATAAAAGAGCAGTTGGTGGAATGATGGTGGGGGGAAACTAGAGATCCTAGAGAAACCTGTCCCTGTGACATGTTGCCCACGTGCAGTCGGCTGGCATCGAACAGAGGTTGCCTTGATGGGAGTCAAGCAGTCTAAGCGCTTGGCCACAGTGCGGCAATCTAATAACAATTGGCTATGGAAAAGGATCACCATGTACAATATAACCACAAATATGTGCATTATGTAATATTGTAACCAAATGCTGTAAAAAAAAAATTCATTCATTTAGTAGTAGTACTACTGGTACTACTAGGTGGCGAGGTACTAGGAGGGGGAGGAGGATGAGGAGATTACCACTGTTCAGGCATGCTTTCACCCATTTTAATAACTGATGTGATGTTTAAAAAATAAAACCTAAAAAATGGTCAATTTGGTATGCAAGTAATATGATTACACTGAAAAAAACTTTGATAACTTCATTGTCATTATTTTGTAATACATACCAGTTTGCCGAATATTTTTTGACTTAATATCATCTTCATTTGTTTCTTCACCAAATAGCAGCAACTGTATCATAGACTTTGATTTTTTCACCTGCCGCCTGAAAAACAAACAGAGACTAAGGAAAACAAATTTTTCTTTAAGCTACTGGGATGGTTAAAAATGCAACTGCTTGTTTAGTTAGAATATCTATGAAGATCCCAACTTACAATTACATGTAAGTGTAAAATTTTATTTTACAGATAAGTGCTTAAGTATTATTTCCAAGAAAGGTGTTCAGGTGCACAGAATTCAAGAGGGGCAAGTAACTTAAATAAAATAAGGATTGAAAATGTAATGTGCCTATAATTAAAAATTATATTGGTGTATATATTATACTGGTGTATTGCTTTAACATGTTTTTCTTACCTGCTATTATTTATTTTTGTGTAGCTTCTGCAAACTAACCTTGAAAAAGCTTGTCTTTTCTATCTGCAGGATATAAAAAAAGTAGGTATGTTAAAAATTTGAGAAAACGTTTCTTGCAGATAGGGGATAAAAAATGTTATATGAACATAGGTCCAGAAACTGTTTATTTCCTTTTTAGAGCACTTTTTCTAAGCTGAACCCCATACAACAAGACTTGAGAACAGAACCATTGGAAAACAGGAAATCACAGCACAAGATCAAAATGGCCTCCATTAGCTCCAATACATCCATCAACCCGCCATCACATGGAGTCCCAAATGCGCTGAGTTAGGTCTGAAGAATTTCATATTGACTGGCAGCCTACCACAATACAGAGTCTCTACAGATGGAGTTGGAGTTGTACAAACAAGAGATTTCAAATGCCTCACAAGTAAAAATTTAGTGGATTTAAGTCATACAAAGGTGGAGGTTAAGGAATTGGTCCTTCTCTTCCTATACATCTACCAGGAAACGTGCTATTCAGAAAGTGACGGACAAAAGACATGAAGTACATGTCTCTGGCGGCGGCGGCGGTGCGGCGGTGGTGGTGGTGATTTGGATATAAGAGCGCTCAACTGCTTGGTCATCAGCGCCCTTACAAAAACTAATTCATGGCAATAGCCAGATATAAATTACTCAAAATTTAAAAAACATATTAAAACAAAATGACTATAAAATAAATAATCACAAATGAGTAAAATAACAAAGATCTATAGTTTCCAATAAAATACCAAAAAGCATAAGAAATACTACTTTCAATATCAACTTGCCATGACAAGAGCTACCTGCCCAGTGGTGGTCAAACCAATTTGTTCCTTTTCTTTGGGGCAGGGCTAGCACTTTCAGCAGGGTTTTCCTGCCTTTTCCTCACTGTCTTTTGGGCAGTAAGGACAGGATCTACCCGCTCCACATCCTCAACGGAGGACGGCTTGCGCACTGGTAACCTCGAATCCAGTCTCTCGACAAGATAGGAAACTGCAACCAGCGAAGATAGATGACTCCTCAGATGTTGAAGGAGATGTTCGCGGACTTTGGTGCTGGCTAGCCTTCCTTTCACTGGTTGTACTATTTTTCTTGAGGAAATCAGTTTTGTCATACAAGGTCTTAAATTTCCTTGGCAATACATTATATATTACTGGTCCACATGTTCTTGAAGTAGATGCTTTCGGCAGAGACTTGGCTGAATGGTTCTTCTTAGGACTGGACTTGGTCGGCGCGCTCTCTGTTGTTTGTGCTGGTGTTTGTTGCTTTGGCTGTGATCTTAGTGTAATTGATCTTTCAGATATTACTGCCCCGTTTATGTCGCTAATTTGTGTTGCGATATCACGTCTAGGTACCAGCTTATCTGCAACTAAGTAACGGTCCTAGAGACAGAAAACTGACGAATACGCAAGAAGCGTAGAGACAATGAAGCACAACTTAGCACAAAAGAGAATTGAGAAGATTTTGACACACTGCTTCACTCACACTGTTTTTTTCACAGGACAGCTACATAATACACATCTTACTGTGTCAGCAGAGTTGTAGAAAACAAGCTCTTTCATGGAAATAAACAATTTCCGGACTAAAGTTTGCATAACATTTTTACATCCTCTATATACCAGAAATGTTTCCCCAAAGTTTTGACATACCTTTTTGTTACATCCTGTACATGTTAACTGAGATAAACATTTCTAGAATCAGCTTCATTACACCTTTTGTTGTTTGTAGATAGAGCAGCGAAAGATACTCAAACTTTAAAAAGTTCTTCTCTATGTGACTTTGAAATTCAATAGTCTTTTCACGACACTGCATGAAACAATTGATGTAATTGTAATTTAAAAATGACAAACGTATTGAAAAATTCAAACTAATAAAAACAATGTGTCAGAAATAGTTGATGTCATCACTAACATTTGAAAAAGTGTTTTTTAAAGACATCTCCATTTTTGTGCAGTAAGTTTTAGTTTATCTCTTAATTAACCAGGTATAAAAAGTTACATAAAATTAATTCTAAATGAAGAGGACTGCATAGATTATCCATATAAATTCAAGTTACAATCTTATCATCCCAAACATATGGTATTTTAAAAAAAGTTTTATAACCATTTTAGAGAAAACCAAAACTAAGGAAAATTTATCCATGTAAAGAGTAGTTTAGAGAATTTTCTTGAAAATCTCTGTATAGAATTCTTGAAAGATGATGAATTAAATATGAAGTTTGGTATTCACAAGGGCAAATAGATAATTATCCATGTTTAAAAATAGATGGTGTTGCTAAGGCAACTTGGTGTCACATACCACAAAAAAAAAAAAAAAAAAAAAAAAATTGTACTGATTTGTAAATTAGTTTGGATTTGTCAAGCATTTCAGTTAGTTCTTGAATGTGTTAAAGTTAAAATATAAGGTACAGTATCATTCAGTAATTTGCTTTTTACTTTTGAACGGGAAAACTACCAAAAGCAAAATTGGATGTTGTTTATGTGAGGTTCTTTTCCACCTACAATGTTAGATATTTGTTCAATGACCTTAAACATGATCGAGCGAGCATCTGATTTTGATAAGAAGCACCCAGGATATCTGAAGAGTATTAACTGAGAAAATCATTGCAAAAGTGCACAATAATGTCAAATGAAAGTTTACAAAGTGATAGAGCCCATAAGTGTTTTGACAGGAATGACTCACATTTTTTTATAAGTAGTTGATAAAATGTTATTAGCCAAACAAATGTTGTATTTTATCACAATGGACAACAGGTGAGTGTGGCTTTGAACTTCAAGGCTGTTTGGAGTTACTTAAGTGAAATCTGAAGGACTCTTTGCATTTAGTAGTTAATGATTGACGAGACCTGGGTTCATTATCTGAAAGTCAAGCAACAATCAAAACAATGGTTGTTTCTGGTGAATCTGCTCCAAAAGTGGGAAAGAACAGTGCCATCTGCTGGAAAAATGATAGTGATTATTTAGGATTTGAAGGGTGTCATCCTCATTGACATCTTGGGAAACAGGGTCCCTTTTGCCAAAGAAGAAAGTTCTATTAAAATTAGGCAAATGAGTCAACCTTTTATATACTATTCTCCATTTACAAGTTTTTTAGGAAGACTAGTTTCTTCTTTCCTATCTTCAGTTCTGTGATCGACAGTTTCACCACAACAAAGCACTAGCAGTCACCACCATGAAACTGCAGTATGAATTGCTTCTGCACTCTTAATGTTTGCTTGACCTGGATCCCTGTAATTTGTTCTTGTTCTCAAATATGAAGAAATGACTCAAAGAATACAATTTAAACCAAATGAAATCAAGACAGAGGTATGTTTTGCAGAGCTTGACAATTCCTATTTTTAGAGGGACTGTAAAAATGGCTTATCTTTGTGAAAAATGTACATCCCTAAAAGGGTATAATTTGTGTTTGGAAAAATTGGCTTGTTCATTCTTAACACAGGTACTTATTGAAATGCCCTTGTATCTGTTTTTACTTTTGAGTTATACTGTTCACAGATACAGACAACCTATTTTACCAGATGACCTCAAAACATCCATTTCTGATGAAATCTTAAAATAAAATTTCTGGATAGAATATACTAACTCCTCCAAGTACCTAGGCATATGCTATAGAAAGTAAAAGAAGTTGGTACTAAGGTTTATTAATACAGGTTTATTTCTGCTTTAATATAATCGAACCATTTATACTGATTAATTACCCCATTACATGTTGTTCTTCTGAAGGTATTTAAGCACAACACTTCTGATTCTTCATTCTTGATTCATAGATCACAATTAACATAGTATCTAAAATGGTTAAAAACTTGTCCCTTTTGGTTAGTTTTATTGTCATTCTGAACATGGAAGGAAAAAAACATCCATGCCTAGCACTAAAATGCATGATGCATAATCTTAACTGCAAAAATGCTCGTATAATGGATTTTTGCTTAAAAATGTTACTGTGCTACACAAGACGTTTGTCATAAAATATATTTGGATATACACTCACAATATGCACATATTAAACAATCCAGTAGGTTTCTTTGGGCTGAGAATATTGGTTTGAATGGCTAGGTTGGTTAGGCACTGGCCTACTTATTAAAGGTCACAGGTTCAAACATGTCCCATAACAATAGCTTCCAAGTGTGCTTTTAAGCAATAGCCTCATATGTATATCCCATTACAAATAACCTAGCCTTTGTAGGGCCCTTCAACCTATACTCTCTCTTACCTGCCTTATATCAGCATATTTGCCAGCATGTAAAATAATTTCTGCAGGACCAAATTCCAGCACACTGGTTATGCTAATAGAATCCCTGCAATTGACATTGTCATTAACAAAATATATATTTATATGGGCTAAGAAGAAATTGTTGGTGTAACAGAAATGTCTAGAAAGTGAAGTACTTTGTCTTTCTGCATTTTTGCCTCATTCTTCAGTTTTAAAATACTGAGGCAAGCTAGAGTTTCAGAAATAACTATTTTTAAATTCTCTAGCATGTACCTAGATGGCAGATCTAGGCAGATGATGTGGGGGTTAGTGCATGAACCCTCATTCAGGAGGCTGTTAGTTTGAGCCCCATTGCCAGTCTTCCTGATCCATTACTTTTAGGGTAATTTTCCCAGATTGCTAGGCAAATACTGAGAAGATTCCTTCCATTCCTCAAATTTCCTCCCCTTAGTTTCACTTGGTTCTTTCAGAGATGTCTTGGAAAAAAAGGATGCTCTCTTTAAAACTTTATTGCCAACCCCTCCTGGAGGGGTCCATGTTGTACTCTTACTAGACACTGCCACAGGTTTAATCTGCAACATGCGTGGACTCTCCCCTCTGCCAAATTGTGGCTCTTGGATCCACTGCCCTCTGTCCCTTCTCACCTCACCCTTCTCTCCCTGGGTATTCCCCTATTAGATACAGATACTAAAGACCATCTAAGCTGTTGCGTCAACATCTCCATCTGCTGTCCTTACCGTACCTAGTAGGTAGAAAAGTATTGTATTCCACCCATAAATTCTCATATATCAAGCTATAGAAATATATGCTCTTGAGAACATTTAAGCTCCAGTAAAACTAAAAAATGAAGAGTTGGTTAAACATTTGTGTTTAAGTTCAGGGTCTTCCAAGCATGTGATACAAATTTTTCCAAGAAACTCCTTACTCTAAACTACCCTTTACATGGAATAATTTCTTTGTTTTCCAAATATGGTTCTAATGTACAAGTATTTAATGGAAATACTTATGCTTAAGGTAATATACACGACAAATAAGATGTATATGATGAATTAGTGTTTTTAATGAATTTTGTATCATTTGTAAACCTCAAGAGAGGAAAAAAAAAAAAAAACTTATTTTTGATTTTCTAAAAATATGGCTAAATTTTTATTAAAATACAATAGGTTTTGAGATATTCACATGACAAATAAAATGTATATCTTGGATTTTCTTTGAGCAGATTGTAAAGTTCTCTTCACTTTGAATGACTTCTGTACAACTGGTGAATTATATATCTAAGGTTCCTGTAAAATCGTAATGAGTAAAGAAAGTTGTGCAACTCCTATATATATTACATTTCAGCAATTTGAGCTCAATTGTTAGGCACAGAGATTTATGCAGGATTTCAATTTTTGTTACAAATGCAGGAAAGGATAATAAGCAACACAACAAAAGCATTTGTTTTATTAACATTAAGTTTTACCAAATTGTGCAACAAGCAGAAGTAATAAGACATAGTTAACTCACAAAGTGACAATGTACCATAAAAAGTTAAAGATCATGCATAATCATAAGTAGTCTAAAACTACAGACTACCTTATTAAAGCATCTTTTATACATTACCATGTTTAAAATAGGCACATGTCTGTTATAAAAACATACTTCTACTGAAAAAACTAATACTAGTACAAAGTATTCAAAAAATGTTATCACAGCAAACATCAGTAAATTATACCTCTCAAAATTTGCACAGCAGACAGAGAAAAAAAGTCTTAGCATGTTTCATATTTGCAACATGAATTACAGATACATCAACAAGCTGAAAAGGAGTAGGGCATTTCTGTATATTTATGACAAAGTCATGTTCCAACTTTATTCACGGTCCTGAAGACATATGTAGGAAAACATACATCTGAAACATGTGCCAGTGATTATAACATTTAAAGGATATTATTTAATCTACTGAACAGATCACTAAGTGTACCTTGTAAGGAGTCCTTTTAAGTACATCCATACAGCTTATATCAAAGAAAAAAAAGAAAAAAAGAATGTATGCCCAGCATGCCTTGGTCAAGAAGTCCGAATTTGAAGTTTAAATTTTATAAAAGGAATTGCTTTATCTGTCAACAATTGTATAGCTAAAGTGGTAGCACATTTAACTGGACTTGCACAGAAAGGGTCTTGATTTTAATGTTTATAGGGTTAACTTCAAAAATACAAATACCATCTAAGCTGAATCTTGGAATTCAAGAATCATAGCAATTAAAAATGACAATTTGGATCTGAAAATTTATATACCAATGTTAAAATACCTTTTCACTTACAAATTGTATTTATTGTTTCAAAATATATGGTGCTGCTAACAGAAGTTTGTGTTATCATGTACTGTCATTTGCTCCACCTGTCAAAACAAATTTGGCGCTAATTCATAAGTTAGTTTGGAAAAGTGCAGTATCGTTCAGTGATTTGCTTTTTACTTTTAGACTGGAAAACTTGTGAGGAGATAACAGCAAAATTGGATGCTGTTTATGGAGACCTTAGCCTTCTATGACAACAGTTAGATATTGGTATACCAAATTTAAGTGTGGTTGAGCATCCATTTCTGAGGAGGAGTGCCCAGGTTGCCCTACAGATGTGATTACCAAGGAAGTCATTTAAAAAGTCCATGATATGACTCTTGCTGACTGTTGAATTAAAGTTCACGAAGTGGCAGAGGCCATAGGTCTATCAATGGGAACAGCAATTCATATTTTACACGATAAATTGGAGAAGAGAAAGCTGTTAGCCCAATAGGTCTTGCATCTGCTCGTAGTGGACAGTAAGCGGGTGCAACTTTCAACTTCGAAGTTGTGTTTGGAGCTGTTTAAATGAAATCCAAAGGATTTTTTTGTGCTGATTTATGTTAAAGAGACCTGGATTAATCATTACACTCCAGAAACCAAGAAACAATCAAAACAATGGGTTGCTTCTGGAGAATCTGCTCCAAAGAAGGCAAAGATGGTCCCATTGGCTGGAAAAGTAATGTTGACACAGTTTTTTGGAATGCAGAGGGTACTCATTGACTTCTTGAAAAAAGGAGCATACTACAGTGAGTTTTTCTCCATTTGATAAGAAGTTGGAGACATGGCCCTCTATGGTGAAAAAAAAGTTATGTTTCATCACGATAATACCTCTGCACATTCATCAGAGTTGTCGCCAATAAACTGCATAAATTGCCTTATGAATTGCTGCCACACCTCCATATTTTCCTGTTCCCAAACATGAAGAAACGGCTCGCAGGAACAAAATTTAAATCAAATGAGGTCATCATGGAGACAGAGGCATATTTGGCAGAGCTTGACTATTCTTATTTTTTGGAGGGGTTAAAAAATGGCAGGAGTGTTGGGAGAAGTGTATATCCCTAAAAGGAGACCATGTTAAGAAATAAATAATTTCTGATCACACAGAAAATGAAGCTAGTCACAGTGAAGCAACAAATATTAAACAAATAAAAATATTTGTAAAAGAATTTTCACTCAACTTAAGAAGTTGATGTTATTACTTCCTTCTTCTTTATAAAATTGATTTTAAAAGCATCTTGCTTCCATCATCAGTTAATACCCAACTCCGTTGTTAAGGAAATCTCGGTTACTTAAATTAAAAAATTTACTTACCATCCTTGGTTTAATAAACATTTTCAAATTTGTTTTAAAGAAGTTGGTATAACTTTAGTTCCTCAAAATAAATATAGTATTAAAAGTTTATTACAATTTTATAAAAAAGATAATATTCCTAATAATAAAAAATCTGGTATTTATCAATTTAATTGTTTGGATTGTGATCAGGTTTATATTGGAAAGACGAAACATAGTTTGGAAACCAGAAAGAAAGAACATTTATCGTAACATTAAATATAAACAGATTGATAAATCGGCCGTAGAAGATCATTTTTGGTCATTTAACATGAAATAAATCCCTAAGTTAAATTATTAAAACAATTAAATGGTCCCATTGAGTTAATAGTGTGGGAAAAAATATTTATTTTACAAAATAAACATCGCATACTGAATTTTGACATACCGGCAATTGATTCTGTTTTTAGGTTTGTTTCGTCTTCAGATGTTGGTAAGGCGTAACATAACAAAAGAAAATAACATTGCAACCGAGATTTCCTTAACAACGGAGTTGGGTATTAACTGATGATGGAAGCAAGATGCTTTTGAAATCGATTTTATAAAGAAGAAGGAAGTAATAACATAAACTTCTTAAGTTACATGAAGATTCTTTTACAAATATTTTTATTTGTTTAATAAATAATTTGTTTGAAAAAACTGGTGTCTTCTTTCCTAACATGAGTATTTATTGAAATGCTTTCGTAATTATATGTCTTGTGATATTTAAAATATAGCTACGATCTTCAGGCACTTATATGACACACTTTTTAATTTATTTGTATAATTTCTGTTAATACATTAAATATATCCTTTTAATTTGAATATTCATTTAATTTAACAAGATATGCAGTTTCTGTGTATAATGTTAATGAACAATCAAAATATTTAGTATTTTAGTTTTTGTGGTTTGTAAACTTCCATGGCGATGTAAACCTACTTATTTTCTGTACCATCAACCTCTGCTAGGTAGAAGTAGTACTATCTTCTATTAAAAGTTTGAGTTTGTACCAGAAATATATTTTGTAGTTCCCTAATTAAACAAACTTTTACAAAGTGTGTTTGTTTTAACAGCATAATTAAAAATGGCTAAATAAAAGCCAAACTTGAGACAAGTATCTTACAAGAATGCAAAATTAAGATTTTTCAAGAAATTTTGCTTCCCAAACTAACTTTTGTAGAAAAAAATGTCTTTATATTTTACTTTCTTAAAAATGACTAGTGACTTATTAAATTATCCAGATATTTTCAAGACTAATCTAATGAACTCTCTCTTTTTTTTAATTGCATTTCTGTGAGATCATTTTCCATCTGAATGAATTTTGTATAACTGATAAACCATAAGAGATACACAAAAACTTATTACAGCAAAAATATAAAGTTTGTTAACCAGCACAATTTGTCAAGTTTGTGTCATTATTTCCAGGAATTTGGAGTAATTCTGCAAATATCCAAGTAACATTATAATGAGACAATAATTATGAATTTTAATACTGCCAACTGAATGAAATTTTCTAACAGTGCATCTTAAGTGCCTAGTTATAAGAATGTTCTGTAGGGATGAAATTACTCAACATTCTGCATTTATCTGTACATCAATGAAATCATTATTGCTCAAGTTTTTTTTACATTTTCTGTGATATTAACATTTACAATTCATCTAAAGTTATTAATTAAATTTGGAAGTTTTGGCATGTTAGCAACAGTAATGTTACACAATGTGGTTTATAGACATCAGTCTTTTACAGTTTCTTCCCACTGTAATGAACACGTCTCTCTTCCTATGACCCTTATTTAACATCATGAAGAGACAGAGATAAGATATCACGTCTCCTTAATTTTGTTTTACCAAACCATAGCATATACCTTAGTCTTAGGGTCTATAGAACACCAGCTAACTATCTTGTTAAGTGTTTGGTTTGGCCACACAATATTCTGTTTTTTTTTTTGTTTGTTTTTTTATCTGAAAATCATCAAAATTAGTGAAATGTTGGATTTAACTGTGGTTTCCTTAGCAGTACCTTACTGTCCTAAGATTCTTTCCTATTTAGGGGAAATGTTTATTGGTGTTTGTTAACATTCTGTGTGTAAATTAGAAGGCACTTTCTAAGAATGAATGTAATAGATTCTATGAAAAAATAGAACAAGCCAAAGGAAAGGGAACAAGCAAGAAGTGTAATGACATTAAGATTATAAACCCATTTTTGGGGTATAAAACACATGTCATATTAGACACTGATTTTACCTTTACACTTTCGGTGTCTAAGTATCTAATAATTCTGCAATACTTTGGGAACTGAGCAATACAAATTTATGGACAAATTTCAAAAAACTCTGTTCATTTTCTATCTCAAAATTTCTGTCATTTTTTCTCTCAACTGTATCATTTACTCTTAATTTTTAAATGACTAAAAAAGCTTTTGTACTTTACAGGTGCTCAATAAGCTTTCATCAGCCTATGGCAAATAGTAACTAATATCTAAATGATAGAAAAAAGGATTAAAATGCATTATCTAGATTAATTCATTAAAAATACATATGTAAAACCTTAATGCATTAATATTTCAGGTAGTTTTACAACATGCTGGTTAAAATAAATATACAAAGATAAAACACTGAGATACATGCTTAAGATACTCCTCCGTGCTCTGCGCTGGAGAAGTAAAATTTAAACAGCATATGTTAATTTCATCATTAGAAGCAAATCATGCTATGCAGCTTCTGTTTGAATGTCACATTCTTGTAATGCAGCTTTGTCATCAACAATATGTTTTCAAATGCATCACAATAATGAACATTTTCTAAAGAAACGTTTTAGTCGTGCTGACCTGCTAAGGTGCTGTTTTGGCAAATTGGGTACTGCCTCTGGGTTGCCAACAAGTGCACCTTGATCAGCCATCAGGTATGCAAGATGCCTTCTTCGATGAGTTTCCATCACCATGTCATTTAGTGAGGATGCCACTTGAAATGCCATCTGTAAACAGATTAATTCTACAATGAAATGTACAACCTTGAAATCTGAGATCTATTATGGAAATAAATACGGTTGTAAGGTAAATGCAGATATCCTTTATACTTGGCCATACTGCCTTATTTGGTTTTTCTACATTAAGTTTAAGATGTAAATGAAAAATATTTTGAATACTAGCTAAAATAGATTTCAGTTCACAATAATTATGCATAAAACACGATGCAGTTATAAACATAAAAAATACTGAATATAGAAGATAAAACTTTCCCGCATCAGACAAAGAGAGGCTCAAACACACGACTAAAAGAACAAATCAGGTTTAGAGTCAATGTTAACTCCAAAAAAATGAAATTTTAAGTTAAAACCAGTTTAAAAAAACAAGTGTTATTACTTTTGAATACCAAAATATATAATTTTGAATCGAACTAGCACTCGATGCTCCAGTGGCAGCATTTACCTACAATGCATTTTGTAAGAACCTACAACCAAATGAGTCGACATTAGCTGAGGATGTTACAAAGGTCCTAACAAAACGCGTTGTAGGTAAACACTAGCAATACATGGAGCATTGAGTACAAGTTTGATCCAAAATTATATTTATGTTGTGTTCATTGTATCATAGTCCATACTCATTAAGAACCAAAGTATGGTTTTTATATTCCCAATATTTTTACATCTGTTAAGATAGATAACATTTTGGATTTTAATAATAGTTTAGAGTCAGAGATTGTCAACTAGGTTTAATGTTCTCTTAATGAGCAAGGACTAGGATACAATGAAGCACAAAATTATATTAATGTTCTCTGTTTTAAATGCTTTAACAGTGTTTTTCAACCTTTTTCATGACATGACCCCTCTAGTATCAAAAAATATTTTGCGATCCCTGAACCTTTTTTTTTCATGTATGTTAAAAATATATAATCAATACAAAAATTTTAGGCTTTTGCGTTATTAGGATTCGGATATAAGTATATAATTAAGTACATAAAACATATTATTTTAAATTAAATACATGGCCAATTGATAACCCAAGTACAAACATATTGTTAGGGCCAAGACTCCCAGTGCTATCTATTGGTAACACTTGGAACTAGTACAGGTTCTGCGACAGGCCCACAAGTTTTGAGACGTTTCGTTATGCTTTAAGATGATTCTCGCTAGAGTGCATTGACCTATAAATAGGGCAGCTGACCACGGCCACAGAGGTTGAGTGCAAGACCACGAAGCAAGTGGCATTGGAAGCAAGACCGCAATAAGTGGAAATATGGTGCCTTGGAATTGGAGTAATTGTAAACTGATTTGTGAGCATGAGACATGTGCAGTCATGTCATCTGCTGTTTAGTTGTTTGAAGAGCGTGAATCACTTGTTTTCCGTTTTACCTATTTGAGTTGTTGTTATAATTGAAAATGGATAAATTCCTGAAAGGATCATCAGAACCATCAACGTCTAGCAGGAGTAGAGGAATAAAGAAAAAACATCTTTATGACGACAATTATTTGAAATTTGGGTTTACTACAATTGAGAATGAACTGCAGTGCATAATTTGCTTGCAAATTTTGTCAAGAGAAAGCATGAAGCCATCAAAGTTGGTACGCCAACTAAACAAAAAGCATCCTAATGAAAAAAATAAACCTGTGGAATTTGAGCGAAAATTAAGAGCTCTTGAACTTCAAAAAACTGCTATAGCACAAATGTCCAACCTAAATAAGAAGGCATTGCTTGCTAGCTTTCGAGTAGCTTTTCGTGTGGCTAAAGCAGGAAAACCTCACAGTATTGCCGAAAGTTTGATTTTACCAGCAGCTTTAGATATAGCAGAGATTATGTTTGGCAAGCAAGAGGTCGAAAAGCTCAAAAGTATACCTCTCTTTGACAATACCATCCAACACAGGATAAGCAATATGGCGATTGACATTCGTGATCAAGTCATAGAAAAGTTCTTTTGTGTCTTTGCAATTTGATGAATCAACAGATATTGTGGTTGTGCACAGTTAGTAACTTTTGTGCATTTTGAACCCAATGAAATATTAACGGAAGAAATACCATTTTGCAAAGCACTTCCCATGAATACTACAGACATGACATGACATGTTTCTTGAAGCTATGCAAGATATGAATATCAATTGGGCACAAAAATGCATTGCTATTTGTAGTGACAAAACAAAAGCCATGATTGGTGCAAAGAGTGGATTTATTGCTAGACTAAAGAGCATATGGCAAACACTTTTGGATGCATTGCTTTCTCCATCAACAAGCTCTTCCAGCCAAAACCTTGGCACAAAAATACAGTCAAGTTCTATATTATTATTAACATTGTAAATTCTATTAAAGGAAAAGTGTTGCAGACCTGATTGTTTGAAATATTTGTGAAGATATGGGGATACTGCACCACAATTTGCTTTAACATACAGAGGTTAGGTGATTAGCAAAAGGCAAAGTATTGACCAGAGTTATGGAACTTCGCACTGAATTATTAGTATATTTACAGCAAGCCAAGTCACATTACTCTGAATTCATTTCTGACCCAAAATTCCTTTTGAAATTGGCTTTTCTTTCTGACTTATTTGAGCATTTAATTAACTTGAATAAGCCTTCAAGGGCAGGATGAAAATGTCACTACAGTAAAAGACAAACTCCATGGCTTTATAAAAAAAACTGAATTGTGGTCATCTATAAATCAAAACAACTTTGATCCATTTTTGTCGACACAATCTTTCATTGAAGAAGTCGGAAGCAAGATGAACATCAACTTATATATATATATATATATATATATATATATATATATATATATATATATATATATATATATATATAAGTATATATATATATATCTGGTATGAAAATGGTGTTAGATAATTTGAAAAAAAAATTATGTCATTACTTCTCAGGGCAAGAGATATCGGATAGCACTGGGCAAAGATGGATCTTAAATCCATTTTAAAATGCAGTTATAAATGAGGTAAATTTAGCAACTAAGCTCAATTATGTGCCAATGGAATGTTACACTTGGAATTCAAGTTTGAAAATTTGGATACCTTTTGGTTAAAAAGAAAAACAGAATATCCAGAATTAACAATCGAGGCTTTGAAATGTTTGATTCCATTTTCCACCTCATACTTGTGCGAGTTGACATTTTCATCAAGGCACAAATAAAAAGTAAACTAAGAAATCGCTTAAATTTGGAAAATTATTTAATACTTAATGTTGCAAAAACGGGTCCACGATGGGAGAAATTGATTGAACAAATTCAAGTGCAACCTTCACATTAAAATTTAACAAGTACTCGAAGATTTTAGTTTTTGTTAATCTGTTTCTATAACTAACATAATGAGTATCATTTTGTTAATTTTTTCTTAATATATCTACCTTTTTAAAATTTGTTGATTTTTTTGCTGAGTTTTCTCAACCTCACGTGATCCTCCTACAGAGGATGAGACCCACAGGTTGAAAAACACTGTTTTAAGAGGAGTTAGTCCTGTGACTCTTAATATTTTATTGAATTATACTGAGTTAACATTGGGTATAGAAGGGAAGTGCAGAGGTTAATCATGTATTCTTGTTCATTGTGAATAGTGCAACATGGAGTTGTTCAATGAACTTTGACTGAGTACTTTCCTGCAGTGAAGAATGATTGACAGGTTTCTCAGCAATATAGTTATGTTTCAATGAAACATAACATACTTAGTGTAGACAATTCATATGTTCACAGAGTGCCTAAAGGGAATTTAGCATTTTTTCACTCCCAAATTCATGGGACCATGAAATATTTCTGTTTAAGACAGATTTCTACTTAACCAGGGGTCCATTAAAGGCAGGTTTTACTGTATTAAAAGCATTTATGCTACAGTACAAATTACTCACTTTTGCTATTAAATATGAAATAATAAGTGTGAAAGCCTTACAGGTGTGTTTCACAAGTAATGCATAATACCAATCTAACTATAATCCAGATTTTTAAAATCTGTTTAGACACATCAATTTAATAACCTGAAATGCATATTAAAACCATTATTTTCAGGTAGATATCATCAATACTTTTAAATGATAAACTAAATTTGAATTACCACATTCTGCGTAAAGAAAATTATTTTATTCTTAATATTATTCTGGAATAAAATATGTAACAGAAATTCTAATAACTAAAACTTTGATGATAGGAGTGTGAGCTGGATGACATACACAATCAGCTTCTTATTGAAACTCATAAAAATCACCAACCTATCTGACAGGCAAACATGAGGCACATGTAAGTGATATAAAAGGGTTTGGAAAACCTCAAAATATTAAATTTGATGTGATGAAGTTTTTTTAATGGGTTAATTTAGTTTTATTGATAATGTGTTTGCTTTTGAGAAACCCTGTGTAATATCGCTAGCTGTCTATATCCCATGATGAAAAGCTTTCCTTACATCTAAGAGATGATCCACATCTTCAATGTCTCCAGGAATGTCAGAGAGAGCATTAAAAATCTCAGCAGAATTTTCTAGCTGCCTCAAATCTGGCTCTGTATAAAGAAAAGTTTATTGTTAATTAAAAAATTTTTATCAGTTTCCTTAACATTTCTAAAATTATGAAAATGTTAATATCTAATAAAACATAAAAACATCTTACCATAACATTCATTTACCGAGTAAAATTAACCTTATATTAATTTCTTCAATTCTTTCTTAAATATTACTAGGTTTCCTTTCTTGGAAGTGTTGAAAACTGTTTTGATAAATTAAATTTAAAGGGAGTCGATTAATGACACTAAACATTGTCATTAATCGACTCCCTTTAAATTTAATTGCTAGGGTTACTGACTTCTTTAAAAGCAAAGAAAGTTTGCTGTAAAAATTAATGCCACTATAGTGAAGACCTTTTTGTATCAAGTTTTCTTATGCATTGTAAAGTGCAATTGGAATCTGCCCTTAGTATTGTTTCATGAATATCTGGATTTATGCTAAAGTCATGGTATAGCTTTATGTAATTTATGGTATACCATTTATGGTATACCAAAGCCATGGTATAAGTCATTACCAGCATTTCATATATGTAAACTGATGGAACTGTTAAAATATTTAATTATTAGAAATGAAGTCTGTGCATTAAAAACATTATATTGTTATGACTTCTTTTTTTCCAAAATGTTACATGATGTGACAACTGTGAATGGAAGTATGCAAAGCAAGCTATTTTCAGTATGTCCATATTAACTGATTTTTTTTTTCTCAAACTACAAAAAATTTTATCAGAAAAAGCTACATTTTTGTTATCTTTATGATGAAATCCTACAGTAACACTAATTTTTGTTTATTATAAGTTGCCTTTAAACCAATGATTTAATCCGTTGCCATATCAACGTTTGCTTTAAGTACAGTGTACCCATGATTATTTGACATAATGTGGGATAGAAGATGCGAGAATAATTGAGGACCCCAAAATTTAATGTTTTTAAGGCATAATAAATATTGTCACTGATCGCATTGTTGTGGAGCTGCAACAAGCCAGTACCGGGCGTGCATGGGCAGGAAAGAAAGACAGATAGTAACGTGCAAAGCTGGACGTTTGCCGAGAGAGAGAGAAAGAGACAGAGAGAGGTTCTGGAATTGTTCCGTCTTTTCTCTTGCTGTCGCGATTGTTATCGAGAGGTCTACTGCATTCTAGAACAATGACTGGGAGATATAAATAGTGGCAAAGTTTGAGAAGCAGTCAGTTGAGCTGTTAGTTGTTGTGCAGTACAGTTGAGCTGTGTGGACATTTAAGTTGTACTGTAGTATTCTTTTGTCTGTTTAAGTGAGATGGGGATCGAGACGACCTTGAAGACTGCTGTTTGTGTATATCACATCTTTTTACTGCTGCAAGGGTTGTACAAAGTAACTGTTTACTGCAATAAAGAGTGTTCTTAATTTCTGCAAAAAAGACTTTTGATTCCTTTCTTGGAAGTGTTGAAAACAGTGTTGTTATGATAAATTAAATTTAAAGGGAGTCGATTAATGACACTAAACAACACTTACTTTTAGTTAATTAGAGCCAACTGAAAAATTCAATGCCATGGCTGGGATTTGAACCACGGATCTACTGGTTTCCGTCCAGTTGCTCTACCCCTTGAGCTACCATGGTCAACGTGCCTTCCTGACATTAAATTCTCCAATTGACTCATTATATTTCCCGGTAGACCACTTAGGGTTCTCATATTTGAGACAACCACTTGTGGCACTTACTATTGTAAGTACTTAATTACCAGGAGTTTTATAGCTGATTATTTTTAACGTAAATTTATATTGAGGAATTAATCCTTAAAGAATTAATCCTTTTAAATACATTACTCCGGTATATGGGTGATTTTAATTAATTAGTCAACTGAAAAATTCAATGACATGGCCGGGATTTGAACCACAGATCTACTGGTTTCCGTCCAGTTGCTCTACCCCTTGAACTACCATGGTCAATATGCCTTCCTGACAATGTCAGTCAATTGGAGTCAATTGGAGAATTTAATAGAGGCAAAGTCTCTGAAACATGTTCCGGAAAAATTTAAAAGTAAGTGTTGTTTAGTGTCAATTGACTCCCTTTAAATTTAAGACATTTGATTCTATAAACCCAAGAAGTCACAATATGTAAATAAGAAATTACCTTAAAAGCTTATTTTCCAACATGCGTTCTTTATTCAAAGATTTATTCAACTTTTGTGAAAAGGTACTATAGGTCTGTTTATTTCTTAAAATAATCTGTGATATTGGTCTGCTTCTGAAAAGAGTTGACATTTTTTCGCACAGCACTTCAGTCTGCATTCCAATTCCATAATCAGCACTTAGCTTTGCATCAGTTTCTACTTCTCAGCCTTTCAATTACTTCTTTCATTTTAGTATCAACACATGTTTTCTTTTTGTTTCTTCCCCATCTCTTTTACAAATGTCTTGCTTTGTTGGCCTTACCTGGTGAATAACATCAGAAAACTGAACTTATTTTTAATTTACATGGAACTTAGCCGATAACAATGGAGATAGTACTCCGTTGTCATTTGGTCATTTAAATAATGGAAATGGCACTTATTGCCATACGACCTGTCATTTATTGCTGTTTACTACAAAAACTGATGTATGTATGCACAACATCTTTTTGGGGTAATGCACAAATAATCTGCAAACGGATAATCTTTAGCGTAAATAAAAACACTTGTGTAGCAGCAAATGAGGTGACTGTTTTGAGCCAGGTCTTACCATGAAGAAATAATAAGGGACCTAAAATCAATCTCGGCAGTACACTGTTATTTCATATTTTCACGCTATAATGAGAAGCTTTAATTTTGTTTGAAATAAAACTGAACAATTTCAACTTCAATTAGATTCTTGCTATTCCTTAAGTATGATTCAAAAACCACTTCAAAGTTGTTCCTCTTGTACCATTATTACACATTTTGTAATTCTACAACTTTTGATTTATCAACAAATATTCCAATGCAAAGAGTTTCAATATCTTAAATTTTTATGTATTTCTTCAATGATGCTCTGCAGTGCCAATTTAGAAGATTTCCTTTGCTAAAACCGACACTGTAATCTTGATGTAAAGTTTACATAATTATTTATAACCTAATCATACAGCCCCCTTGTTGATTACTATAGAAAACACTAATGAACCAGAAATAGGCACATGGTTTTCTGCTCAGATTCATCATTAAACCTTCCAAACTTGCAACCCTATTTCGTCAACACACATGCAAATTGAAGTACTCATCATCAATAATAAACAAGGAACCATAAAAATTATACCAATTAATGAATAAATATATGTATTGTGACTGTGGGTTCCTAGAATTAAAAGTCCAAGTTGCAGAAATTCAAAATGTTCTTTATTTGCGTAGAAATACACTTTGTCCACCAGCAGAATTATGTAACACACAAATACATCTTCTAAGGTCGTTGACCACAACAAAGAGTTCACTTCCATCACCAGTTTCAATTACAACTCAAGTCACAACTCTGTTTACAACTGTTTTGGCGCGAGTCTCCATTTCCTTATATATACCACTACTCATACTACTAGATATTTCTGGAACAAACAAGAAACCGAATGTTCTGTATCAATCAAGATGTCACTATAATGTTCCATTTGCCTCACTGTATCTGTTTTGGCATGCCTTTTATCTCCTTGCTATGTTTATCTGCTTAGGCAAGCTGTTTATTTTCGCCCGGCACTATCTGTCCCTTATCTCTCTGTGGTGCACTATCGTAAATAATGGGTTTGCAACAATATATATATATATATATATATATATATATATATATATAATGTTGGGTATCATACAACATTAGCTAAGTACATCATTGTGTTTCATTACATAGAAATGATAACAGTTTATGCATTTAAAACACCATAAGAGAAAGAACAAATTTTTTGAAAACTCTGTTTTGAAAAGATCAACAGAGTTTGTTTTAATATAAAAATTATTTGTGGTTGGTTTATTGACACTCGTCACTTACTTTTTCATATATTTATGAGAGACTAGTTTCAAAGGCCCTGGCCTCCATTTTCAATCTCTTCCCAACGAGTGTCAATAAACCAACCACAAATAATTTTTATATTAATTTTGACGTCACTGTTACTAAATTCCTCCAAACACACATCAAGAGTTTGTTTTCTTTGGACTAAGGACACAAGTGATTTGTATGTGAAATCGATCTCGATTAGAAAGAAGTATTAACACCAATTTCTTAAGATAAGTGGAGACTTAATGGCAAATATTTATATTTGTGTAATATTTATTGCTTTACTCTAGCTAGCTTCATTATCTACGTAATAAATTGTACGTTTTAACAATATTTACATTTTACTTTTAGTGAGCTTTTGTTTCTCTTAAACATTTTGAATACAAAAAAACTTGACAGGATATTTTAAAATATCATTACTTGCATTTTACAATGTTACACTAGTTATGTTGATCTTTTGCTTCATTTTCCAATTCAAGTTCTCCCATATGTGGCAAAAGAAAATTGAAACTAGCTCTGAGTTTTATTAATCAAGATACAATGAATAAAAGTGCTACTGAGCACTACAACAGGGTCAGAAGAAGAAAAAATAAAAGATTTAAAAACATAAAAAGACTTTCTCAACTTTGAAGAACTTAATTGGAAGGATCTATAAAATAAACTTAAAACAATTCCACATCTACCTAGAAAATAATCTGTTGTAATGTTCAGATCAATCACAGGCTATGACTGTCTGAGCAGACATTTGTTCAAAACTGGATTAATGAGTTCCACAAAGTGCTTTCTTTGTGGTAAAGACGATTTAATGAACATTGATCATCTAACAGTGAGCGAAATCCTCAAAATCAAGATGATCTGGGCTCTAAATGCTGTGAAGCAAGAAGAATGATTTTATTACCAAATTCTGAGCATCACATATGCACGTGCATGCATGCACACTCAAACTTTGAAGCAGTTAACTTTTGTAATAGTTTTTAATAGTCAATAATCCCTAGTGTCTCACTACACAAAGAATATCCTTATTTTAGTTAATTTATGGAAATTTATCACTTCTCCATACTAGCCGTACATAGGCTAAGGTGTTTGATAGATAGCCTAATGGATTAGAGCGACTGGACGGAAACCAGGAGATCCATGGTTCACATCCCAGCCATGGCATTGAATTTTTCATGTTGACTCTATCTATCAAACACCTTAGCCTATATACGGCTAGTATGGAGAAATGATTAATTTCCATCAATTAACTAAAATATTAAGATATTTACTTACAATAGTAAGTTGCCACAAACGGTGTATCTCTGATGCGAGAGCCCCTAGTGGTCTACCGGGAAAATATACAAGTCAAATGGAGAATTTAATGTCAGGACGGCATGTTGGCCATAGTAGCCCAATGGGTTAGAGCGGCTGGAAGGAAACCAGGAGATCTGTGGTTCAAATCCTGGCCATGGCATTGAATTTTTCATGTTGACTATCTATATCCTTACTGTCTGGCCTCTGCATCCTTCAGCCACAGCCAGGGCCATGGAGCAGAGAATGGAATGGTGCGGTTCAACATGCTGACTCCCTTGACCATAAGGTGACTCAATTTTCTAAAAGTCCAAGCTTAATTAACAGTAACAAGTGAACATCACTCTGATGTCATCGACTTCCTTTTAAAATATTTTTCAGATAAATTACAACAAAAATAAAAGAAATTTAACATCCTAACACATGGAAAAAGTAAGTTAGTACAATTACATGTATATAATTTATATGTGGTTAAAATGGTAAATTACATTTCTTACCTTTTATCTTTAACATTCCCAAAGTGACCTGAAACAGCACTAGAGATCCATCAAAGAAGAGCAAATCCCAGATACGTAACAGAATCTTCATGTGCACTACTGATGCAAACAATGTAAGGAACCAATGTAGAGTTATAAGGCTTAGTTCTATGTCATGTTCCTTCAATGTTACATCCACATCTGGCAAATAGTTACCAATCAATGTCCTTAACACTCGCTGGTCTGCCTGGATTCCTGTTACAAATTAAATATTTGAGACAGTACACCTAAAATAACTTGAATTGGAATGCACAATATGTCAAACTAATGGGCTCACTCTAGGAACTGTTTTCAAACATCTTACCCATTCATGTCCCCTATATTTCATTTAGAACAGTTTGAGATAATCATGTACATTAACATTAAACTTTCAAAATCTCTTTAAAGGTTTAAGTGTCATTTATGCATGATTTTTATTCTTCTTTAAAAACCTTAAGCTGCTGCCCAATACTATGTACAGTAATTTTTAAAATTAGAATGACAAATGTAGATGGCAGCATGATAGCAAACTATTCATCACCTACTGGAAGTAACCAAAAGGTTAATCAGTCTACTGGCCGAGGATGTGATGGAAACATTGCAAAACTGGTCCCAGAGGATTTTGACAACTTTAAACAGATAAATGAAGTTGGTTACCAAGTGTTGTAGTTTATTTATAATATTAGAATGACAATTTCATTTAATTTACTTCCTTAACCATTATTTATAAAATTAAAACGTATATGGTGAATGGTTCCCTTTATGCCTTATAACTATAATTTCATATAGCACCTGCTACTCCTATCAATACATAAATTCCTTGATATTCACACAAAAGATATCAAACATTGATGGAATGTCTGACTTCTTTGATCTATCCCCCTACAATTCTCCATATTCTATCAGCCTAAAAGTATGCTTTGGTTGTGGAACACCTCTTTGACAAGTACATCACGCATCTATTGACAATACGGAGAAAGAAGAAACCACTACAACTTGCACTAATCGAGTATCAGCTGAGGATAGGAGCAAGAGCTCTTGAAACATGTCCTGTGAATAAATAGTGTGAGCGAAGCAATGTGTCAATATATTCTCGATTCACTTTTGTACTAATTTGTGCTTCACTGTCCCTACGCTTCTTTCAAGTTTATCCTTTGTGTGGAACACTTATTGATTTGCATAAATACTACTAGACAAAGAATAGATTTACATAAACCAAGTGCTAAATTGACTTGTTTTCAGAAAGGTGCATATTATAAATGTGTCAGATTATTCAATGCCATTCAAAATTACTTAAAACTACTATCTTCAGGGAAAATGGATAAGTCTGCTCTTAAAAATTATCAATGCAGCAAGGCCTATTAGTCAGTACAGGAATTTATGGATGATTGTTAAAATGTCCTGTGGTATAAAGGGAATGTAATGCATCTCGTATTGGTTTCATGTATTGTGATCATAAACAAATGGTTGTCACATTTTCTTGGATCAGTAATTGTATAACATGTGTAATAGTAATCTTAAAATGTTTTCCTCTTTCATTCAAATGTTACATATGTTATATATTTGTTGGTAGATATTTAAAAAAATGTATGTTTTGATGTATGGTGGTGGTACTTAAAATGATTTATGTTCATTTGGTGGGTTGTTTTCTGGGGGTCAATGTCTTAGAGCGCTGCTCAGTCATAGGACCAAACAAACAAATGGTTAAGAAAATATTTAAATAATCACATTAAGTGAAATCAATTCCCCTTTGTTGTTTGTTTTGTTCGTTTGGTCCTATCATTGAGCACGTCATACAGAAAACAACCCTCACCAAAGTGACATAAAACATTTTAATTACCACCACCATACACCAAAACATGCCTTTTTCAATAATTTTTTTTAGTTTTTTATTTCATCATCATCATCATCACCACCACCACCACCACCACCACCACCACCAAACATATAATATATATAACATTTTAAGAACTATTACTACTACACGCAATATTATAGAATTACTCATCCAAGAAAAATGGGGTCAACCATTCGTTTATGGAGATAACAATATATTACACCAAATACAGTGATACATTACATTCCCTTTGTTGGCATGGTCAATAACAGCTACATAGTTCTCACAGACTACAGATACGCTTAAAATATACTATGAAATAGAGATGACATGTCTCAAATTAAATATTTTGTTTTACTAATGTCATTCTCAATTTCCGAATTCATATCAGCACCGTTGCTGTGCTGGAATTTTTAACCACTAACAACCACAAAATTAACCTCTTTGGAAAAGACATAATCCACAATAGTCGAGAAAAATAATCTTCAACTGTCAATTATATGTAAAATATTGATTGGTTTCTAATATTATCTAGATACAATTTTCTCTCCTTATACAATTAAGTAACATATGCTACTAATGATCTTAATTATAAAATACACAAACAATAGATGAGAGTAAATATGTACTTGGATTTTTTTTTTTTTTTTTTTTTTTTTTGGTAATTCATGTCCTACAATGTTAAGTCATATCGGACGATGAATGAAATGGGTGAAGTGATGCTCAAATGAGTCTGGGGTCCATGGAGCTTGGAGTTACCCGACATTTGTCTATCATGATAAGGGAAAACCCCGGAAAAAACTTATTCAGGTAACTCACCCTAACTGAGATTCGAACTCGGGACCTCTTGAACGTAAGGCAGACACACTACCATCTATGCTACCAAGGCGGGCTACCTGGCATTGGTGTCATACATACTGTAGCATTTTAAGCAGATAACATTTTCTTTTGATCTGGCATTTTGGAGGAAAATTTCTGATTATACTGACTATAACCATGTAGTTCTCTTAAGAACCAATTAAAAGTGTGTTACTTCAGCTGTGCAGGTGAAGGAGGTATCAATATTATTAATAGACATTTGTTCATTGTTGGTTTGGCTTGGATTTCCACCCTGCATACCTGTTTCTTTATGCATGTGGAAACACAAGTGTTAGATGCTAGAAGCTGGTTTTGATTCATAAGCATGTTTCAAAATACTGAAAGCTTAAGTTTATCAGAGTAAGGAATATTCATTGTTAATATTTTATACAGTATAGGTACTTCTGATTCTTAAACTTACTTGTAATGTAAACTTATTTAATCTGAATATTAACAGTTTAACTCTTCTTAAAAATCAACTTGGATCTATTTTAGTTAATTGATGGAAATTAATCATTTCTCCACACTAGCCATATATAGGCTAAGGTTTTTAATGGATAGAGTCAACATGAAAAATTCAATGCCATGGCCGGGATTTGAACCACGGATCTCCTGGTTTCCGTCCAGTCGTTCTTAACCTCCTTTGAGCTACCATGGCCAACGTGCCGTCCTGACATTAAATTCTCCATTTGACTCATATTTCCCCGGTAGACCACTAGGGGCTCTCGCATCTGAAATACACTGTTTGTGGCGACTTACTATCGTAAGTACTTAAGTCCCAGGCTTCATCTTTTAACTCTTATTATTTTAGTTAATTGATGGAAATTAATCATTTCTCCACACTAGCCGTATATAGGCTAAGGTTTTTAATAGATAGTCAACATGAAAAATTCAATGCCATGGCTGGGATTTGAACCACGGATCTCCTGGACAGCACGTTAGCCATGGTAGCTCAAAGGTTAAGAGCGACTGGACGGAAACCAGGAGATCCGTGGTTCATTGCATTGAATTTTTCATGTTGACTATCTATTAAAAACCTTAGCCCATATACGGCTAGTGTGGAGAAATGATTAATTTCCATCAATTAACTAAAATAACAAGAGTTAAATGATGAAGCCTGGGACTTATATAAGTACTTACGATAGTAAGTCGCCACAAACGGTGTATCTCAGATGCGAGAGTCCCTAGTGGTCTACTGGGGAAATATGAGTCAAATGGAGAATTTAATGTCAGGACGACACATTGGCCATAGTAGCTCAAAGGTTAAGAGCGACTGGGCAGAAACCAAGAGATCCGTGGTTCAAATCCCGGCCGTGGCATTGAATTTTTCATGTTGACTATCTATTAAAAACTTGAATCTAGCTTTTGTTTCATCAAGGATGCAGATAATAAAGCACAAAACAAATTTCTCATTTTAAATCAATAAAAAGTGTCAAAAAAATATAATTATTTTATTACAATGGAAAAACTATTTGAAGTCGGTTTTTTGACACTTTGTCACTTACATTTTTATATTACTGAGGGACTAGTTTTGGAAGCTGTTGCCTCCATTTCCAACCTCTTTCCAACTAACTCCAACTATGTGTGTTTGGAGGAATTTAGTAACAGTGATAAAAATTAATCATAAAAACTATTTGTAGTCGATTTATTGACACACGTTAATCGTGACAAGTATCAATAAACCGACTACAAAAAGTTTTTACGATTAACTCCAACTAGTACCTCATTAATATAAAAAATAAGTTACAAAGTGTCCAAAAAAAAAAAAATTACAAATAGAAATTAATTGTTCTTTCACACTGGCCGTGTGTAGGTTAAATTGTGGAAACGTAGAGTCAGACTGAAAAACTCAATGCCACAGCCGGGTTGTAAGTCGCCATTAAGGTAGTTGTCTCATGTGTTTATGAGAGCTCCTAAGTGTGTGTTTGGAGGAATTTAGTAACAGTGACGTCAAAATTAATATAAAAATTATTTGTGGTTGGTTTATTGACACTCGTCACTTACTTTTTCATATATTTATGAGAGACTAGTTTCAAAGGCCCTGGCCTCCATTTTCAATATGAAAAAGTAAGTGACGAGTGTCAATAAACCAACCACAAATAATTTTTATATTAGCTCCTAAGTGGTTTACCGGGAAAAGTACGAGTCAGTTGGAGAATTTAATGTCATATTGGCACGTTGACCACAGTAGCTCAATGGTTAGAGCGGCTGGATGGAGACCAGAAGATCTGTGGTCAAATCCCGGCTATGGAATTGAATTTTTCAGTCTGACTCTACATTTCCACAATTACAAATAGTTTTTTCAATTAATTTTGACATCATTGTTACTAAATTCCTCCAATCACTCATAATATTTTATCACATGCTTAACTAAAACATTTAGGTGGATAAAAAATGTTACTTCCCAACAGTAATGATGAAGCATGGCTGCTTAATCTGACAACACCCTAGACATACAGTTGTAGTTTATGTTGTAATACAACAGACTCTCTAAATGAGAGCATTATTTTTGGAAGTGGTTATAATAGTACTTAAATGAAAGTATTGGTGGAAAGTTGAAATGTTATTTTGAAACTATAATTGGAGCTTTGAGCTTTCTTTTATTTGTTCATTTACCAGAATGATCTCAAAAAGTGGTTGCACTATATTTTTCCTAGCTGTAATCAAAGGATTTTAATAGAAAATTCACCATTTCAATAGGGCAATGATTTAAACTTTCTAAGAAAATTGTTATAACATTGTTAAAATATAGAGCTACAAGATCCAAGGTGAACATTGATTGTGTCTCTATTACTTAAAACACACATAGAATACATTTTAATCATAGTTATGGCTTCATTGCACTAATTGCTGTTATGCTCTACAGAATTGTAAATCATTTTTTAAATCATAGGGTATTATAATGAAGCTGTCAATGTAGTGGATTGTCATGTGTGGGGACACTTTCCTGAAAAACTGTACCTTGCATATTTAAAACTTGCCTGACTGAAGTACAACAATAAAATTAGTATTCATACAAATTTTTGCCTTAAGTTAACCTGGGCACAGTCTGACAGATTCAAGTTCATTTTCTAAAACCAAATTTTTGATTCAGAGAACCTAAAATCTGTGATGAAATCACAATATCAATATTTTGGTTGAATGTAATACTTTGTCTTTCCTAGGTATGTAAGCAGAGAGAAAGTACAAATCTTATGATGTTTAAGGAACATTAGACGTAAACACTTACCAATAAGTGTAGGTGCATAATATGAGGCTGGTAAAATATCTTCAACAATTGTGCTAAGCATCCAAAATGCATCCTCTTCTTCCATAAGTAACAAAAGTGATGCTGCCACCATACCCATGCCTTGGCAGTACCTGTAACAGAAAGGAAGAATACAAGATATGAACTAAAGTATTGATACATTATTTCCCTCACAAAAATTTTAGCAGAGCATATTTCAAGCACTATGTGCACATCTTTCTTTAGCTCTTTTATAGCAGTCAAGACAATGTTGCACAAAGAAGGTTACATGGTATGTGATGATAGCACTCCTTCAGCTGCTGTGGTATTTTTTTAATTTACGTCCTCCAACGTTAAGTCATATCGGATGATGAATGGAATGGGTGAAATGATGCTCATAGAGCCTAGGGTCTATAGAGCTTACAGTTACTGGACATTCATCTTTCAGGATAAGGGAAAACCCTGGAAAAGACCTTATTCAGATAACTCACCCTGACTGAGATTAGAACTTGGGACCTCTTGAACATGAGGCAGACATGCTACCATCATGCTACCAAGGTGGGCACTGCTGCGGTGCAAGCATGTGGACCCTTAGCACTCAATACTTCTGTTGTTACTAGAAATACGTTGGGCCGAAGTTTCTGAGCCCCTCGCACAAGGGAGTTGTTTGGTTGGGTACGTTTTGGTGGGGCAGCGATTCCCAATATCCATGGATAATGGGTAATCTGGGAGGTCTTCTATCCTAGGCGGGGTTGACGGATGCCTCAATATTCTGGGTATTGACCTGCAAAGCTAGCAGCATGGTGTGCTAGCCCGCCTCAGTAGCACGGATGGTAGCGTGTCTGCCTCATGTTCCGTAGGTCCTGAGTTTGAATCTGTCAGGGTGAGTTACCTGGATAAGGTTTTTTCCAGGTTTTCCCTTATCCTTCAAGACGAATGTTGGGTATCTTCAAGCTCCATGGACCCTGGATTCATTTGAGCATCATTTCACCCAATTTATTCACCATCCGATATGACTTAACGTTGGAGGATGTAAATAAAAAAAAAATGGTGTGCTAGATCACTGGCAGCCTGACTGAGGTTATTGGTAGTCTTCTGGGATGGGTTGACGTGGAGTAGTGGCATATGCACTTCCATCCCGCAAGGGGGGACTTTTTTGTTACCCAAGTATTACCCTTAGGAAACCTTCACGGAGTATGCTTTTGCAGCTCCCTGGTTTTAGAGGGGAGGCAGCGGATCCGAATTAGATCCTCAAGCATCAATGTGATGATAGCATAATGAATTCAGGTACTTAGGTTTCCAGCATTAGAATGTTGAAGTCCTCACTGAGCTTCTATTTTTAATTATATAAAAATTTTCTCAATCACCGAGTTCTAGATATATTATACTTTACAAACAATAAAATACCCTTTCTTTTTTCTTTGAGATATTGTCTACATAATTTGGGTACAACTTATAGTTGAAAGTGATATTAAAATTCCACTATTTTATTTAAAATTCCTACCAGTATGAGAAACAATCTGCATTGAGTGCTGAAGAAAATATATTGCCATCTGATAATATTGGATACAACTGGCAGAAACAGCATGCTGATGCAACAAACAAGAGTTGCAGGGATTCACAACAATGCTACCTCTGTCTCACATCTTGCTGTTATTCCAGAAGGACTTACCTCAAAATTGCAACCTCTTGAGGTCTAAATAAATAAACCTTTTAAAGTGCAGGAGGAATGGGGAGGAATGAAACAAATGAGATGCTATTGATGGTAATGAAAACCATTTTATGTATGAAGAGGAGGACAATGTTGACGAGAGAAAAGAAGAAAGTTCAGATTAACAATTTTCTGGAATTTTAAAAGTCAGTATGGTTTTATAAACTAATAAAAGTTTTTTTTTAATAGTTTGGCTTTGCAATTTAAAGATAAATGTTGAAAATATTATTTTACAGAAAAAGTATTTAAAAATTAAGGTGCGTCTTATAACTTGTAGCATCTTATAGTGTGTAAAACATGGAACATGTTTTTTTAGAAGTTTTATTTTTTATCAATATGTCTTTCAGTCCCAAAGTTTGGGATACTGCTGATTTTTACACCAATGGAATGCAGTTTTAGCATACATAAGTGAAGCATACACTGCATAATATTGTGTTGAGTATGAAACTCTAGTGAACTTCATCCTTACTTAATTGGACATAAGTGTTGGCTTTCTTTGTATTATTACTTACCCTATATCTGGATAAAACCATGCTAAGCCACGTAACACTCTTCGTAGCCTCGGAATACCAGTACTGGTCATGTGACTAAAGCAGGCATTGCCGGGCAGTGTTCGTAGAAGATCCTTCTCTATTTGTTTTGAGGTCATGAGGGCATCATTGCTGGAAGCCTTCACGATGTCTTTGTAACTTACTTCTGATGATAACTTCTTTTGTAAAGCTCCTGTAACAAACACTAGGGTTTAAGAGCTAAGACCTTCAGCAGATCTTTACTTTTAAAAAGTAAAGATCTACAATTCGTTATTGCTTTATTTGTATTAATTTTTAGATGAGTCGTATTTATTACACATCTGCTTCACTTTCGTTGTGTAATAAATACGACTCATCTAAAAATTAATAATTATTTCGCTTCACTGTGGTGTTCCAATACAGTTAAATCGCTTTATTTGTAATTTATTTCTCATCTTTCCTTTTACATCATCAATTGGAAATACAAAATCAAGATTACAATTATAAAATCCATACTGGAAAACGCTGTATATTCCTAAATCCTGAAAATCCTACCATGTTAAAATGATAAAATAGAAGTATTTATAAACAGTGGAGCTTTATCAATAAAATATTTTTAAACCACTTGTCAAACTATAAAAACACTTTAGCTCCACTTACATTTAAAATTAGGACTTGTTTCAAGGACCACGCAACCCCATCATCAGCTGATGTTTGACTAGTTCTTCAGGTGACCGCCTCCCTCTCCTGGCACTGTTCAACGAGTTGAATGACGTCATCCACTATTGGTATTTCGAAATTCATGGCTCTCTTTCTATTCTTAAAAATGTGTATATTTTCCCAAACTGTTAATTCCCAAAACCGTTTTGCTGGTACCAAAAGTTTGATTTCTTTAGAGATATTATGATTTTTTTTCCATAATATTTCTAAACAAATCAAACTTTTGGTACCAGCAAAAAAAAGTATTGGGAATTAACAGTTTGGGAAAATATACACAATTTTAAGAATAGAAAGAGAGCCATGAATTTCGAAATACCAATAGTGGATGATGTCATTCAACTCGTTGAACAGTGCCAGGAGAGGGAGGCGGTCACCTGAAGAACTAGTCAAACATCAGCTGATGGGGTCGCGTGGTCCTAGAAACATGTCCTCATTTTAAATGTAAGTGGAGCTTAAGTGTTTTTATAGTTTGACAAGTGGTTTAAAAAGATCCTACCATGTTGCTTGCCATTGAATAATAATTCGGTCCCCATACACCTAACCTTAGGTTTTTGTGTATTGGAGGGCCTCTACTCCTTTTTACACATTTTGCCATTTCACTTATCCTAATCTACATTTTTCTCTTAAATGTTCTTAGCCATCTCTCTTTAACTTTCCCTAAATAATTCCCTATATTTCTCCTGTTCTTTTCCCCTTTCACTGACAATTTTTTTTTTAAATTCCTTCTTCACCCCCCAAATTGTCCCATTTACGTAGCCAGGCTTGCTCTCTCCATATCTTTGACTACAATATAATATACAATGGAAGTCTGCATTTTCTTCTCCACACGATGGACATTTATCTAGCTCCCTATCTTGAGCTGGCCTGCTCTCTCCATATCTTTGTTTGACTACAATATAATATACATTGGAAGTCTGCATTCTCTTCTCTACACAATGGACATTTATCTAGCTCCTTCTCTTGACCTATACCTATCAAGTTTCTCAATCCTGATCGTGCCCAAGCAAAACATTCTTGCCCTAACTTATTACATATGTCTATATATCTTTCCTTCCCCCAGTTATTTGTATGTAATGCTGCAATGTTTGAGATATGGCATCATTTTTGCATTATACAAATCTGAGACATTTGTCATGCATGCAAGCTTTCTTGTGTGCTTTTCTCCTTTGTTTCATCCACATTGGTCCTATGGAATTACATGATTAAGTAGTAATTTCCAGCTCCTGTGTCTGCAATGCCCCACAAAGCCAACACCCAACATATCTTCTACATATAAATTTTCAACATAAATAATTGGTAATTACTATATTTCTCTGAATACAACAGCATGTCCGTTCTCAATTATCCATGCTAAAAACAAGTCACCTTAACAATTTTGGAAGTTGATGACAGTGTGGTTAGAACCATATTTCAATAGAAAATAGATGATTACACAAAACCACTTTCACTTTAAAATTTCCCAGAATATGTTTCAGAAGCTATTTTCCTCAATTACCAACTCGACATCAACTGAGCTTATTTGAACATCGTAAAAACTATTTGTAGTCGGTTTATTGAACATGTATTGGGAAAGATAAAGTCAACATGCAAAATTCAATGCCATGGCTGGGATTTGAACCACAGATCTCCTGGTTTCCATCCAGTTGCTCTAACCCATTGAGCTACCATGGCCAACATACCGTCCTGACATTAGATTCTCCATTCATCTCGTATATTTTTCCGGTAGACCACTAGGGGCTCTCGCATCTGAGATACACCGTTTGTGGCGACTTACTATCGCAACTACTTGAGTCCCAGGCTTCATCATTTAATTCTTATTATTTCAGTTAATTGATGGTAATTAATCATTTCTTCACACTAGCCGTATACAGGCTAAGGTTTTTGATAGAGTCAATATGAAAAATTCAATGCCATGGCCGCGATTTGAACCACAGATCTCCCATGTCATCTCATGGATCATCCCAGCCATGGCATTGAAGTTTTCATGTTGAATATCAAAAACCTTAGCCTATATACGGCTAGTGTGAAGAAATGATTAATTTACATCAATTAACTAAATTAATAAGAATTAAATGATGAAATCTGGGACTCAAGTAGTTACGATAGTAAGTCGCCACAAATGGTGTATCTCGGATGCGAGAGCCCCTAGTGGTCTACTGGGAAAATATACGAGTCGAATAGAGAATTTAATGTCAGGACAGTACGTTGGCCATGGTAGCTCAATGGGTTAGAGCGACTGGACGGAAACCAGGAGATCCGTGGTTCAAATCCCTGCCATGGCATTGAATTTTTCATGTTGACTATCTATCAAAAACCTTAGCCTATATACAGCTAGTGTGAAGAAATGATTAATTTCCATCAATTAACTAAAATAATGTATTGGGAAATTTAAAAAATGAGTGTTATTTGGTGTTAATGACTCATTTTCTATTTTAAATCACTTTATGTTTGCAATATACTTAATAAACAGAATGCACAAAAAATAGTTATCTTCAAACTTAATGATTCGGCTTGAAGGAAATAAGATACAGAATGATAAAGGTTATTATCGAGGTGAGTGTGTAACAGCAATTTTGGAGCTTTGGTAGTTAAGCAGTTTACCAAAAGATCTAGCTGATTTTAGGCAATATTCGAGAAGTATAAATATAAATATTCTACTTGGAAAGTTTTCCTTAAAAATTATAATATTTCCTTATAATTTGTAATTTGGTAGCCAAGAACCATACAGAACTCCCCTCCCTATGCCACCTATTTCATGCATTTATGCATTTATTTGTAATTTCACTGTATTATATATTATTTTTGTATAATTCTTACACTTATTGGTCTCTTAATCCATCTTAAAGGAAATCACATTCACCATCATTTGTTTCTGATTCTGATAACTTGCAATTATTTTGAAAGCAGATGGAAATGGAACAAATAGATATGCATTGAACAAGCTAAACATGTGATCATGCTAAAGAAATCTAAAGAGTTTTATCATTGTTACCGTGCATCCAAGACCGATGTCAAATTCAAACACTAGGTTCATCATATTAATACATCACCTATATTTGTCAAATATTACATAAAAGCCATTCTAGAATCTCCTTTTAATTTAATTTTAAGAAATAACACATTCCTTTTTCTTTTTAAAAATATAAGATACTAAATTCCTAAATCAGCTTTTTAGAAAAATACAGGCCAAGCTGATTTAGAGTTATATTTAGAGAAAAACAAAAATGGTATTAAATATATATATAACAGATACAATACCTGACAATCTCATCCACATCTGTGGTCGCAATGAGTGGGGTATGCCTGCACGAACCATGGACCTAAGTTTCTCAGTACGAGGGAGACGGACTTCCACCTTATCCCATGTGAGGTCACAAACTTCTTTATTATGACTGAATTCTAGGTGTGCAACCCACTGTAACCTGGCCAGAAATATCTATGAATTTCTTGAAAAGTATTATTTTATCTAATTTTCCAAGTCATTACACATTAGATACATATTCCACTTTACCTGTGTTGTGGATCTTCTACAAATGGAATGCCTAGAAGTTTGTTCGAGTTTTGTTCAGGACCATCTTCCTCTTCTACTCGAAAACCAAATTCATCAAATCTATGACAAAAATTGCAAAAGCTAATGATTGAACATATAATGTTCTTCTGAAAGGAAGAAAGATTTTCAACTACATTCATTCTCTATTTTTATGACAATGCAAATTTGAAATTAAAGTAATAAGAAAAAGCAGCATGTTAATAAATGTGATACACAGGGATAAGTATCTCAGATGCAAACAGAAGCATGACGCAGGACTGTGCACTATGTATTGCTCTTTAAATTATTATGTATACTCATTGTATTGTAGAATCTGACAATGTCTGAAACTTGTATGAAGTCTATAGACAATAAACATTATTATTAAAGACGTTGAACAGCAATCTCTGGCTACAAAACCATTAATTTAATTGGGCATTTTTTTCCCTCATATTTTCTGTGTTTTAAGTTTTGGGCTTCCTTTTCAATTTTTACATCATTTGTTTGCATTTTACTTCCCTTTATGGCATCTTTCTTTCTTTTTTGTAAGAAATTTGATGAACCAAAATTGCTTAATATTTAGTTTTAACCTAATGAAATAAATGGATATTTGATCAGTGGTGCACATGTTGGGAGTTGTTTCTTACCTATGCTGTACGTATACATATTGTTGTCACAGCAAGCAATTCTATTTTCAATTGCCTGTAGTAGTAGCAGAGAGAGAGAGAGAGAGAGAGAGAGAGAGAGAGAGAGAGAGAGAGAGAGAGAGAGAGAGAGAGAGAGAGAGAGAGAGAGAGAGAGAGAGAGAGAGAGAGAGAGAGAGAGAGAGAGAGAGAGAGAGAGAGAGAGAGAGAGAGAGAGAGAGAGAGAGGGAGGGAGGAGTTGCCTGACAATGTGCAAATTGAACAGTAGTTTCCAATGTGTAAGGACTATGATACAATGAAGCACAACATTAATATAATTTTGAGTACTAAGTGGAGCATTGAGTATTAGTTAGGCTCAAAATTATATGAACAGTAGGTGTTTGATCTGTTATTTGCACTGTCACAAATTTAGTTATTTACAGAATTTTCGAGAGGAAAGTTTGTTGTGCAGTTCAGTTTTTTTTTTTTTTTTACTTTTATTCATACATACATACCTATAATAAAGCATTTAATCTCGTCATCTAAGATAAATTTATCTGAATATGAAGATGTTTACCCTACAGATGGTGAAGTGCTGTTTTGCAAGATGTATGAAACAAAGGTACCTGCTAAAAGAAAACACCCTGTATGCCAACATGTGGGTCACGGTAAACACATACAGACGATGCATCTAAGAAGAAATCCTCACTATTTTTACTGCAACAAAATATATCCATGAAGGAGAATAACTTTCATAATATGGAAATATGTGGCAGTTGAGAACTCAAATTTCCTATCCAGCATGATGCTTTCTGAAGAAGTACATTTTACATGCAAGATGAAGCTAATAAACAAAATCTGTGTAACTGGTCTAAAGAGAACCCCATTATTCCCTCCATACAGTAAGAGTCAAACTGTGGGCAATTTAAATGACCATATCACTGGCTATATTATCTTGAAGGAAGTGTGAGTGGAAAAACTTATTTAAAAATGCTAACATATTGACTGATGCCAACAATAGATAATGTAGATGGAAAATATTGTGCACAGTTCATCCAAGAACTGCGCCCCACTGTCTTACCTGAATGAGACATTTCAACATTGGATTGAAATGACAGTTGGTCCTTCTGGACAGACAGTATTCCATGACTGCTCTAGTATAAACTATAAAAGTAATTAAAGCTGGGAAGTGACTGAATTATGAGCAAACTGGAAAGAAGGAAACCTGTACTACCATAAGTTTAACATGAGAGTATATAGAGAGTATATAGAGAGTATAAGTTTAACATGAAAAATTCAATGCCATGGCTGGGATTTGAACCACGGATCTCCTGGTTTCCGTCCAGTCGTTCTTAACCTTTGAGCTACCATGGCCAACGTGCCGTCCTGATATTAAATTTTCCAGTTGACTCGTATATTTCCCCGGTAGACCACTAGGGGCTCTCGCATTCGAGATACACCGTTTGTGGCGTCTTACTATTGTAAGTACTTAAGTCTCAGGCTTCATCATTTAACTCTTATTATTTTAGTTAATTGATGGAAATTAATCATTTCTCCACACTAGCCGTATATAGGCTAAGGTTTTTCATAGATAGAGTCAACATGAAAAATTCAATGCCATGGCCGGGATTTCAACCACAGATCTCCTGATTTCCGTCCAGTCGCTCTTAACCTTTGAGCTAGCATGGCCAACGTGCCGTCCTGACATTAAATTTTCCAATTGACTCATATATTTCCCCGGTAGACCACTAGGGGCTCTCGCATTCGAGATACACCGTTTGTGGCGACTTACTATCATAAGTACTTAAGTCCCAGGCTTCATCATTTAACTCTTATTATTTTAGTTAATTGATGGACATTAAACATTTCTCCACACTAGCCATATATAGGCTAAAGTGTCAGGACAGCATGTTGGCCATGGTAGCTCAAAGGTTAAGAGCGACTGGACGGAAACCAGGAAATCCGTGGTTCAAATCCCGGCCATGGCATTGAATTTTTCATGTTCAGATTCAGATTTTATTCTGCCATTTGCAACATGTTTTACAAAGCATCGTCAAAAGTAACACTACAATTACATTTTTACAGTTCAATAATAAAACAAATAAATCTATTTACAGATTATTAACAGTTCTAGATATACACAATAGATTGATAACAAAATTTAATAAACTAAGTCTAAGTCTCTCTTCCCTTTTTGTATTCCTCAATTGAGTAGAAAGCATTTTTCACTAGGTAAGTCTTTATTGTTGACTATCTATGAAAAACCTTAGCCTATATACAGCTAGTATGGAGAAATGATTAATTTCCATCAATTAACTAAAATAATGAGAGTATATATTGTATATGTATACTTACAAGCCAACCTGTTTGTTCATTCCCTAATAAATAAAAAAGCAATGGAAGACTTTAAATAAAAGAATTTGAAAAGAAACTTTCAACTTCAACTATGTACCAGCCAAGTAAACAAGTGTCAGCAATGTTTGGCTAAATAGGTTCTGCTATTGGCCATCATAAAAACAATAGATTCCACTCCAAACTTGATCTGCCAATCCATTTATAGTTTTATTTTTCATATTATTAGCTAACTGTTTTCAAATCCAGTCCAGACCAATGATTTTTAGGTGTGCTTAAAAGCCACAGCCTGACATCGGCACATTTACTGGCATGTAAAGGTATCTCTGCAGAATTAAATTCTGGTACACTGGTAGTGCTGATATGATCTGGATAACTGACAGCATCATTAACAAAGAAAATATTTATTATGCTCAATTTCTTCTCGGGTAGCAAGCCAGGTGAAAAGATGATTAGGACGGTGAATGAAATGGGTGAAATGATGCTCAAATGTGTTCGGGGTCCATAGAGCTTAGAGCTACCCCACATTCGTCTGTAAGGATAATGTAAAACCCCGGAAAAACCCTTATCCAGGTAACTCACCCTGACTGAGATTCCAACTCGGGACCTCTTGAATGTCTGCAATAATGAGGCATTATTTGCATAAGAATAACTGTGCTAATATAATGTTGGCAGTTGTTTGGTTGGGATGACTGTGTTTGTTAGTCTGAAAGTGAAAGCTGTGCCAATGAAAAGACATAGGTGCTGGTGGAGTGACAGAAGGTGCAGCAGATTCTAGAAAGAATTCATTTTCAGCAGCTGTTTATGAAAGCCTGTCAATCTTTTTAAATCTCAAACATTTGATGGTGTGCAGAGATATTAAAACTTTTACAACAGAATACGCTTGAGATTCTAATAATAAAAACACAATGATTTTATCTTATCACTACATATGTTTTCAAACAAAGTAAACAGTGTTTTCCTATTCATTAGCAATTGTGAAACAACTTGCTCCAAATGGTTTTGTGCTGACCTAATAACAATGCAAAATAAATATGAATAAAACGTCACCTATACTCTGGTTGTGAATTTGGATCATCTGGTTGTTGTCCAAGTTTACTCAGAATGTCCTGTGGCCACATTGATGGTGTTAATGCTGAAAATGGTCCTCCTGGTGTAGGCGTTATGCCATCAGCTTTGATGCTTATTCCTTCCGAAACTTCTCCAAGAGAGGACAAGTCAAGTTCTCCTTCATCTTCAGATAAAGCTGTATCCACTTTATCCTAAAATAAACATAATTTAGTGCATCTTTTGTATAGAGAAGCTAACCCTATAAGTTTTCGATATGTAATACTTACATTGTAATCTTCTTTCCCTGCATAACCTTCATGCGGTCTGTTTCCAAAAATTGATTTTGCTATATCCATTTTTGTTACCGTACATAAGATCAGTCGTCAAAGTAGTTTAGTATAACCTCATAAACACAGCTGGTAAATGTGAAAATTAATCCGATTCGAATAATTGACCCAGCTGTTATAATTCAAATAAAGTAGTCAGCGCCATAAACACCGCAACATGCTGCTGTCTCGCTAATAAATACGGTTTCCAATTAAAAGTCACAGATACAATTTCATTGACAGCATTTAGCCTAGGCAGACGACTCTGCAGCTGTTTCCTTTCACTGTTTGTAGCCAATTGCGTTACCGTTCGTTCTCACGTGCTGCACAACACAACCAATAGTAGCGATCATTGAACACCTACTACCTTATGCCCACAGAACTACCAAACTTATACCGTTATTGCAGCAAGAAGAGCACAATGACTTTCGCGTGGGAGTGAGGGCTTGCACGTGGTTTCAAATAGTCAAAAAATACGAAACTGTTGTACTTTCTTTACTTTCACCAATGAAAATCTTAAACGCAGTCTTGTTTTATATTGCTATAACCTACATGGTTATGAGTTTTACAATATGAGTTCAATTCAAATTAAGCGTAAATTCATTAATGAATGAAGATCGCAACTTTCCATACAGGCATTGGTCTCCAGTAAATATATGTCGCACTTACATAACTTTCTCCCCACTCCTCTATGATATATGTTCAATTGTTTTATTTCTAATTTTCATGCAGAAGGACAACGGGAATGTGGAGATACAATATGTTTTAAGAGGTAGTAAATCCTTCGTACAGCCAGTCGCTTTATGTCTAAAATTGCACCCTCTTTTCAGATCAAGGAATGGAAGAAACAAAATCCCATTTGAGAAAAGTATAAGAATAGATAACTCCAAACAGTTAACAAGAAATCTTAAAAGCGGTTTTCTAAAAGAAAGTAAAGTGTTTTAACGAAATCATTTTTTGTCTCTTACGATGTTTTAAAATGAACCTCCTTTCTTTCTATGCTTGTAAGGCTTTTTGCTGCCTTAAATCTACGACACTGGACCACCGGATTTTCTTCTGAAGTAATCGTGCTAAAGATTTCTATGCCCCCCCCCTCAAAATACCACAACCTCGGGAATCTCTGACGATTTACCAATTATACTAAAGTCATCCAAAATGAAGAGGCCTTCTGAGAAAATGTCCGAAAATTCAAAATATGCATTTCATTTGATATAAAACTATCAACATATGCCATTTTAATCTAGTTATGTCATTTTTGAGAAAATAAAAATGTTCGAAAAATATTCCACGTGAAAGGGTATCTTGCAGTTCAGTAATTTTCCTGAAAATCTCTGTGCGTCATCCTTGAAAGTTGCAGAACTTATGGCTTATTCTAAATTAGGTATTAACTGACGTTACTTTTTTTAATTATGTGTACAAAGTTTATTTTTCTGGGTTTTGGGAGGGAGTTTTTTTACTAACTATGCATAGCAGAGAAACAAATAATAATGATGATGATGAGTGAGTGAGTGTGTGGGGTTTTAGGGCCCGTCGACAGCAAGGTCATTTGGGCCCGTGATGATGATGATGATGATGATGATGATGATAAACTAGTGTTCCTCAAGTTGTGAATAAATTAGTGATGTGAAATACCATGTTTTAAATACCTTATGTAATATTTTATATATATATATTCTTTTACAAAATACATTTTATAATGGACAGATTAACACTAATCCAGTTAACTATACCAACCTATGACTGCTGAAATTCCAAGCAGCCTTACAATTAAAATAAAAATCTTTCTAAATCTTACTTTTATTTCCATCACATAACTACCTCTAAAACTATTAATTTCAAAACTCAACTTAAAAAAAGGTTTTCAAAGACTTGCCTATCCGATCATACATAAAATTTTCAATGATAGCAAAACCATTATCCTAATTATCTCTCACATTGTAGTCCATTTACTATCAGCATTATTAGAGGTGAACTGATACATTTACTGAATTTCATCTGCATCGTTCCATCTGTTTTTATTTTCTCTATTGATGTTGACTTTTTCCATATACTCCTTTTTCATTGCTTCTTCATCTGGGTCTTCTTCTTCTCTCTGCTGCCTCCTTCCTACTAACTGAAATCAAATAATGTCTTCTATTATCATGTTTATTTCTGACATTTCTTCCTCTACTGTTTAAATCCATTTCTGCTTTATCTTCCTCTACTGTTTGTCTTTCCACTTCAAATTCTTCTTCTAGAATATGTGTCCCATCTTCTAGCTTTTGAGTTAAAATTCTTCTTGAAATGTGTGTGCCTTGTTTTTTTAATTCGTTTCCCTTCCTTGTTGTAGATAATCTTCCACCTTTAAAGATAACTTATGTGTCATCCTTTGCATTATGTAGTTTTCCTGACTTACATCCCATATTCTTTCTCCCCATAGATTCTTCCATCCTCTTCCATCATTTTGGCATATCTACTGCTTTAAAAAATAGCATGTCTGGCATATCTTCTACATCACAAATCACACATTTTCCTTCTCTACTTCCGAACCTCACCAAATATCCTTTATATGCTCCAATATGCTCCATGTCCATATATAAAATGAAATGGTCCTTTCATGGGTTTAATACGCTTTAATTTTTACTTCCAATTTCTTATTGTTCCCATTTTTGCTGCCATTTTGTTATCAAATGATTGGTGATTTCCCTTCTACACACCCACACACATACATATACACAAAACATAATTATTCAAAATCATCGAAGTTGTCATCAAAATATTCATCTATACTGTAACAGGCTCTGCTTAACAAGAATTTAGTCAGTTTAGATTTAAACTTAGCAGCTGACACAGTATTTTTTAGGTTTTTCGGAAGCTTATTAAGTAGTTTTGGACCAAAGTATTGGGGCTTATGTTCAAAAAGTTTTAGCAACTATATAGTTTTAACTATGTAGTTATTCTTTCCCCTTGTTTCATATGTGTGGACATCGGAATTTGTGGAAGTTATATTCCTGTTATGTACAAAAAGTATTGTAGCATATATGCTTTGTTGTACTGCCTGATTAATTACATCTTCAGTTGATTTATTCTTTCTGAAATCATGTTTTTCACACATTACAATAAGTCTACATTCATTAATTCTCTTATATCAATGCTATTCCTGGAGTTTCCCTAGTACATTTAACAGACATACCAGTCTTTAGATTTTACTGCATATGTCTCATTATATACTGGTATGGAGTCAGTGTAGTCACTCTGAGTGTCAGTAACCCCACCACTTGCCAACATTTTTGAGGAAAATAATTACATAAGCACAAAACTGGCTGTCTTCCAATTATTGAGCATGTGCATTAGGAATTGTCAACCTAAATAATAAGCGAAATCCACTGGATTGGGATGTATTAAACTGTTTTCATAATTGTAGTTTGGGTAAACTGTCATGCTTCATTCCTCTTATACAAACCTTCCCTCAGTTATGTTTTGCAGCTTAGGACCCTCACTCATTCAATTATGCTGAATCAGTTTGTTTGTGGTGTGAGTAGATTTCTAAGAGATATAAAGAACCAGAAGGTGGCATCTGTAAACAATATGAAATGATTCGGGAGGTCAACTACACTAGTTTACATCAATAATAATAATAATAATAATAATAATAATAATAATAATAATAATAATAATAATAATAATAATAATAATAATAATAATAATAATAATAATAATAATAACAACTTCCATAATAAAACTTTACAGAACCAGGAGCTGCCAAGCATTAAATTTGGTCAAAACTAAGTTAGAGACTGAAGAAAAAGGTTTGAATCTATGGGTTGACCAACACCTGATTAAGATATACACGTGGAAAAATTGACAACTAAATTAAGTCAAGTGTGTTTTATTCTGTACCAGTTGAAGTCTCGTGTTACTAGTCAAGTGCTAAACATTTACTACTACATTTTTCATTCACTATTATTATATGGAATAAAGCTATGGGAAAACTCTAGTTATAGCAATTCAATATTTAAATTAAACAGGGAATGTTAAGAACCATGGTGGGTTTTTATCCCAGAGAAAGTTGAGAGTATTTCAAACTAAACATACTCACTTTTCCCAACCTCTGTTAAAAGGGAATAGGCAACCTAACACATAAAGATATGCATTTAACTCCAGGAATTAAAAAAACTTCATAAAAAGGCTCATAAAATTGAACTTTTTCAGATATCATTTAAATACAATGGAATAAAAATATTTAACCAACTACCTAAATCTTTAAAGGGTATTAAATCAGCACCCGAGTTTATAAAAGAACTTAAAAAATTCCTAAATCTCAACCAATTATACTTTGAAAATGAACTATACTGATAAGACTTGAAAAATACAATAAAAATAATTGATGATGAAGAGTTTAACTGTTAGAAGTGAATAAAGAATATTTATAAGTCAATAAAGAATTATTATTAGTATTTTATCACTACTTTGCTAATATGCTCTTGTATTTTAATTATTAAATAGTTAAATTTTAGATGAGTCGCATTTTTTACACATCTGCTTCACTTTTGTGAACAATTAGCTGCTGAAAATTTTTTCAAACAAAAGTGAAGCAGATGTGTAAAAAATGCGACTCATCTAAAATTTAATAATTTTTCACTTGATGTGTGTTTGGAGGAATTTAGTAACAGTGACGTCAAAATTAATATAAAAATTATTTGTGGTTGGTTTATTGACACTCGTCACTTACTTTTTCATATATTTATGAGAGACTAGTTTCAAAGGCCCTGGCCTCCATTTTCAATCTCTTCCCAACTGGCAAATGTTGTTATCTGCTCTCTCTGGTGGTGGAACTATGAACTTTTTTGTCAAATTATCTGCTGGCGGGATTTCAAAGTTCATTACGCGATCCTTATTTTTCCAGATGAATATGTTCTCCCATGTTGTCAATCTATTTTGGTTTATCACTGCTTTTAATAATTTTGGATTTGGATCAATGTCATGGTTTTCATTCCAAAAATGAAATGCTACTGCTGACTTGTCTTCTTGTTTCAATCTGATGTTTCTAAAGTGTTCTTTGACTCTGGTTTTTAAATTTCTTTTTGTTTGACCTATGTAGCATTTTTCACAATTCTTGCAATTTATTTGGTATATTCCAGATTTGTTACCTGAAGGAATTTCATCTTTTGTTTTTGAATTTAGTAATTTTAAAATTGAGTATCTATTAGTAGGTGCCAAGATGATATTTTGTTCCTTGAATATCTTTTTAAATTTATTAAATGTTTTTGGATGATATGTGAATGAACTGAATATGCTGTTGCTTTCTTTTTCTTTAATAAATGTGGTTGTTTCCTTAATGGTTTTCTTTAGTTTAGATTTTCTAATTTTCTTCAACACCAAACTTTTGTTGTATCCGTTTTCTTCTGCTATGTGTATTATTGCTTTTTGTTCCTTGAAATATTCTTCTTTTTCCATGGGTATGTTGACTAGTCTGTGTGTAAGGCTGTTTATTATTGCATGTTTATGTGTAATTGGGTTGTGGCTATTATTTTTTATATAATTTTCTGAATGTGTTGGCTTCCTGTAAATTCCAAATTTTATTTTTGTATCATTCCTGATGATATTTAGATCCAAGAAAGGTAGTTGTCCATTGATTTCCTTTTCTATTGTGAATTTGATAGTCCTTTCTTGCAGATTGAGTAATTTTAATGCATCATCTAAATGTTTACTTGGTACAATTGCAAAGATGTCGTCAACATATCTATACCAAACCTTGAAGATCAATGGGAAGGACTTTTTAATTTGTGTTTCAAATGCACTCATAAATAAGTTAGCCAAAAAAGGTGAAAGTGGATTGCCCATTGATAGTCCTGATTTCTGCTTGTAGTGTTTTCCATTAAAGCTAAAGCAGTTTTGTTCAATGCATATTTTTGTTAGAGAAATATATTCTTCTGCTTCTATTGCTTCCATATCAATTGTAGCTAGCCATTTTTTTAACACAGTCTGCAATTTTTCTGTTGGTATGCTTGGAAATAAAGATGTGACATCAAATGAAACCAGTCTGTCATTTTTGTCCAAATTTATATCTTTGATTTTTTCTACTAAATCTAAAGAGTTTCTTAAATTTGCACTTTCAAATTTTGGAAAACTATTAAATTTACTTAGTAACCATTTGGCCAAATTATATGTGGGGGCATTTATGCTACTAGTAATAGGTCTCATGCCTTTCCCTGTTTTATGAATTTTTGGCAGCCCATATACTCTTGGTAATGTTGGATTATCTACTTTAATTTTGTGCAATTCTTTTTTGTTGATTATTTTGCTCTCTTTTAGCGTTTTATTTGTGGTTTCAATGCAGTACTTTAATGGATTAGTTTCTACTTTTTGGTAATTACTGTCTTCTAACAAATCTTCCATCCTCTTTGTGTATTCTTCTTTTTCCAGAATTACTAGTTTATTTCCCTTGTCTGCTTTAGTATAAATAACCGGTTTCTTTTTAAGAGCTTTTATGATTTGGTTACTAAAATTCTTTTTCTTTTCATTTTTAATCTCTTCTACTATTTTGGAGCATTTGTTTTTTACTGTGTTTTTACTTTCTTCATTAAGTGTTTGTGTAGCAATTTGGATGTCAGCAATGTAATCTTCAATTTGGTTGGAATAATCTACACATGTCTTTAAACCTAGATTCAGCATATTCAGTTCTGTTTTTGTAAAATTTTGGTTTGATAGGTTTACCACATTGTTTAGATGATCTTTTAGGTTATGTTTGTCTTTTTGATATATCTTTTTAAAAGTGCCTGCTTTCTGGCATAAATTTTTTAATTTATTCTTTAACCTTTTTATACTAAAGCAGACAAGGGAAATAAACTAGTAATTCTGGAAAAAGAAGAATACACAAAGAGGATGGAAGATTTGTTAGAAGACAGTAATTACCAAAAAGTAGAAACTAATCCATTAAAGTACTGCATTGAAACCACAAATAAAACGCTAAAAGAGAGCAAAATAATCAACAAAAAAGAATTGCACAAAATTAAAGTAGATAATCCAACATTACCAAGAGTATATGGGCTGCCAAAAATTCATAAAACAGGGAAAGGCATGAGACCTATTACTAGTAGCATAAATGCCCCCACATATAATTTGGCCAAATGGTTACTAAGTAAATTTAATAGTTTTCCAAAATTTGAAAGTGCAAATTTAAGAAACTCTTTAGATTTAGTAGAAAAAATCAAAGATATAAATTTGGACAAAAATGACAGACTGGTTTCATTTGATGTCACATCTTTATTTCCAAGCATACCAACAGAAAAATTGCAGACTGTGTTAAAAAAATGGCTAGCTACAATTGATATGGAAGCAATAGAAGCAGAAGAATATATTTCTCTAACAAAAATATGCATTGAACAAAACTGCTTTAGCTTTAATGGAAAACACTACAAGCAGAAATCAGGACTATCAATGGGCAATCCACTTTCACCTTTTTTGGCTAACTTATTTATGAGTGCATTTGAAACACAAATTAAAAAGTCCTTCCCATTGATCTTCAAGGTTTGGTATAGATATGTTGACGACATCTTTGCAATTGTACCAAGTAAACATTTAGATGATGCATTAAAATTACTCAATCTGCAAGAAAGGACTATCAAATTCACAATAGAAAAGGAAATCAATGGACAACTACCTTTCTTGGATCTAAATATCATCAGGAATGATACAAAAATAAAATTTGGAATTTACAGGAAGCCAACACATTCAGAAAATTATATAAAAAATAATAGCCACAACCCAATTACACATAAACATGCAATAATAAACAGCCTTACACACAGACTAGTCAACATACCCATGGAAAAAGAAGAATATTTCAAGGAACAAAAAGCAATAATACACATAGCAGAAGAAAACGGATACAACAAAAGTTTGGTGTTGAAGAAAATTAGAAAATCTAAACTAAAGAAAACCATTAAGGAAACAACCACATTTATTAAAGAAAAAGAAAGCAACAGCATATTCAGTTCATTCACATATCATCCAAAAACATTTAATAAATTTAAAAAGATATTCAAGGAACAAAATATCATCTTGGCACCTACTAATAGATACTCAATTTTAAAATTACTAAATTCAAAAACAAAAGATGAAATTCCTTCAGGTAACAAATCTGGAATATACCAAATAAATTGCAAGAATTGTGAAAAATGCTACATAGGTCAAACAAAAAGAAATTTAAAAACCAGAGTCAAAGAACACTTTAGAAACATCAGATTGAAACAAGAAGACAAGTCAGCAGTAGCATTTCATTTTTGGAATGAAAACCATGACATTGATCCAAATCCAAAATTATTAAAAGCAGTGATAAACCAAAATAGATTGACAACATGGGAGAACATATTCATCTGGAAAAATAAGGATCGCGTAATGAACTTTGAAATCCCGCCAGCAGATAATTTGACAAAAAAGTTCATAGTTCCACCACCAGAGAGAGCAGATAACAACATTTGCCAGTTGGGAAGAGATTGAAAATGGAGGCCAGGGCCTTTGAAACTAGTCTCTCATAAATATATGAAAAAGTAAGTGACGAGTGTCAATAAACCAACCACAAATAATTTTTATATTAATTTTTCACTTCACTGTAGTGTTCCAATACAGTTGAATCTCGATATATTAAATAGTTGTATATCTTGATTACTATATGATTAAATTTCTGTAGTATCCTCCATGCATTGCAAGGGTTGTATTCTTTTAATCATTATACGAGGGCGATTCAATAACTGCATGAATTGCATTAGGAATTGCTGCCATATCCGCCATATCTTCCTGTTCCCAAACATGAGGGAATGGCTCAGAGGAATAAAATTTAGATCAAATGAGGTGGTCATCGTGGAGACAGAGGCATATTTTGCAGAGCTTGACAATTCTTATTTTTAGGAGGGGTTAAAAAATTGCAGGGCTGTTGGAGAAGTGTATATCCCTAAAAGGGGACTATGTTGAGAAATAAGTAATTTGTTCTTATGAGTAGGATTATGATACAATGCAGCACAAAATTAATATAATTTTGAGTCGAACTAGTACTTGATGCTCCATATATTGCTAGTTTACCTAGAAACCTTTTCATTAGGACCTTCCTAACATCCTCCGCTAATGTCAACTTTGAATTTTGATTTGGTGAACTTCTTGGAAGCAATAGGGGCATCTCTACTGGTATATTGATGCAGTTAGATCCTGAACACTTGCATTAACCACATGGGAAAAGATATTCACATAGAAATATGAAGGAAAACTGTTCAATTTCAACACCACCTTTGAAGAAAACCCAAACTTCAAGTTCATCAAGGTATCAATGGAGATGTCCCCATAAGCTACAAGGAGTTCACCAAATCAAAATTCAACAGTCAACATTATCTGAGGATGTTAGGCAGGTCCTAACGAAACGCTTTCTGGTAAACACTAGCAGTATATGGAGCAATGAGTACCAGTTTGACTCAAAATTATATTAAATAATTTGTGTTTGATAAAACTGGCATCATTTCTAACATGGGTACTTATTGAACTGCCCTCATATTGTATCGTTTAATTATATATTATTGAGTTATTGTATTCTTTAATTAATGTATCCTTTGTTCTTTCCACTGATGTATCTCATATCCTGAACAAGATCAGAGGATAAAGTTACCTACGTTCATTAACATTTATTACTTTTTAAGTGGCTCCTTCAACATGGGGATGAGATAGAAAGGTTCCCCTATCAGATAATAAACCAACTAGCATGGATGGAATGGTATAAAGAATAAAAGATTCATGTACAATATTAATCTGTCTTTATTACTCTAGTCCACAAATCAAATGTTGTATATAAGCTCAATGATGCTCATCTCACAGCCAAATATTACTTCAATGTTTACAAAACAAGAAAATTTGCAAACCCTTCTCCAAGTTTTGTTCTATTTCATGTAAAATACAAAACACCTGCCTCTCTAATCACAATAAGTGACAGAAGGCAATGCAACATATCAAAGCTAATCTGCTACATATATTTGTTGTAATAGATAAATTTATAAAATTACCATTTTCATTACAATTTTTAAAATTTGAGATTCCATATTTATATTTTTTAATCTGATAACAAATATTCACAAAACAAAAGCAGCACACACTATTTACATTAAAGTTATTCCTCAGGAAACATTAAAAGGACCCTAAAATTGAAGTAAAAATAACATAATTACAATTGGAATCACTATATTGATGCCAATTTAATTTATGAAGTGCCAACTAATTACTTAAACATTACATAAAAAAGAGATGCTGCAGGTGATGAAAAAGAAAAGCTAGCTGGTCCGTAATATCTGTTAATGTTGAGCAACTAGCTGAGGACTAAATTAATTATCAAACAGTACAAAATATCTATAAAGTTGACTTTTATGATAAAACAAACAAACTTTATTACACTTCAAAAGCTTACTGTCTGTTTCAAAGTTAAAAGGAACATGGAACATGTACATGTAACACCTCATGTAATTCGTACAAAGAGCTGAATGGGAAGAAACCTTAAGTTGAGCATTCAAGTCATTTTTTCCATAATAAAGTTTATCAATGTATAAAAAAATTACTGCTGCTATACTAACAGTTTCATAGATAACACAAAAATTAATGGTGAGGGTTTACTATGAAGCATATATTAATGAATGAAAGTATTATACACTAAATTAAACTTATTTGATTCTTGATGAAGAGTAGTTAAAAAATAACCAATACACTTCGGTAACTATATACTGCATGTTTCCAGGCACATACAAGGAGAAATCTAATAATTATACTCCATATCTAATAATACAAATTGTGTAACAATATCTGTATTATAGATGTTGCACTTAGATTATTTTACTTTCTTGTTTTAATCACTGCACAAAGCAGAAGCTTATAATAAAAATGTTCTTTTAATGTACAGAAACTTCAACAATAGAAGTAGACAGATCAGTTTAAATTATTGTTTCACAGGGACTATCCAATAATACAGTCATTTATTTGAAACAGTATTCCAGTGTAATATCTAATCCATTATGATTCAAACACAAGTTACCATACACTGCTAAAAGTATAAATAGCAAATCTGCACCATTTCTGCTAAAATGTTTATATTTCAGATTTATTAAGAAACAGTCAAAATTTGCATTTCATTTGTTGTGGTGGTGATTCTTCTGTGACATTTCAATTTTTATACGGGAGGAAAGAGTATATATAAGTAATTTGTGGAGAAATGTCTCCAACAGAGGTATTAAAAACCCTGCAGGAATCATGAATGAAGGTGACATAAAATTCTCACTGCCAATGAATTTCTTGAAGCTTTCATAAAACAGTAATACTGTCATGCAACAGTGGATGCCTGCCGTGGAGAGTTAAGTGAATCAAACAATTCCACCATCTTTGTTGTTTGCAAGTGAGAGAAGCAAAAAGCTGCAATATTCACTAGTTAACTTGTGATTCAGTCTGCAGGCAGTGTGTGCAGTGCAGAGGAGCAGTCACTAGTTGAGAGTTGAACCCATGAGTATCCGAGTTGTTGCCTCAGAGTCAGCAAGCAAGGCAATGTAAAAGGAACTGTTTGAGCTGTGCAAGTTGCTGCATGCAACAGAGACATACAAGAAGACAGTGCAAAAAAGGGAATGTTTGCTCCATTTATCTGTAAAAAGAGAAAATGACTATAAATTATTACTGGGCTAACAATTTTAATGACAAATAGAGTTTAGGTGAACTTCATCCTTCATTTTTGTCACAATGGTGTCAGGAGAGGAATAAGAAGCCATGATGGAACAAATGCTTCAGAAATTAATGGACACTATGGAGGTAATTAAATTTGGTACACAGAAGATGGAAATGGAAATGAAATCTGGAATGGACAAGATAATTAAAAATGGAAAAGATCAATAAAGAAATGAAGACAGAAAATGAGTGAAATGAAAACCTCTATGGACAAAATGGAATAAAAAATGGAAAGTATTGGAAGAAACGAAGACGGAAATAAAGACTGAAATAAAATCCTGGGTAGAGAAGATTAAGATCAAAATGAACAAACTGGCTGGCAAGAAGGTTGTGGAAATGCTTGAGGGAAAGGAAGAAGACCTCAGCCAATGTTTCAGCATCCTGGAGGACCTGTGCAAATGCATTTCAGAAGCTGAAAATGACGAATAGATGGTGGCTGGCTTGAGAAGAGAGCAGTTGGTGTTTGAAGTGACGACTGTCCTCACCTTGAATAACAGGAATATCAGGAGTACCTTGGGAACAGAAGATCAACTGAAGGATGTCAGCAGTCCCCTAGAGATATATGTTGGTGAAGCAGTCACTTGAAACATGTTGTGCAAGCCTGTCAATGACTTAGTGGATGAGCTGAGAGGAAACAAGTAATGGATGGCTTGGCATACAGCATACAAAGCCCTATCCTGGAGTGGTGCTGTATGCCATTGACAAAAGGTTGGAAGACAATATCATTGCAAATGACGGGATATAGGAGAGCAGTATTGGATATTGCTGGACACAAGTGCAGTGTGTTCCGACCCCACATGGTGGAGGCTTACCATTGAAATAGCTAGACGGGCCCTACCATATAGTGGTAGTATCCACGTGAATGTGGAAAAGGAAGCTGGGCTGGAGTTAACCTTGGTAGGCAGCATAGTAAATCTGTGCATGTTCAAGTATCACCTCAAAGGAGGTACTTGGTCTGAATGCCCTCAGAAGCCATGAGGCGAAAGTTGACGTCGGCAAAAGGATCCTGCAAGTTGGAAGAGACAAGGTAATGCTCCAAAGCCTCAAATAAAATCCTGGGGGGTTTTGCAAGGTAACCCTGGCAAAGGCTACAACTTGGTTTGCCAGGAGTGAGATGGATGCACAGGTGAAACAAGAGGGCCAGCATTCATGGAACCCTGTGGAGCATTGTCACCTCCAGGTAACAAACGATTCGGCACAACTTAGGAAGAAAGATTTGGCATGACCAGCGAGCCTGCAACCAAGGTTTCTGATAGGCATGCATTACCTTACCCGGACCAAGGGACATTTACCCAAGCTATAACAAGTGAAGTAAGGACTGCACTACATGGAGTGACAGATCAAAGGCAAAGATGAAGTAGCATCTAGAGGTTACTCCTAGCAAAGATGCGGATTGTACAAGGCTGGTTGATATGACCAGCCCTGAGAAGGGAGCAATGTCATGGCGAAGGCAGATACCTGCAGTGGAGAAATTAACTGTGAGTCAAACCATCCCACCACTTTGTTGTTTGCCAGCGAGAAGAAAAAAAAATATGCAATATTTCAAGGACAGTCACTAGCTAACACCACGAAGCTGAAGCACGAACCACACTTTTATGGGACAGATTTGTTTTAGTTCATTCAATCTCCAGAATTTGAGACTTCTAAAATATTTCTTGCTTGAACAACAACTCTCCAAAAGTCAGTTGAGATTTCAGAGTTATGAGAGGAGAGTAGTTGTGAGTCATTCTGCAAGGAGTGCAGGACAGTCCAGGTCAGAAGCTACAGTCTGCAGCACTGTGTGAACACAGAGGAACAGTGTAGAAGAGAAACGTTCTGTGCATGTGGAACCGTTCGAGCAGTGTAAATTGATGCATGCAACAGAGACATATATATATACAAAAACAATGCTAAATAAAGTGACATGTATACTGTATGTATTTGTAAAAGCAGAAAGTGACTAAGTTAACACTGGGCTAACAATTCAGTGACACATAAGGTGAGTTAAGGTGAACTTTGTCTTGTCATTTTTGTCACAACACTTTAAATTGATCTACTCACTTTAAACATTTGTTATGAACATAAATCGCTGTTCTCAGTTCAGATACTCAAATACATGTGTCTTATTTTCTGTCACTCAGTTTTATAATTAATGTCATCGTAGAGAGTGATTTCTTTTACACCAAAATAAATGCACTGAAAAGTGAATTTCCGTAGAAAATAAATAAAATATAAACCAGCAGTTAAGTAGAGCTTCTCGGATTACCAGACGTGCGATATTTATAAAGTTGTTTGAGCTTTCGGCCAGCTTACTCTATGGCCTTCTTCAGGAAGTCTAATCATCGCCATGAAAGCTTCAAATCTTACATAAACCAGCAGCATTACCAAGTAGCTAAGGAGAATGTATAACACATTAGTGATGAACAATGATGTATGAAATGAAAATCTAGAGGGATTCCTGGTTTAAGCACCCTCCCAGTGTTCTGTAGAGAATTATAAGGGCCACCAAGATCAACCCCAAGCGAGGTAGCTTTAGTAGGATCAAGGAAGAACAAGAATGAAAGGAATAATTATGGAAAGGGTCATACATTTTGGTAGAATGATAAATGAAAAGGGACAAACTGTAAACGTGCATGAGTTTCCAAAAGTTTGGCAAGCACAACAGCTGCTCTATGTAGAGAATAGCATGTAACACATACCAAAACTGAAAGAAAAGAACAATGACAATAAACTAGTGAAGAGCAGAACAAAAGTTATAATAGAAAGATAAGATATGTGGGTAAGCTTAGAAAACAAGAAATCATTATATTACTTCATAGAATTAACATTATTGTGGAAAAAAGTGAGACAAACTAGATGATAAAATGGTAGTTATAGAAATCTTAACACAAAAATAGCAAAAAAGAATCAGAAACTTGGAGGAATTTTGAACTAAAACAAAAGAAAAATGGGATAGGAAAGTAAAAGAGAAGAGGAGTGCATTATAGTGCACTATAGTGCATTCCTAAGTTTTGTCAGTGTACAATCAGACATCCTACAAGCTGATGACAGGAAAAGCTTCTGGACAGAACGTATGAACACTGCAGAGTGTCACCGATTAGTGGTGGTATTTGGGCAGCAGTAGTCATCACAGAAAAGCATGCAAAACTACCCAAAGGCACGAGAAAGGCCTACACATCAACAAAGGGGGAGTCTAACTTCCAGAGGAATCTGAAGGTGGCTACTGAGATAAGATTTTAGGTGCTCCCAAATACCATACTCTTCCAACTTGAAAGCTCTTGACTGTCAGTTTGCCAAATTTGAAAATCTGGTAGTAGAAATACATGCTGCAATGGTTTGAAGAGGCTGCTAATAATATGGTATATGTGCACATAGTTTAAGGGAAATGTACTGATCTTTCTATTGTGTTATAAATTGTGTAATTATGTAAAGAGAAAAAAGTGTAAATAAATTTGGCATACTGCTTGTAGTTTATATTAAAATATATTTATATGGAAAATGTACTGTGCAATTTACATTTGTGAAGTGCTTTATGATTCTTAGAAATTAGCTTTGCATATTTTTTAAAACTCTTCATATTGTTACTGTACAAGACAGTATGTAGAGGGCTGAAAGTCAATCAGTGACTATAATACATCAGGAGCATAATCAAGAGCACACCTTCAACAGTGTGGAATACTGCTCGACTGCTCAACCAATGATTATGAAGCAAATAATGACTGCCAATCAGTTACATCCCTCTTGCTAAGATAAACTTGCCAGTTGCCCAGCCAATGTCACATCATTACATAAAAAACATGCCTCTTAGTAACCATTTGTAACCTCACCATTAATTTTTGGAGTAACAATGATCTAATAAAACACTTTTTAAAAATTAAGGAAAATATATCTGAGTCTACATCAGCTGTAGATTAAAACCTTTCAAAACATCAGTAACACAATAACACTTGTCCCACTGAGGGATAAATATATAACAAACATAAGACTCATATACATGGCACAAATCTACACAGAGAGTGCTGTACTTATAAACAACTAACAGGCTGATTCCAGCTTCATGTCAACCCTCTTGGGCTAAATTATATCCCAACAAGTAGGTAATATCCAACTTCATTCAACATATCTTTAGCATTTATAAGCTCTTGGCATCCCAAAATAAACACCTGTATAAGCATTTTACACGAGTAATTTACTAAAGTTACTAGTATTTTTTTCTCACTTGGAACATTTGCCTGTCCAAGTAAAATCACAATTCTTTACCAATTACTAGTGCTAGCCTTGAAAAATGGCAAGGACAGTGATGGGGCTGCAGGAACATTTTATATTAGTAAAATATAAATTTATTTTGTATATTGAAATAATAATATATTAATAATGCTAGATTACAGAGTTCTAATTCTCACAAGAGATCTAGGTGGGGAGAGCTGGTCGTTGAAGTGATGTAGGCATGTCTGCCCGACTTTCTCAGCAAATAAAAAATAACAAAAATTTATGCATATAAGAATAAATTAAAATAAATCCCTCTCACTTCCTTCCATATTTACTAACAAATAGTCAATAATTATCTCGAATTTCACTTATAATTCACTAAACAAGTCAATTACAGCAATAAATATAGATGGCAATGTTGAAGTTTTCCATGTTCACTCAATGCCTCTAGGACCATCTATTGGCATGGTGTGCAGTACCTCATCTAATAGTTGGAGTGCTCGATGCAGATGTACCTACAACAATAATGTACTTCAAAATCTTTGGAACATTATATATTGTATTAATAAAAGTGAAAATTTATCTTGTAACAATGTATAACTTTAACAATGATCTTCTCTATCCATCTTCAGTAGAACCTCAATCTAGCATTCTCCATAGTTTTTCTATATTTATCATTCTATGTGGTTCTGAAACTGTCTCCATTCTAACATATGTTATTAAAAATCAGTATAACATGGGTATATGTTACTAAAAACTAAGATGGAAGCATATAAATTCATCTTTGGAACATATAGAACTGTTCAATGGCAGATTCAAGAATTGTTTCAATAACAATTCCTGAATAAGAGGGGCACTATTTATATTTTGAGCCTAACAATTAAAACAAAGTAACTTCTGATTGAAAACTACTTTATTCTTTTTCAAAATATTCTCCTTTATGATCAATGTACTTTTAAATCAGTTTGAACCATTTGTCAAAGCATTTATTCCAGTCTTCTTGGGAAACCTCCAAAACATGGTTTCTGAAGGCATCAATGGCTTCTTCTGCTGTTGAGAATCGCTGTCCACACAATTTGTTCTTGATGTTCGGGAACAAAAGAAGTCATCAAGTGCCAAATCAGGACTGTATGGTGGATGACCCATTAATTTGATTTTTTGAGACTTCAAATACCCTTGTTAGACGAGATATGTGTGTTAGTTAACTGATGGAAATTAATCATTTCTTCACACTAGCGATATATAGGCTAAGGTTTTTGATAGTCAACATGAAAAATGCAATGTCATGGCCGGGATTTGAACCACGGATCTCCTGGTTTCCATCCAGTCGCTCTTACCCATTGAGCTACCATGGCCAACCTGCCGTCACAACACTAAATTCTCATTTGACTCAAATATTTTCCTGGTAAACCACTAGTGGCTCTAGCATTCGAGATATACCGTTTGTGGCGACTTACTATTGTAAGTACTCGAGTCCCAGGCTTCATCATTTAACTCTATTATTTTAGTTAATTGATAGAAATTAATCATTTCTTCACACTAGCCATATATAGGCTAAGGTTTTTGGTGGAACTAATGCCTAGGGTTGCCTCAATCTCACAATATATCACATGACAATCTTGCATTATTAGTTTTAGCACAGCAGCAATGTTTGTCACCTAGGCTTTACTGTATAACTTAGAGCATAACAACTCACTAAGCGACTCGTTCAATTCTTCCTCTTCCCAACCACTGCTTGCATACATGAGTAACCTAGCAACATTGTTTGAGGAAACATACTAGATCAAGGATTGGTGGGGGGAATTAGGCTTGCAGTCACATAAACGTGTTAAGCTTTCTTGAATATATTTAAGACTACAGAATTGTATATAACACATAAAGCACAAAGATTCAAACAATTGAAAAAAGGGTACTGCTGATTGTCCCTGACGTGACAATCATAATAATTCTATAATTATATAAAGTAAATACTCAAGAAAGATGACACTCAAACTTGAGTGAATCAACACTTGGTTTAAGAATACCAGAACTTTGCCTAACATGAAAGCTATGAATACATATATTCAGTAAAACAGACCCCTTTTGATTTTTGACACATTTAACTATGGAATAGATACCAATGAGGTTTCAGTCCAACTTAACCAACAGCTCAGAAGACACATCCAGTGATTATTTTACTAAACTTAGTTCCCAAAACCCCTCTCAATAAAATGCGAGCGAAACTCAAATAAAAGTCTGAACTAAATAGTCTGGAACTTTCTCACCCTGCTCGTAATTAACATGGATGAAGCAGAAGGCCCTTCTGACGTCTGCAACCTTCCTGATACCTATGTAACTTCTGATGTAACTCCCACTCTGCAATATGGCTTTGTGTCGTACACTCTCATATCTTAGTCACTTTGTGACTGACTCCCAGCTGTGACTCCTGTACTGGCCGGGCGAACTCTCGTGACTGCCTGCCCTAATGGGCGAACTCATCTCTTGGCTCGAGGGAGCAGGCCTTACATAGCAGCCTGAGTTGGGCAGGGCTAAGCTGTACAAGATTGCAGCAACTTAACGGCACCAAATATCTTCAGGCCGCCCTCTTTGTGATGTATCGTTGGATGAGGTAACGTCCATAACGTTACATGTTTTCTGGTACCACAAGTGACTTTAGATGATATTCAGGAACTTCATCATTGAGAAAACAGCGAACACCATTAAATTCATTATACCAGCATTTCACAATGGCAAAGGTTGGAACTTTGTCGCCAAATGTGGAAGTTAGTTGATCGATGAACTCTTGTCTTGATAATCTGCGTTGAAAGTCATAATAAATCATTGCATGAACATTATCATGAGTTAATTTCATGTTTTTGTTGAGACGCAATTTTCAAGTTAAGGTAAACAAAACAAATGACGCTCTATTGACAAAATGTCTGAAGCAGATTATGGTCAACAATGTCAAACTTTCCTTTGGAAATGTCAGATGGCATCTACAACATTCAGGGTTGCCAAGGCTCGAAATATAAATAGTGCCCCTCATAGTTAAGCATGTGCACTAAAGATGTTGGAATGGACATGTTCCAACAAACTATGTACTCATCTGTACTCATTCAGGCATTCAATAATATTTACAACTGAATAATCTCCATGTTAAAAATAAAGAAAATATATACACTTCCATATACCACAAAATAAGTCAAACATCATTAAAAAATATGCTAAATTAAGTGACAGAGATTTATTAAAGTAGTGTACTATAAATAAATATATCCACATATTTTATATGGCACTGTGATAGGGAGGGCAGTACAAAGGAAAATAAGAAGCTTAGTATCTATGTTCTGAAAAGAGCAATCAAAGTAATTTAATTATGTAACGTATAGAATTACATAAAGAGAGTTTTAAAACATTAAATATTCTTACACTATATTATCACAGCGGCAGTGAATGGCTACTGCAAAAGAATTAAGAGTAAGTCACCCTATTCCACCATTTTTGTTTGCATTAAGAGAAACAAAAAAGTGGAACATTCAAGGACGGCCACTGAAGTCATGAGCTGGTAGTAGTCCCTTTGTATTCCCAAGTTGGTAATCCAGATCTTTTGATTTGTGTTTAAGGTACTTTTTGAGCAACTCCATTTACTGCCTGCCAATCTTTTTAATAAGATAGAAATGAGGTTAAGAGGTTCTATGAGAGAACAAGAGATCTTAAAAGAGGATTCCAACCAAGAACGGTTTTCCTTAAGGATAAGGATGGCAACCTTATCGGGGAAAGAAACAAAATGATGGAAAGGTGGCAAAAGCATTTCTACGAGTTACTCACCAGAAATGAAGAAATTGATAGCGAAGAGAGAAAGAGGAACGAGGAAAGGGAAGAACAGGAACAGGATGAGGAAGTAGAACAGCCTGATGTAGTAGAAATCAGGAAGACAATCAAAGCATTAAAGAACAATAAAGCTGTAGGAGAAGACGGAATAGAGCCGGAATTACTGAAATATGGAGGAGAAGAATGGAGAAGACTGTTTGTTGCAAATTAATTAAAGAAATATGGACAAAAGAAGAAATGCCTAATGACTGGAATGTGGGAATAATCTGTCCAATACATAAAAAAGGAGACAAGGCAGAGTGTGGAAATTACCGTGGGATTGTACTGCTAGATGGAACTTACAAAGTTTCTGGTAAGATACTTGCCATGCGACTGGAGCGATGGTTAGAAAAGATACTTGGGGATTACCAAGTAGGATTTAGGAAACAACGCTCTACATTAAACCAGATTTTTATATTACGACAAATACTGGAAAAGTTTTATGAATATGACAGCTTTATCAGCTGTATGTAGATTTTAAACAAGCATATGATATAAATATTAAAAGCAGAAGCATTATTAACAGTGAAGTATTCTTCATACTTAAGTTTGATTTATGAGTCACTATGTTTACACTCAAACTTCACTTACTTGTATAATTGAAACGTTTTCAAGATCATTCGATCTCATCCTCAGCTGTTTGGTGACTAAATGAACCTTCCTCTTCTTCCACTACTACGGAGCTCCGATCACTCTGCCATCTGGTGTTAGGGGCACTAAGTTTTAATACTTCATTTAATGCCGGGATTTCAAAATTTATAACTTTATCACGTTTTTGTTTATGAATATTTTTTCCCAAATATCCAATTCTATGCGTGTACTTAAAGATTTTAACAGCACAAACATTAAACTTTAACACAACATTAAACTGTTAAAATCTTTAAGTACACCCATAAAATTGGATATTTGGGAAAAAATATTCATAAACAAAAACCGTGATAAAGTTATAAATTTTGAAATACCGGCATTAAATGAAGTATTAAAACTTAGTGCTCCTAACACCAGATGGCAGAGTGATCGGAGCTCTGTAGTAGTGGAAGAAGAGGAAGGTTCATTTAGTCACCAAACAGCTGAGGATGAGATCGAATGATCTTGAAAACGTTTCAATTATACAACAAGTAAGTGAAGTTTGAGTGTAAACATAGTGACTCATAAATCAAACTTAAATATAAGCATATGATAGCCTGGATAGAGCTAAAATTTATCAGATAATGAGAGAGTTTGGAATACCACGGAAACTGGTGAGATTGACAAGAATGACTATGGAATTGACAAGATGCAGGATTAGAATGGAACAAGATTTATCAGGCATGTTTACCATGGAGAAGGGGTTGAGACAAGGAGATGTGCTATCCACACTACTGTTTAATTTAGCACTGGAAAAAGTAATCTGACAATTACCCATAAACCCTGAAGGAACCATACTTTCCAGATCAGTACAAATAGTAGCATATGCTGACGATGTGGCAGTTCTCGCATGGAATATAAGAGCTCTTGAGGAAAGTTATGTAGTTTAAATTTAAAGGGAGTCGATTAATGACACTAAACATCACTTACTCTGGCAAAGATATGTAGATGACATCTTAGCAATAGAAAAAAAAAAAAAAAAAAAAAAAAAAAAAAAAAAAACAACAACCCACATCAGTGATGCACTAAAACTTTAAAATATCCAAGAAAAAAGCATCAAGTTCACTGCAGAAATAGAAAAAGAGGAGTATTTACCATTTTTGGATCTAAAAATAATGAGAAATAAAAACAGACTAAACTTTGGCATTTACAGAAAACCAACACAGACAGACAACTACATAAAAGCTAATGGCTACAATCCAAGATCCCACAAACAGGCAATCTTCAATAGTTTTAGCACACAGACTGGTCAACATCCCTCTCACAGCAGAAGAATACAAAACAGAATACAACAAAATTATTGAAATAGCACAAAAAAATGACTTTCCCAAATCATTAGTAGACAAAAAAGTGAACTTAGCAAAAAAGAAGAAGCTAATAAAGGAAACCACAACCCTCTCAGCTACAGAAACTATTATGATTTTCAAAAAATTCACTAACCATCTGTGGGCCTTTGATAAATTTTAAAAAAAAGTCTTCAAAAAACAAAACATTAAACTAGCACCAGTCAACCATTTCTCCTTAAAAAACCTAATTTGCTCAAACATCAAAGATGTCTTTACATCTAACAAAAAATCTGGTATATATCAAATTGAATGCAGTGACTGTAGTCAAATTTATATTAGAAAAACCAAAAGAATTTAGAAACAAGAGCAAAGGAACACTTCAGGAACATAAAATATAAACAATTAGAAAAATCAGCAGTTGCTACGCAACTAAAACATACATCAGGAAAACAAGAACTATCCACATTGGAACAAATCTTCATTTCAAAAAATAGGAACAAAGTATTTAATTTATACATCCCCCAGAAAGATATGTTCAGCAAGTTCCTTGAACCGCCACCAGAGGAGACCTATGACAAAATATAGTCAACTACACCAATGAGAACCAGTCGATGGCCGGTTGAGGATGGAGGCAAAGTCTCTAAAACATATAAATGAAGTGTTGTTTAGTGTCATTAATTGACTCTCTTTAAATTTAATTTATTATAACAACAGTTTTCAACATTTCCAAGAAGTTATGTAGTGTTGGAAGAGAAAGCACAAGATCTAGGATTGGTAGTGAACGTTAGTAAAACAAAATATATGAATATTTATTAATTTTTAGATGAGTCGTATTTATTACACATCTGCTTCACTTTCGTACCTATTTTGAGGACATGTTTCGCAAATCATCGTTTGCATCTTCGGCTCTTATGCGACTAAAGCTTGATCCAGTGGTGTGGGTAATTCTGGAGTTGTTGCTGCCATCTGTTGGTTTAGTGATGAACTTAAATGTGGAATTCTCTTCTGGCGGGATTTCAAAGTTCATTAGTTGGTTTTTATGTTTTTCTGTGTATATTCTCTCCCATATGACGAGTTCACTATGTTTTTGTATGTATTTTAGTAATTTGGTGCTATCTTAAATTTCATGATTTTCAGACCAGAAATGAGCTGCTATTGCGGACTTATCAATATTTTTGTATCTTAAGTGCCTGAAGTGTTCTTTCTTTCTAGTGCCTATGTTTCTTTTTGTCCTCCCTATGTAAATTTTTTCACAGTCTTTACACTTAATCTTGTAAATGCCTGACTTTTCCTCTGGTTTTATATTATCAGTATTATTACTGTGAAGTAGGTTTTTAATGTTGTAATTGTTTTTTTGGTGCCAATGTTATATTGTGTTTCTTGAATATTTTTTGGAACTTTTTTGTGGCCCAGGGGTGGTAAGTAAATTTAGCAAATCTCATTTCTTGTTTTATTGGTGTGAGAGCTGTGATCTGTTTTAATCTCTTTTGAAATTTGAATGATTTTAGTTTTTTATCTACAAGGTTTTTTCATATCCATTTTTAATTGCAGATTTTAAGATTTGATGGTATTTGTTTTGATATTCTTGCTGGCTGATTTGCGAAACATGTCCTCAAAATAGGTACGAAAGTGAAGCAGATGTGTAATAAATATGACTCATCTAAAAATTAATAATTATTTCACTTCACTGTGGTGTTCCAATACAGTTAAATCCCAAAATATATGAAGATGGGAGGTGATGGGGATGCAAGAAGAAGAGAACTTATGGTTAAGTTACATGAGAAAGAATACCAAAGAGTTGAAAAATTTAAATACCTGGGATCTATAGTAACAGTAGATAATAAAACATCAGTGGAAATTCAGGAAAGAATAGCAAGTGGTAACAGATGTTTCTATGCCTTGCAGAATATGTTTAAATCAAGGAACGTCAGTAGGAATACTAAAATTAAAATATATACAACTGTACTGAGACCAATAGTAATGTATGGTTCAGAAAGCTGGGTGCTGACAACCAGAGAAGAACAATGGTTATTACGGTGGGAAAGGAAGATCCTGAGAAATATATTTGGAGTGATAAAGGACTTGGACGGATGGAGAATGCGGACTAAAGTTACAGTGCCTATTTGGACAAACAAATATAGTAGTGAAAATTAAACAAGGAAGAATAAGGTGGATTGGCCATGTGCAGAGAATGCTGGAAACCAGTGTAGTAAAGAAGATATTCATAGGAAAGCTGGATGGCAGAAAGAGAAGAGGAAGACCCAGGAAAAGATGGGTAGATGATGTAGAAGACGACTTGAGAAAGTTGCGGGTTAAAGGCTGGAGAAGAAAAGCAGAGGACCGAGTAGAATGGAAGAGGGTGGTTAGGTAGGCCAAGGGTCTACATGGCCTGTAGCGCCAACTATCATCATCATCATTATATTTATTTGTATAAAATCTTTGCATTTAACTGGTATGGAGTCATATGCTTTTTCAAAGTTTACCAACACTGCTACTACTGTTTCCTTCTTGCCCATTTCTTCCTTAATATGTTTACTTAATTTTCCTATCTGTTGTTTGGTATTTTTTAAAATCATCTTATGCTTCTGTCATTTACCCGAAAAATAAAGAACATGTTAGTAGTGACAGGGTTATAATCACAGGGGAGGAAGTTGATTGCCATGCAGTCGCACATGTACTCATACAACCAAGATCATGGGCAACAGTAATCTATTATACATTGTCACATGGCGGACACATCATAGAATATGCACATTTATTCATAAATTATACAAAACAAATTTATCTTTTCCAGATATATGAATTATTAATATTTACAATGTGCGCAATAAATGAAAAGCTAATTCATTGATAATACACTATGTTCCTGGATATGCCTTGTTACAGTGAACAAACAATATACATTTTGAAGCTTTGAAACAAAAATGATCTTGTGTTTTCCTCCATAAATGCTCTGCATTGGGAAAAGCTTCTCTCTACATAGCATGATGTGACTGGGGAAATTTTAAACAAAAAGGAGGTGCAAATGGTTTTTTTTTTTTTTTTTTTTTTTTTTTTTTTTTTTTTTTTTTTGTGTATTACAATTTTGGCTGTTCAATAAACAATGATCACAAATTTTGTTTGACAACGAACCTTTACTCATCCTCATAATTTTGATGGTCCTTCTCAAAATAGTCTCCCCTGAATGAATGCAATGCACTAGTTCCAGTGTTTCTGCCAGTCTTCAAAGACATGCTGGAAACAATTTTTTGAGAGATCCTTCAAAATCGTCTCTGCAGCCTTCATCACTGCTTCAGATGATGGATAATGCCTCCCACGCAGGCGTTTCAAGTTAGGGAATAGAAAAAAGTCACATGGGGCTAAATCCGGACTATAGGGAGGGTGAGGGATGCATTTCGTTGATTTTTGCAAGATATTGAGCAACAACGTTGGCAATATGCAGCCATGTATTATCGTGGTGCAGCATCCAGCCTGCTTCACGGAAATGTGGTCTTTTGCGCCTGATATGGACTTCCAATGTTTTCAGGACATCCCTGTAGTATTGTCCAGTTACAGATGTGTGTGCAGGTACAACATGCTGATAAACCATTCCATGAATATCAAAGAATGAGATGACCATAACTTTCCCAGCAGAAGCAACCACGTTTGCTTTTTGGGGGGTTGATGATGAAGGAGATTTCCACACTAAGCTTTGCTGTTTGCTCTCACGATCAAAATGATGTAGCCAAGTTTCATCCGCAGTGATTACATTTGAAAGAAACTCCGGATCTCCCTCTTAACATCAATTTTACTGCATGTTACCTCCATTGCAGCAGTAGGTGATACTGAACATGTCTGAAGTTGCCTGGTTCTCACAGGCGGGAACCAGGAGTACCAATAATGAAACTACTACGGCGTGTTTCACATTAAGCTAACAGAATATAATAGGATTGAATTTTAATGCGAAAAATTATGACCGTACAAAAATTATGATCATTCTTTATTGAACAGCCCTCATAGTTCATCCCAAATTTAACACAAAGTGGAATATCCTATATTTTTCTGGAGAATGCATTTTAGTTTCTGCTGCAACTGTAGGAGTATTCCATCTCAGATTGGTGTAGCCAATGCATGTGACCTTCCACCAACAGCATGAGCTGATAACTAGCTCAACTGATGATCTAGACCTCATCCACAATAACTTCATAAATTTTTGGCTAAATTTCTGGGCCCTAGTTATAGTTAAGACTATTACCAAACATTATCATCTTCCCAGCACCCTTTTGGTATAACATGTAATTTTACAGTCAGAATGCCCCAGATTCTACTTAGGTAGATTATAACTTGCTCTTATATCTGGCTCTAATTTGTTAATTAGTTACGGACAATAACCCTTTGAGGGTTTAATCTCTTACAAGCTGCTTCTAAAAGTAATGATGTGTGAAACTGATCCTAGTTTATTCTTACCTCAATCCAACATGGTGTTTCCTTAATGGACGTTCTTGGATAATCTGGGCCCCATCCCTTTACAAAACTAAGCCTCAGGATACACAATCTTCTAAGGTCATCTACACCAATTCCTGCAGCTGCACTCAAACCTGCAATTGTTATTAAAAACATAAAAATACAGCACAGAAAATGAATCTTATTCTTAAATGGATGTTAAGATAACATTAGAAAGGTTTTAAGAACATTTACATCACTTATTTAACCTTCAGTATTATATATACTTCAGTTCTGGGTCTTTTCCATAAACTATTAAATGCCCGCCTCGGTAGCGTAGATGGTAGCATGTTTGCCTCACATTCAAGAGGTCCCGAGTTCGAATCTCGGTCAGGGTGAGTTACCTGAATAAGGTTTTCTCCAGGGTTTTCCCTTATCCTGCAAGACGAATGTCGGGTAACTCTAAGCTCCATGGAACCCGGACTCATTTGAGCATCATTTCACCAATTTCATTCACCTTCTGATATGACTTAACGTTGGAGGACGTAAATTGCAAAAAATAAATAAAATAAAAAAAATAGTAAAAAAAGCTATTAAATGTTATTAACAAGGTCCAGATTTTCATAAAATATCTTAATTATTGCATTATGAACAAGTAAACTTGTACATAAATCTCTATCATGGGTCCAAAGTATTCAGATAATTTTATACAATTTTCTATTATTAGGGTCTTATATAATTTTCTATTACATTAATTATTGTATAATTAATCTTATAGTATTAATGACATTATAATTTATTATTATTAAAAAATTATACCATTATTTTGTCCATTTCTTACACACTGCATCTTTATCTAGTCATTTTCTTGTACTTAAATTGGTATATAAAGAATTTTATACTAATGACGTTTAACATAAGGTTAACTTTTCAACAATCAGAGATGTCAATATTCAATAAGAAGTAAGATTAATTTGTACTTTCTTTACTCACTTTCTTGGAAAAGCTGCTTTTCTATTTAATGATTAATCTGGAAATGTTTGGTAGCAGATGAAGAGGTAGCTATTGTCAAGGGAGCAGCTATGGATTCATGTACCAAACTAAGGATGAGTTAGATCAGTTTTCTTTTTTATGCATTATTGACTGTGTATAGTTAAGGCTATAAAGAAGCTTGTTCGTGATTCATTCTGTAAGATAAGTACTTTAGATGAACGAATGCACATTAGAGCCATAAGCAATACTCCAGAATATATTACATATACAATCAAATAATCAGTGGATTTCAAAAGTGTACAGAATATTGCAAAATGTCACAAAATTTTAATGAACATTCTAAATAATCATTTTATTTAACATTTTTTAAGTTCAAATACATTAAAACTTAGCAACAAACCTGTATGCCATGTACTAAAAGGAAGAGTTTAATTTGTAATAAAATATATTTTGGATCTAATAGAAGTTATTTCTGGGCTGTTCTCACGAAACCAATCAGAAGGAAGCAACACCATGGATGAAGACTGGCCCCTCTCTCCTGCTGTCTGCCATTTAGACCAATCAATGGAAGTTGTATGGGCCATAAATATGCAGCTCGGACAGTCAACACTTCAGATGCTATGCAAACTTCTGCAAGGAGACTACAATCATGCCACTGAAGATGTCCGCTGCAGATGTGAACGAATGTCTGGAAATTCTAACTCCAGCAGACCATGGCATAATGCCTGGAAATAACTTCTAATTATATTGACTCCAACTGTGAAAGCCTATGCTCTCTCTAATAAAATTAACTATTTTGCTTTTATTGCTTGTATAGTAAGAAAGGGGTGTAAGAAAACAAGTTTGCATTACAATTAAGGACAACGAAGCAAAGATGATCACTAGTAGTTTATAACAAGATGTAGGATATTGAAAGGGAAGAAATTTTAAGAGTTTTAATGAAAAACTGTCATTAATGAATTATAGATATTAAACAATGGAATGGAGAAGAGAAAAATTCACATATATGCAAAAAGGTGGCTAGAACAGATATGCTTGGCAAGGACAAGTGTAATGAATTTAAGTGGTCTCAGAGAGGGGATAAGGGGGAAGAAATGCATTAAATGTAGTAATCTGTGATACAATTGGAAATGTGTAGTGGTTAGTGCCTGCTTTTACTACATACAGAATGCACGCATTGACACTGATGATACATGAGATGAAGATGCAGTACCGGTGAAATGACATGGCGGGGGAAACCGGATATCCTGGAGAAAACCTGCCCCAGGGCTGTTGTCCATCACAAATCTCATTTTGCAGTTGCCTGGGATCGAATCCAGGCTGCCTTGGTGAGGGCCAAGTGATTTAACCACTCAACCAAAGCACAGCCTGTGGTAAAATTGGCATTACGTTCTGGAATGCAAAGATATGGAAAAAGGGAGAGAAAATGAATACAAGAGAAATAGAAATATTTTTCAACAGAACTAAAAGTTAGGAAAATCTTTAACTTAAGATCAGATGAATATATGAATAAACCAGGAAAATATTTATGAAAAATAAGGTTGAAATGGTTAAAAGAAATGTGAAGGAAAGTGAAGAAAATATGGAAAAAGGGTAAAGAAGTGTTAAATAGTAAAAACAATAGTCTTTCCATATATATATGTTAAATCTAAGGGTAAGAAACAGAAATACACGACTCCAAGGAGTAATAATGTGTAAATTTTATGTAAGATTTAAATAAGTAACAAATCATTAATACAGTATATTTGAATACTTAGGAGGCAAAACAGAAATGAACATTGCATATCTCTGGGTTTCTTTGATCCACCATTCTCAATTTAAAATAACTGATCATAAATTTCTGGAATCCAGTTATTCCTTTTTATCAAAGGTCAAGAGACATCAGTAGTATTAAACTGCAAAATGCACAGCAAAGAATATCTTTAGCATTGGTGACTATTTTGACTTAATGAAAAATGTAGAAAAAACAAATCTATTTATGGAACTAAAATGATACAGTCTGATTTAATGAGTATTAAAAATCCTGAAAATAATTTTGGTGTACATAAAGAAACAGGGGCTGAAGAGAATGGCTTAAAATTAAGTGGTTTAGTTTTCATATACCTTGAATGAAACAGAAGGCTGAAAAATTAGACATTTCTCCAACTCTATAAATGTAACAAATTTCACTTTCAGGAACTCATGGTTTCTTCAAGATGTTTATATTACTTTTCACTTTTAAATTAATATTTTTATAATTTAAGTCCAAGTCCCTAAACTCTTTTCGCACTGCACTTGCCCACTTGCAATTTCATTCTAGGGCTATTGTACTTTCCTATACGATTTACACTAAATATTTCCTACAAAAATGCCTTGCTTATATTCTTTTTCATTTCACTGACCAACATTTCTAAATTATCTTCTCCTTTTCATCCTCCATTGGCACTATCTTCACCCAAACATGTTGCAAATTTCCTCCTCTTTACTCTACTTTTTGGTCATTTCCTCTGGATAATTAGAACTGCCACTGATAGAAGTCCTCAGCTTTCTATGTACCTTGTGCATTAGAGTAGTATTTTTCCTATCCTTACAATTTGTTGCCCTTGACTATTTTGTTTCCTTCTGAGACTTGCACTTTTGTTCCTTGCCTCATGCCGTTTGGTTGTTCTGTTGTCTTACTGTAACTTATTTAATTACCTTCTTCTTCCACTCGTCCATCAATCCTCAGTTTTAAGTTTCTTAAGAATGCATTTTATTCTTGTTTCCTTGTCTTGCTTCTTTCTTCAATCAGCCACTTTCTTTGCTTTCTTTCTTTGTTCATAAGATAGGTCCTTGTTAACTGACATTCCTCTAATGAACACATGCAAAAAAAAATTCCGAGAGAGGGAGCCAACTACAAGAGATTTACATGACAACTGATTAGGATGATACTGGAGCAGTCCTGAAAAAGTTCCTGCTTTTAAGTGATATGAGTAAAGTTTTAAGTTTTAATAAGGTATGACTTAATAAGTCTTTTAATAAGACATTCCTCTACTTTGTTTTAGTAGTTCTTTTGTCAATTCTGTACTAACAAATTTTGCTGGGATATTTATTTGCCATTCAGTTTCCCAATTCTACATATGTCTCATAGTTTAAAGTCTCATATTCGTTCCCAAACTCTTGATTAATAATTTTCATATCTTTTGAAATGCTCTGATCTCTTTCCATTCTTTCACTCCAGAAATGAGGTTGTAATGAGGCTGTACCTTCTTATGTTGTCTTCTGTACTTTCCATTCTTCTTTCTATTTTTATCATCTTCAATCTTATTACCTCCAGCTCATTAGTTTTCATCTTTAGCTCTATGTTGACCCACTTCTTACACTTTTGTTTAAATGTCATTGCCAAGCCACTGTCTCTTGTTGTAACTTCTTCTTTTTCTGTCTGCTTCATAGTTGCCACATCATAAGTTCCTTTTTTCTCACTTCTGTGGGAGCAACTGTGACCCATGCCTGCTTTTCTCCATTGCCATATTAGTACTCAAATAGTCTCCAATAATGCCCAAAAGGGAGGGGATCAAATGAAAAGAATTCTAAACAGCATTCAATTTGGGAATCGTAGTGAAAGATGGCACACAGACCTTCACCACAGTATAGTGTGAAACATGCTCATTCTTCAGAAGTCAATGATTACAATGAAACCATATTTTCATTAAAAGAACTCCATACGAGTACTTGAGAGGGCCAAAGCAAGAGGAAGGTTTAATTCCTCATTATTGTTACCATCCATTCCACATGCCAGTGTAACAGAAAATTTCCAGAGATATCATCTTTAATCATTGATACTGGAGCAAAAATTTCCTGCCTTCCTGTTTCTTAGAATGTCTAGATGTTCCACTTATGAGACAGTTCAAATGTACTGTACTAAAGGCTGGAAAAGATACAGCATAAGATGGCTTATAAAAACAGTTCAGGAAGTCCAAACACATAACACAGGAGCAAAACTTTGCTGCCAAATATGTAAACAATCTGATAGTGAGCAAATAACTCTGCTACAAAAATAGAAACCATAGCTAAAACAACCTATGTGCCAACTCAACAGCGCCATAAAGAATGTTAAATACTTACTTATGGCAGGAGCAATACCACCCACAGAGTGAGGTCCTGGAATATGTCCTGCTACAGCTGCTGCTTGAGCTGCAGCAGCTGCTTGGGCTGTTGCAGCCTGCTGTTGCATCTGTCTGTGGCACTGTCTTAGATCAAAAACCTGTATCAAAACAGATATATCCATTTCTTCATAATTAAATGATCACAATACATTTCAAATAGTTATTTACAGAATAACTGAATATGAAGGCAATATGCCTTCTACAACATAGTTCAGAAAATTCTTGTTCTGAGAAAGAAAACAAGAGACTTTTAACCCCACATTTAATTTTCCAATAAGTCCACCCTTAACTTTTATATACAAGGTTCTTCATTTAAAACCTAATGGGCGCATGGCATTTTGCCTGTGTGCGATTGGATGTGCCACAGCCGTTTTGCTCCTCATAAAATATATGCGTAAAACATGTTTAAAACTCTTACCTTATAGAAGATGTTGGAAATGTCATCCACCCTAAACTGAACAACAATTATGTCAGGAGAACAAACACATTCTGATTCACATGAGCAAGTTGGGCCACTGTAATGTTGCCTATTTCATTTCCAATATATATATATATATATATATATATATATATATATAGTTCTTCCAATGTATGAGAATTTGTCTTGTAAAATTTGTCTTTCAGGTTACTCCATAAGTAAAAATCACACATTGTTAGATTGAGGTACCATACATCAGTACTAATCACTCTATCTTCAAACACTTCCCTAATTTTATTCATGGACTCCTCTGCTATATCGGCAGTAGCAGAATCTTGTTGAAATCACCTACATGATTTCTCTTCTTCTGTCACTTCATGATAAAATGGGCTCAAAATGTCATTTTGGTACCACCCTGTATTTACGGTCTGCTTGTAGTAGAATATTGGACTGATTATGCATCAGGCACTAACAGCACACCAAACTCCAACTTTCTAATCATAATCAGGGATTCCTTGAATGTGATGTGGATTTTCAGAGGCCCAGTACTGACAATTATGAGTGTTGACATGATCATTGAGGAGAATCACACCTCATCAGAAAAGAACAGAAGCTGTGAATCAATTAAACTATTTTTTACTGATGAAAGAAACCATTCACAATGCATTTGTGATACTGGGTCACCTTGTTTTAAAGCACAGACACTTGTACACTTATAAGGTTTTAGTTTCAATAATTTAGTTGCTCTATGTGCATAAGACTGAAATTTCCATCTGTTATGCCAATTTTGGAATGGTTTGGTTGGTAAATGTTCAAAACATACACCTGTGTCATCTAACATTTCCTCTGTTAAAGCTGTACGTTTACACTTTCATTTTCTGTTTGTCACAAAAAAAGTGGTTTTGAATTTCTTCAGAATCTTGTGAATTGTAAATCTGGAAAGAGGCACTTCACCAGATTTGAATATACTTTGTGTGAAAATGGCTTATTCCCGTTTATAATAAATTTTACACATGAGAATGCATTGCTCTAGAGTCAAGTGCATGTTCATGTTGGTGGCTGGTACAATATTGCCAAGTAGAGTGCACCACCAGCCCCTGCGCACAATGGCAGCTGGTAGTAGGGGAATCCATCAAGGATGCAGGAGAGGTAAAATGCTTGTGCTCTGTTAGGTTTTAAATGAGGAACCCTTTACTTGGATCATTGATTACTTGACTTCTCCATAACTCCAAGAAAAAAATGATATGTCCAACTTTGAAAATTAAGAATCTTATATGACATGATCTCCCCATTCGAGAACAATCTCTGACCAGCAAACTATTTCTTGATATTTGGGAAGAGGAAAAGTCTTGGGAGTCAAATAAAGTTCATGAAACAAAAGTGTGTGGGAAAAAATAAATACCAATGCTTCGCCTTCATAGCACACTCCAGCAAATTGGTATAGAGAGGGAGCCAATTACAAGAGATTTACACAACTGATTGTGAAGATAGTGGTCAGTTGCCAATCAGCTGAGGATAGTACTGGAACAGACCTGAAAACCTTTCTCTTTTTAATATTGACATGAGTGAAGTTTTAAGTTTTAATAAAGTATGACTCACTAATTATGTAAAAAAATTGCAGCTAGTAACAGTGAAGTAACAAATACTACACTTATATTTGTGTAATCAATGTCTTTTAATATGAAATTAGCTTCACTTTTAATAATCCTTTTATTCATAGATATTTAAAAAGAGAACTCTATGTTAACGATTCTGTCCTTCTTCAGTAGTTTACTAACACTCAATCCCCAAAAATCCCAGAGAACAATGACCATCACTCTTCCTGATGAAGGACCATATTTGGCTCTATTTTGGAATATATTCATTCACCTTCTTGTAATCATTGTTTGGATTGCTGCTTTGTCTGGCATATGGTGATGAATACATGTTTTGTCATCAGTGATATACATAGTAGAAAGGTATGAGTTGAATTTGATCATGTTCAAGCAGTCCTTGAGAACTTAATTTGGATATTCTTCTGATTGGTAGGACAAACACAGCCCTTATCACAGTACAAGCTTAATCATGTCAAATATTCATGTAAAATGTTAAGCTTAATGTGATTTTGGCAATGTCAGCAGGTTTACATACACCTCAATTTGTCTGTCATTTAACAAAGTAATAGAGATATTCTCTACAGTCACAGAAGCACATCCCGGACATTCAATATTATAATAGCTGTATTTAATTTCTGCAGTCCAATTGTTTACCATACAAAATAATTTTAAGGAATCTTCCAAAGTGGAAAATAATTCTTCTTCTTCTAATGTTAAACCTTACTACTTAAAATATTTAACCACTTCATTTCACTTTATCCATTTTCAAAAGAAACTCAATTTATTTTGCAGTACTCACCTGATTTTCTTTACTCATTTTTGTGCCAGCTGTTTTTACAAGCATTTATCTCATCTAATTCAAGGTAACTGAGATAAACATTTATAGAAATCAATATGCACACCTTTTATTATTACTATTTGTGCACATTTTCTTAAACGCTGGTTTTATGGTGTGATGCGGGCAGAGGGGAAGAAAAGAGAGCTAACATGCTCTTGTTTCTGCAGAATGCAAATCAAAGAAGCACTTTGGATATTCTGGTAGTTAATAATAATTTATAAGCAAAGATTGCATGTTAGAGCTTTGTTTATTGCAATTGTGAGCCGATTTATCCTAAGACATTATACTGCTTCACAGTGTTAGTTCCAATTTGTTTTTTCAAAATATTTTCACTGTTTTAATTGGAATTATTGCTTAATATTAGCAAGCCACAAACAGCATTAAGGGTTCACTTCAGGGCCGACTTTTATTTTTCTTTACTTTTACTTGTCATCCCTTTAGTTTTTACCATCGTTTCTAAAATACCTAGAAAGCGTGATGTTATTATATAGCACTCAGATTGCGGCATTCTTTGAAGAAAGATTCTTATAATGTGATATATTTTATCAATCGCCAAGTTGCGGCAATATTTGAGTTTTATGAACTGCATGTTGAAATTTATTAAGTGTTGAAAGTTTGTAAGAAATCGACTTTGTAACTTTTCTATCTAGGTTTATTATTTGTATTTTTTAAATTGATTTGGATGATGATTTCCCAGCTGGAACATGAAGATTCCTATCAAGGTGTTGTCTCACACTATTGTCTTTTTCTTCCTCTAAATAATTTAACATGTAATTTGTTTTATTTTGGTAACTTTTTCAACAGATTAAATTTCATTCTCGACCAGTTAATGCAAGATGTTATAGCACAAATGAAATTAAAATCTCTCCAGTGCATTCACTTTCTGAAATTCTAGTAACAATCCCTAAGCATCCAGCTTCTTTGACAATCAAAGTTATTCTTTCACATTCTCTTCCATGACAGTCAAACTTATTCTGTTCCTATTCCCCTAGAGATTATTAATTTTCTTCCCCATAGCAATCATACGTTTATTTATATCTACATCACTCATAGCAACCTATATACACCTCTTATTTAGTTTTACAATTTCATTTCCTAAACTTAATTTAGACATAATATTTACAAACATTCTTTAAATATTTTTAAACTTAAAATAGCATGACAAAACAAATAAATAACTGGTTTTTTTTTTTTCTTTTGAGGCTAAATCTAAAACAACTGTCACAACTTGTATATGCAACACAATAATTAAATTAAAAAAAAATTTAAACTAATTTGCGTATAGCTTTTGGAGACAAGTTGAGGTAGTTGTGATGGATGCAGTAGCTGAAGTGGTTTTAAATTTGTAAATAATCTTGCATGTGCACAGCGCTGTGACAATTGTAACATTTACTACAGTTCATTCCAATCAGAAGTTTAGCTCATGTGATGTAGTTGTGTTTGTTTCCTCTATGCCTTCTTATGAAATAATATTGCATTCAAAAAGCTGACGATAATAGGAGTGATTTACTTTAAGGCACGCTAGAAGAGCAATTACTATTTCTAAAATAATTATGCAGATATCCTGGATAATGTATTTTAAGACAGTGGGCAGATCAGGGAGGGAAGGGAGAACACAGGGATTATCTCTTTAACAACTCACTAGAAAAATAAATCTCGTAATATCCATTTTGATTTCATAAAGAAACCATTTCTGCTAAGAGAAAACTTTTAAATTCTTCAAATAGCATTTAAAATACTCTGAATTTTGTTCAGAAATGGCTTATCTTTCAGAAAATAGCTAATATGCTGTGACACTGATTAAAACCTCCTCTAACAATTCCCATGTGCATCTCATTACCCTCAACCCAAACCTGAAAGATTTGAAGCTTATTATTTCTGTGCCCAATCTGGAAAGTATATATTGCAAATTATGACTTGTAGATTTTAATACTTAATATCATGGAAAAAATATCAATATCTTCTATTTGGAAAAAATGAAGTAAATGAAAGTCAAGTAATAACTCTTACACACAAGGTCATGCACAAAATGCAAAATTTCAGTTTGTTGTCTAGGAGATAATTTTGCATTCACAATAAGCTCTTATTTGGAAAAGAAAGGAAAAAAAAAAAAAAAAACTTTTGAGACGTCTGATTTGATTTTCGAGCTGCAACATAGATATAGACATTATACATACCTTGATGTATGCACAAGGATATATCTTATGGACAGCATCACCCGGAGCACGGCCAGCTTCTCGATCCAAGTAATAGCTCTGAACAAAAACTGAATGATCACTGAGGCAACGAAGCCAAACATCTCCCTCACCTCGAAGATCCAGCTGCACTCCTTTTCCTATATGAAGCCTGTAAAAATATGCATGCATTGCTAGAGGTAGTAGTAAGCATGGAAACAGTAACATCAACATCTGTGTGTTCATCTTCCTATAAATCTTACACATCAGGCAATTAAACTCATTCTGCAGATTGAAGTAACCTATGCAATGTCTTATAATATAAATTAAAACTATAAGTAGTATATAATGAACTAATATTATCATTTTATAGAACACTATTTGAGTCAAGTTTACACTTAATTTCCTTAACCTTTGTTGCTATGGAACATGTTTCACAAACATGTTGACTGAGTTCTCAGCTATGATCACTATTGCAATGTGTTCAACATTAAAAAGAACTGAATATGTAGAGAATACATTTATAAAGGAAAAAATAGACATATTTAATGTATCCATTTATAAGGGCAATCAATGACAATTGATTGTTCTAACACACACAAACCGTGTATAGGCAAACTTTGAAAGGTATAATTAGAACTGAAAAAAATATTTAATATTCATAATATTTAATGCATTTCAAAATTCCCACTAAAAACAATATACTCCACAAGTGGTTTAACAGAGAAAATACAAGATAAGTTGTCAAACATTTTCCTGGCATTATATCATTGCTGAGGGTTAGACAAGTCTGTGAAACATGTTCTATAGCGAAAAAGATTAGTGATTAGTTAAAACTTTGTGCCCCTAACATGAGATGACATACCAGTTCCAGCAAGAAAGAGAAACAAGAAAAAGAGAGCTTTGGGTACCCAGTAGCTGATGATGGAGATAAATGCCCTCAAAAACATTTCAATTGTGTTCCAACATGTAAAAAGTGAAGATGAATGTAAATAAATGTGACTACTTATTCTGAAAAATACTCCAAGAAATGAAGAATACTTCTTTGTTAATAGTGCTTCTGATTTTAATATTTAATTTTTTATATTTAACTGTTTCACTTGAAATATAAAATAATAATATTTGTGTTGAACAACTGAGTCATATTAAAACTTCCCTCATATCATTATTAAACACAGTAATGTGAGTGAAGCTCTAAGTTTCAACAAAGTATGACTTAATAAATCTTTTAATATTGTATATGTTTCATTAACAAAGAAGATATGCACTAGTTCACCACTTTTTGTACCTTATTAGGACAAGTTTTGCGAACATCCTATAGATTTCAAGCTCCACTGCAACCGAAAAGAGATCTAGATATTTGACTGTTGGAAATCTATGCACTTGAAAATCTGGTTCTCATTTAGGAATATCAATATCATTAATTGAATAGAAATTTTTTTGCAAGTTTGATTTTCTTAGAAATATCCATTTCATTGGTTTTATAATGATTTGTATACATTCTAATTCCACCTATGGACTTCAAAAACGTTTTAGCTTTTACACGGGTACAAACAAAAAATTACAGTATCAGCATTTCTTAAATAGCTACACATTATACAAGAGATCCCAATGAAAAAAAAAAAAATCAGGTATATCCACTTAAAATGTACAGATTATTAAATATACAAAGCTAAAAGGAGCACTCGTACCATGTAAAAAGAACATTGGAAACATATCTTTTATAAAATCATAAAGTAAACAGCAGTTGCAATCTATAACAAAATTCCTGAAATAGAAGAACAAGGAGAACTTTCAAAATCAATACACTGTTCAAGCAACTGAATACCTCAAAGGGGGAAAAATAGTCTATATCACATGCATGTAAGCACAAAAGTTTCAGCTTCTATTTGTGGGTTCGTAGAATTAAGTCTTGTTTGCAGAATTTAAAATGCACTTTATTGCAGTAAACAGTAACTTTGTACACCCCTTGCAGCAGTAAAAAGATGTAACACAACAGCAGTCTTCAAGGTAGTCTCGTTCTCAGCTGCACGTAAACAAACGAAAGAATTCGATCCGGTACAGTTCAAACACAGCTGCACAACACCACTCCACTCAACTAGTAACTGACTCTACTCTAACACTTTGCGGGGTTCTTATATCTTCACTCATTGTTCTAGAATATAGTCGATCATTCGATAACAATCATGACACAGTGAGAGAAAGACGGAACTATCTGTCTCTTTCTCTCTCGGCAGCTCCAACCAACAATGCGATCGGGCGACAGTATGCTGAGTTCTTGTACACTGAGCAGTTTTAATACATCACTGAACTGTCCTTTTCATAAAGTTTTAAAAATATAAAATAATTAATTTTTGAAAATGAATACAAAACAAAAATTGAAATTAATGAACTTTGATATGACCCTAAAAGAGAACCCAACCTTCAAGTGCATCAAAGGCTTAATGGATGAAAGCAGTAAGCCCTACCACCAAAATTCTGGATCTGACTTCAATTACAACAGAGCTGAGGATGCAAACAACAATTAGTGAATTAAATTTAAAGGGAGTTGATTAATGACACTAAACAACACTTTTAAATTTTCCCGGAAATTGTTTCAGAGACTTTGCCTCCATCGTCAACCAAACATCGACTGATTTTCAGTGGTATAGCTGGCAATATTTTGTCATAGGTCTTCTCTGGTGGTGGTTCAAGGAACTTGCTGAACAAATCTTTCTGGGGGATGTCGAAATTGAATACTTTGTTCCTATTTTTTGAAATGAAGATTTGTTCCCACGTGGACAGTTCTTGTTTTCCTGATGTATGTTTTAGTAGTTTTGGTTCTGGATTTATGTTGTGGTTTTTTCCCCAAAAATGTGTGGCAACTGCTGATTTTTCTTATTGTTCGTATTTTATGTTCCTAAAGTGTTCCTTTGCTCTTGTTTCTAAATTTCTTATGGTTTTTCCAATATAAATTTGACTACAGTCGCAACATTCAATTTGCTATATACCACAAAATTTAGAAGTGTTGTTTAGTGTCATTAATCGACTCCCTTTAAATTTAATTTATTACAACACTGTTTTCAACACTTCCAAGAAAGGAACAGTTAGTGTACTAGATTAAGTGACAGTATAACTCATAATAAACTTTATTTGGATCTGATGTTCATCACAAAAGAACTGAAAATGTGAATGAGTGTTGTAGAAACTGTACAGAAAGAGTGATAGCCGGACTCACCAAAATTTAACTTTACTCTTTGGTATACAACAATTTTGTGTATCACGTAAGAAAGATACAATAACAACAATAATATTCTGTTGTTTAAGGACTAGATACAACAGCTGATGATGTTAGGAAGATCCTAACGAAACGCGTTCTAGGTAAATACTAGCAATAAATGGAGCATTGAGTATTAGTTCGACTCAAAATTGTATTAACAATAATAATACCTAGCTATAAATTATTTAATTTGCAATGTAATAATGTTTATCAAAAATACTTTTAAAAAAATTGAGAATTCTGTTTCAGAAAAGTACATAAGCAAAAACTTAACCATATATTTTATTGATTCTATATACATACCTAGCCTTTTCACTTTGCTCTGTTCTATGCACATTACTAAGTGCTCCAAGACAGAAACGGTTACCTCCAGAAGGATCCACATAACCATCTACAGTTACATTTGGACAAGATGATGGAACCTTGAAAGTCTCACCCACTTGTGTATCCAATTCAAAATATGCTACTGAGCACCAATACTCAGGAGCAGGCTGAGTAGAAAGGAGACCAGTAAGAGCCCCATCTGAACCCAGCTGAACAGCACTGTGACCCCCTGTAAAACAGCCAAACAGTTCTGTCAAATAGAATTCAAATGAGTTCAGTAGAACAAAAATTGGATGCATGGGGATTTATAAGTTTTCAGAAGTAATGGAATTTACACACAAAATGTTCCAAAATAAAGAGCATAAATTCAGGTTTGTATTCCTCATATACATACAGTAACAAAAGTCCATTACAACATATGACTGTAAATGCCTGGTTTCTGAATTACAACCTTCAAAACAGTGATATGCACAGAAATCTATTTATTAGAGCACATAGTTTTCTTTACAGGCTACAAATAGCTTTAGGAATTAATTTGAACATCACTATTACTAAATATCTCCAAATATCATGTAAACAATAAATATTTTAATTCCTTAGAAGTAGGAAAAGTTTATTACTATACAACCAATGAAGGGAGACTGGGGTATAGGGAAATATGTAGATGTATGTAATAGGCTACAGAGAGAAGCGTGGGCATGAACTAGATTGAGTATACATGAAATACTGGGAGACAAGAAGGGAATCAATCTAGATAGATGTCCTTTCTATGGGAGAGAAGATAAGGAATTAATTTATATATTAGAAAGTGAAGAGACAAGGTTATGAAGATACATAAGAGAATATAAAAACCAAGCAATTATAAAAATAAAGATAATGAAACTAAAGAAAGAAGGAGAATTTATGTGAAAAGCAAGGGAAATAACTAAAAGAGAACATTACCTAAGTTAAGATTCACCATGCATAATCATGGAGTTCAAATGCATGGCGAATTAAGAGATAAAATAGAACTCACAAGATATGTACCTAGTCGAGCCATAAATACTGTCACAAACTTTTGGCTTGGACTGCTGAACCAATTTTATGAGTGGCAAAAGACATTTGTGCTGAAGGTCAGTCTTGACCAGTTCAATAGTGGAAGAGAAAGAGTGAATCTCCTTCGCTTAAGCATGGGGTGAGATCATCACAAAAATAGGGCAGCAGTGATTGATTGCCTTGCACAAGAGTGGAAAGTCACCAATTGAGATTTTCCAACTGCTGAAAAGATCTAAAAATCAGCAAAAGGTTTGTTTATCAGACAATCTAGCAGTTTACTACTGAACAGCAGCATAAGTAATTACCCAAGTGATGGTCGTCCACACAGTATGAGAACAGTGGCAGCTGTAAAAAGCAGTGGAGGCTTGTATGGCTAAATCCATTCCAAAGATTATGGCACAGGAGTCCAACACATCCCCATGATCAATATCAAGGATACTTTCTGAAGACATTGGAGTCAAGGCTTATTGGTAGAACACCGGACATTTCTTAACACCACAGATGAAGCAGGAGGGAACTGAAATCAAGACAGCTCCTGCAGCAGTATCCCAACAATGGATGCTGGAGAATTCTCTTCATCGACAAAAAAAAAAAAAAAAAAAAAAAAAAAATCTTTACCATTAAAGAGTGCCTTAACCACCAGAATGATAGATGTATCGGCAGGTTCTCGGGAAGATATGAGAGAGTTCCTGAAGTCCAGCGGTCACTATCCCTCCTCAGCCTTGATTTGGTAGGGAGTGAGCTATAAAGGCCCCACACAGTTCATTTTTGTGGAAAAGGAGTAAAAATGAATGCCAGAGTAAATGTGGAAGCTGTTCTGGAGCCTACTGTGAAGGACTTGAGTGACACCATGTTCAACAATGATCACTGGACCTTAAAGGCAAGATTCTGCACCGGCTCCTAAGACAAGGATGCCACAAAAGTGGTTACAGGCAAATTTATCAGACTTCATCTACATTTTTAAATTTGAATTTATGAGTCACTATGTTTACACTCAGTCTTCACTTACTTGTTGTTGTATAATTGAAACGTTTTCAAGATCATTCGATCTCATCATCAGCTGTTTGGTGACTAGATGAACCTTCCTCTTCTTCCACTACTACGGAGTTCCGATCACTCTGCCATCTGGTGTTAGGGGCACTAAGTTTTAATACTTCATTTAATGCCGGGATTTCAAAATTTATAACTTTATCACGGTTTTTGTTTATGAAAATTTTTTCCCAAATATCCAATTCTATGGGTGTACTTAAAGATTTTAACAGTTTAATGTTGTGGCCAATGTTGTGGTTTTCTGTCCAAAAATGGTGTGAAACTGCAGATTTTTCTGTTTGTTTCAACTTAATGTTCCTCTGGTGTTCTTTTTGCCTGGTTAACATGTTTCTCTTAGTTTTTCCTATGTAGCTTTTTTCACAGGTTTCACAATTAATCTGATAAATTCCTGATTTCAAATTGTTGGGGATTGTATTTTTCAGTGGTTTATTTAGCAGGTTCCTCAGAGTGAATTTGTTTTGGGGTGCTAGTTTTATGTTTAGTCTTTTGAAGATTCGTTCAAATTTTCTAAAAGCCCATGGATGGTAGGTGAATTTTCTATATTGCCAATTTGTGTTATTAAGTGGTGTGAGAGTGGTATTTTTTGATCTTATCTTCAGTTTTTCTTTCCTCTTTATCATATTCCTTATGATGGCTGGGTTGAATCCATTTAATATCGCTATGTCTTTTATGTGTTGTTGTTCTTTCAAAAATTCATCCTTACTCAGTGGGAGGTTGTATAGCCGGTGAATTAGACTTCTAAAGGCAGCTAGTTGATGTAAAACTGGGTTGTATTCATTTTTCTTTATGTAATTATCTATGTGTGTGGGCTTCCTGTATATTCCAAAATCTACACCATGATGATTTCTAGTTATCTTGAGGTCCAGAAAGGGTAGGGTGTTGTCTCTTTCTACTTCCATAGTAAATTGGATGTGATTATCTTGCAGGTTTAGTAATTTTAGAGAATCTTCTCTAAGTTTTTCTGGAATGATAGCAAAAATATCATCAACATATCTCTGCCAAAATTTATAAATCTGTGGGAAGGCCTTTACTATGTGTGTTTCAAAATAGCTCATGTGTAGGTCTGCTAAATATACAACAATCAATCAATTGATTGTATACAATCAATTATACAACAACAAGTGAAGACTGAGTGTAAACATAGTGACTCATAAATTCAAATTTAAATATGAAGAATACTTCACTGTTAATAATGCTTCTGCTTTTAATATTCATCTACATTGCTGAGTGGCCTTCTGATAGTCCCGACTAAAACCCTCTGGACTTCAAACCGTAGTCATAACTAGAAGGAAATACTCTGCAAGAAAAGACACCCTTTGCTTGAAGCATTCCTTAATGGCAGCAGTGATAGAATTTCAGACTGATACTATCTTTTCTGCAATACATGACTGGCCCAAGAGACTCAAAGCCTGTGTGCATGCCAGTGATGGACATTTTGAAAACTGATAGGTGCAAATTGTGAATAATGTATGTGGTTATGACATATTGAAAGAAAATTGAAAAACCTTAAACCCTATTTCATTTTCAGTTTGACTCTATCTATCCAAAACCTTAGTCTATACACAGCTACAATGAAGAAACTATTAATTTCTATCCATTAACCGCAACACCTGGGGCTCTGGCTGGAAGGCTTACTACAGAGGGCGGCCGATCACCTGACCGCAGAGCAGCTAGAGGATCCATTAACCGCAACACCTGGGGCCCTGGCTGGAAGGCTTACTACAGAGGGCGGCCGATCACCTGACCGCAGAGTAGCTAGAGGAGGTTCGACAACTGTTGAGACGATACCAGCACGTTTTCAGCCAAGGTAACAGCGACTATGGCCACACGGACCGAGTGCTTCAGCGCATCGACACCAAAGATGGCAGGCCTATTCGGCAACCATGTAGATGGTTCCGCTGGCAAAACAAGTGGCAGTGCGGGACATGCTGGAGGACATGAGATCCAGGGCAGTGATTGAAGAGCCTTTGGTGTTCCCCTGTAGTCTTGGTGAAGAAGGATGGTGAGCTACGCCTCTGCGTGAACTACAGGAAGCTGAACGCTGTCAAGGACTATTTCCCCTTACCCCAGATTGGCGACACCCTGGACACGCTTGCTGGTGCGCAGTGGTTCTTGAACCTAGACCTGAAGTCAGGTTACTGGCAGGTGGCTCTAGACCCGAGAGACAAGGAGAACACCACATTCTCGACAGGCCAAGGGCTTTGGCAGTTCACAGCTATGCCCTTTGGCCTCTGCAACGCACCAGCTACCAACGCCTCAGAGTCAGTAATGAGAGGATTGACTTATGGTGCCTGCCTATACCTGGACAACATCATCGTCGGTAAGACCTTCGAAGACCATATCGACAACCTGAGCCTGGTGTTACAGAGACTGCAGGCGACCATCCTGAAGCTGAATACGAAGAAGTGTCAGATCTTCGGCAAGGAAGTTAACTACTTTGATCACATAGTCTCACCAACCGGAGTGGCCACAGACCCGGACAAGACACAGGCCGTGAGAGATTAGCCTCACCCAAAGGATAAGCAAGAATTGTGCAGTTTCGTGGGACTGTGCAGTTATTACCAGTTTCATAAAGGCCTTCTCCAACATCACCAAGCCCCTCACTTGCCTGACAGAACACTGGCCTTATGTGTGGACAGAGGATGCCATAGATGCTTTCCAGCGGTTGAAGCAGACACTTTGCAGTGCTCCTATTTTGGGATTCCCACAACCAGGTGGCACCTTCATTGTGGACACCAATGCCAACAACCATTGCACTGGAGATGTCCTATCCCAAGTCCAGGACAGCCAGGAGTGAGTGAGCCTACTGCAGCAAGATGCTGTCCAAGGCAGAGAAGAACCACTGCATCACCCGGCAAGAGCTACTGGTGGTAGTGAAGACCTTGGAGCACTTCCACAAGTACCTGTATGGTCAGCCATTCCACCTGAGGATGGACCACTTCACCCTAACCAGGCTACTTAGTTTTAGAAACCTGCAGGGCCAGACAGCCCGTTGGGTCCAGAGGCTGCAGGAGTACGACTTCACCTCTGAACTTCATAGAGGGAAGAGCCACGCCAATGCAGATGCCATGTCCGGAAGGCCCTGACCAGAAGAGTGCGGCCAGCGCACAAGAGTGGAAGAGAAGGAGCATGCCGTAGCTGTCAGAGTGATCACGACAGTGCCTGCGGACAGAGACAGGCCTGAGGAGGGAGCACCTGGCAGACACCGATTTGGGGCCACTCTTGAGGGAAGGGAGGCAGGGACAAGACCAACCTGGGAGGACATCGCACCCAGAAGCGCTGCATACAAGTCATACTGGCCCAATGGGACTCTCTGAAGACCAAAGAGGGCGTGCTGTTCTGGGTATGGGAATCACCCAATGGGAAGATGCAGAGACAGCAGTTGGTACTTCCCCGGAGTAAGTTCTCGGAAGACTTGGAGGAAGTACACGTCGGTACTTCAGGAGGACACCTGGGAGCAAACCGAACGATCAAAAAACTCCGACAGTGCTACTACAGGCTAAGGCTCCGAGCAGATGCTGAGAGATGGTCCCGTCAATGTCACGTGTGCGCGGCGAGTTGCAGCCCCCAAACTAGGAGACGAGGTTGAATGCAACAGTAAAATGTTGGAGCGCCTTTCAAAAGCATCGCTGTTGACATAGCTGGACCATTCCCAGTGTCCGACGAGGCAACAAGTACCTGATGGTGGCCGTGGACTACTTCACCAAGTGGCCGGAGATGTATGCCATCCCGAACCAGGAGGCAAAGACGATTGCAGACTGCCTCGTGGAGCCACCGTTCTGCCATTTTGGGGTCCCATTAGAACCGGGCACCAATTTGAGAACCACCTGATGAAGGAGGCACTGGAAAGACTTGGGATGAGCAAGACCCGCACAACACTTTTACATCCGCAGCTGGACGGCATGGTTGAAAGGAACATCAAGACCCTACAAGATCATCTGAGGAAGGTCTTGGCCAGCCATCAATGAGACTGGGACATCAAGGTGCTACTGTTCTTGCTAGCTTACCGCTTGTCAACACACGATACCACTGGGATGACGTATGTGAACTTAATGTTCGGCCGAGAGCTATGCCTCCCTTGTGACCTGGCTTTTGGGAGCCCCCCGGAAGCGAAACAGCCAGCAACTGAGTATATGGAGAACCTCGTGGACCATCTCCACGACATACATGAGATAGCTCATCAGAACATCCAGATGGCGAGCGACCGCATGAAGACCCGGTGCGACAGGCAAGCCAACAGCCAAGGATTCCAGCAAGGTGATCTAGTCTGGTTGTACTGCCCTACCCGGACCAAAGGACACTGCCCAAAACTTCAACAATGTGGCAGGATCGTACCGGGTGATAAAGAGAATTAACGATGTGGTCTACCACATCCAGAAGGTGCCCCGAGGAAAGATGTTGGTGGTACACCTGGATCATCTGGCACGTTACGATGGTGCTGTTCAGGACGACCAGCCTTGACGAAGGAGTAGTGTTGCCGATCGCATTGTTGGTTGGTGCTGCAGCCGCAACCAGCTGCCGGCGCATGGGCGAGTCCTGAATGCTTGCCAAGAGAGAGAAAGAGACAGTGATAGTCTGGAATTTATTGCTCCCATCGTGATTGTTATCGAACGATCGGCGGCTTTCTAGAACAATGACTAGAGGTATAAAAGCCGACAGTGTTAGTTACTAGTCAGTTGCTGGTTCAGATGAGTTGTGTTGTGCAGCAGTACCACAGCAAATTCTTTTGTTTGTGTGGTAGTGGAATGAGACGTCCTTGAAGACTATGGTTTGTGTATGTCACATCATTTTTATTACTGCAAGGGGTGTACACAGTTACTGATTACTGAAATAAAGAGCATTTTAAATTTCTGTAAACAAAACTTTTAATTCTATGAACCCACAAAGTCACAGTATTGTCACCCAATTAGGGAAAGGGATGACTGGCGACCGCTGGAAGGACCCCGAGACAGCTGGGGCACGCCCACTCATCAGTCTCTGTCACTAACTGAGGGGGAAGGTTGGAAGAAGTGTCGCTTGCGCTGCCGGCCCCTTCCCTCTCTTCCACGGCCATCTGGAACCTTCCTTTGGAAACCAGAGACTTCTAGAAAAACAGTGACATTCCTATAAAAAAGGGTTTCAGAGAGACAGTCAGTCAGTTCTTGGGGTAAGGACGCAGTGCTAATGAGAAGACCGTACGTAATTACGAGTGCAATTGTAACGGACGAACTGGTGAACCGTAATTGTGTGCATTACGTAATTTTATGTAATTGGCAAGTGTTTAACTGTAAGTCGGTGGAAATAAAGAACATTTTTGAGTGGTGAAATTGGACTTTTCATTTCACGAACCCACAAAGTCACACTGGTGTCAGGAAGCGGGAAGATAACATCACCGAGCATTACAACCATGGACGCGGCATTGGAGAAAATTTTGGAGAAGATGATGGAAATGAAGGCGGAACTGACAGAAATGAAGACGGCAAATGAAAACCTCGCTGCAAAAACAGAAGCGGCAAACGACAGCATCACCGGGAAGATGGAAGAAATGATGGCCGAATTAACAGCGAAGACGGAAACGGCTAACAGCAACTTGGCCACGACAATGACCTCAAAGATGGCCGAACTGACCACGGAAATGAAGGTGGCGAACGAGGCTCTCGCCGCCAAATTTGAAGAACAGTTGGCCGGCGTGAGGGATGACGTGACGGAGCTGGGCAAGCGGATGGGCCAAGTGGACGAGCGCGTCGAGGACCTAGCGAGCCGCGTTAACGACCTGGAAGGGAAAGCCGACGGCAGCGTGAAGTCCCTGAACGCCATGGTGGAGGACGTCGTCGGCAGGAAGCTGAAGGATTTGAAGGCCGACTCGCCGGGACGCGACACAACATCTGCGCGCGTCAAACCTCCCAAGTATGACGGCGCGTCAACGTTTGAGGTCTTCCGCCGCCAGTTCGACACAGTGGCCAGGCACAACGGATGGTCACTGGAGGAGGCCACACAGTTAATAGCCAGCCTCCAGGGAAGAGCCGCGGAAGTCCTAAACGCGGTGCAGACGACGGCGGCGCCCAAGGACATCTGGGAAGCCCTGGAGGATCGCTTCGGGAACCACCGCTTAGCCGCAGCATACCGCAGCCAGCTAAAGGCAAGGTCACAAAAGCCGGGGGAGACGCTGCAGGAGTTCGCCATTGCGATCGAGCAGCTGGCTAGCAAGGCCTTGGTTGACCTGCCACTGGAGTTCGTATCCCGGGAAGCCGCCTACAATTTTGTCGACGGGGTACGGGACACAGAGATTCGTCAGCGCCTAATGCTCGGGGAATATAAAACCATCCACGAGGCGCTGACAGCGGCATTAAGGATGGAGGCGGCCAAAATAACATCCATCCCGACGTCGAGAACGAGGAGTGTCCGCTACGCCGGAGACAGAAGACCAGCTGAGGGACACCGGCGAACACCTAGTGGCCTGTGTTGGGGGTGTGGACAGCCCGGACACCTGCAGAGAGACTGCCCACACCAGGAAGAGCAGCCGGAAAAACGAGTAAGGGCCGTCGTGGAGAGGGGCACGTCGGCGCCATCACCACCATCCCCTCGAGTGACACTGCGCGCCGTCAGCCGACGTATGGATGACAGCCTCATCGCGGACGGTTGGATAAGAGGAAAGCCGTGCCGCGTGCTGGTGGACACCGGGGCGGCCGTGACCATCATCAGACCTGATGTGGCGAAGGGTTTGCCGACAAGGAAGCCAAGCCGGCCATACCAGCTTGTCACGGCATCGGGCGACACCTTGCCTGTGGAGAGGGAGGCCCTGCTGGAGCTGAACTTGGGACGGAGTGCCGTGCGTCTGTGGGTGTTCGTCGCAAAGGTGGCTGAGGAGGTGATTCTGGGACTGGATGCCCTCAGGAGCCACGAGGCGACGGTCGACGTCGGCAAGAAGGTCCTGCGGCTTAACAGAGAAGAGGTTATACTCCGTCAACCTGAAGAGCGCCTTGGAATTTGCAGGGTCGTCTTGGACGAAGACGTGGTTGTCCCCGCGAGGAGCGAGGTGGTGGTGACGGCGCGACTGGAGGGCCAGAGAACCAGGAACATGATGCTGGACCAGAAGACGCCTGTAAACGGACTGTGTGTAGCCAGGGCATTGCTGCCGTGCCGAGAGGAGGTGCCCGTGAGACTGCTAAATCCTAAGGACGCCGATCACGACGTCCAGGCCGGGACGGAGTTGGGAATGTGCGAGCCCGTGGTGAGCGTAACAGCTATCGACGAGACACAGAAGCCGGCGCCGAAGCAACACCTGGGGCCCCGGCTAGAAGGCTTGGTGGAGAGGACGGCCGACCACCTGACCACAGAACAGCTGGAGAAGGTTCGACAACTGCTAAGGCGGTATCAGCGCGTCTTCAGCCAAGGTGATAGTGACTACGGCCGCACGGACAAAGTGCTTCACCGCATCGACACCGGGGACGCCCGGCCTATTCGGCAACCACATAGACGCGTTCCGCTGGCGAAGCAAGGGGCGGTACGAGACATGCTGGAGGACATGAGATCCAGGGGAGTGATTGAAGAGTCTGACAGCCCTTGGTGTTCCCCTGTAGTCTTGGTGACAAAGAAGAACGGCGAGCTGCGCTTCTGCGTAGACTACAGAAAGTTGAACGCCGTCACCCGGAAGGACTGTTTTCCCTTACCCCGGATTGACGACACCCTGGACACGCTAGCTGGTGCACAGTGGTTCTCGACCCTGGACCTGAAGTCGGGCTACTGGCAGGTAGCTCTAGACCCGAGAGACAAGGAGAAGACTGCATTCTCGACGGGCCAAGGGCTCTGGCAGTTCACGGTTATGCCCTTTGGCCTCTGCAACGCACCAGCTACCTTCCAGCGCCTTATGGAGTCAGTGATGAGAGGGCTGACTTACGATGCCTGCCTGCTATACCTGGACGACATCATCATCGTCGGGAAGACTTTTGAAGATCACCTCGAGAACCTGAGTAAGGTGCTACAGAGACTGCAAGCGATCAACTTGAAGCTGAACGCGAAGAAGTGCCAGCTCTTCCGCAAGGAAGTTAACTACTTGGGCCACATAGTCTCGGCAACCGGAGTGGCCACAGACCCGGAGAAGACACAGGCTGTGAGAGATTGGCCTCGCCCAAAGGATAGGAAAGAGTTGCGCAGTTTCCTGGGGCTGTGCAGTTATTACCGCCGCTTCATAAAGGGGTTCTCCAACATCGCAAAACCCCTCACCCGCCTGACGGAGGAACACCGGCCTTATGTGTGGACAGAGGACGCCGAAAACGCTTTCCAGCACCTAAAGGAGACCCTGTGCTGTGCTCCAATTTTGGGTTTCCCACAACCGGGTGGCGCCTTCATTGTGGACACCGACGCCAGCGACCATTGCATTGGAGGTGTCCTGTCGCAGATCCAGGACGGCCATGAGCGGGTGATAGCCTATTACAGCAAGACGCTATCCAAGGCAGAGAAGAACTACTGCGTCACCCGACGGGAGTTACTGGCAGTAGTAAAGACATTGGAGCACTTCCACAAGTACCTGTATGGTCAGCCATTCCACCTGAGGACTGACCATTCCGCCCTAACCTGGCTATTGACCTTTAAGAACCTGGAAGGCCAGACAGCACGTTGGGTCCAGAGGCTGCAGGAGTACGACTTCACCTCGGAACATCGTAGAGGGAAGAGCCACGGTAACGCAGACGCCATGTCCCGAAGACCCTGTCCAGAAGAGTGCGGCCAGTGCACAAGAGTGGAAGAGAAGGAGCGTGCCGCAGCAGTCCGAGTAGTTGTGGCAGTGCCTGCTGAAGGCTGGGATAGCGCAGGCCTGAGGAGGGAGCAGCTGGCGGACGCAGATTTGGGACCACTCTTGAGGGAAGTGGAGGCAGGGATGAGACCAACCTGGGAGGACATCGCACCGAGGAGCGCCACCTACAAGTCGTACTGGGCCCAATGGGACTCGTTGAAGACCAGAGAGGGCGTGCTGTTCCGGGTATGGGAATCACCCGATGGGAAGACGCAGAGAGAGAAGTTGGTACTTCCCCGGAGTAAGGTCCCGGAAGTCCTGGAGGAAGTGCACGCCGGTACTTCGGGAGGACACCTGGGAGCGAACCGAACGATTGACAAACTACGGCAGCGCTACTACTGGCTGAGACTCCGAGCAGATGCTGAGAGATGGTGCCGTCAGTGTCACGTGTGCGCGGCGAGTCGTGGCCCCCAGACTAGGAGCCGGGGTCGCATGCAGCAGTACAACGTCGGAGCGCCATTCGAGCGGATCGCCGTTGACATTGCTGGACCGTTCCCAGTTTCCGACCGAAGCAACAAGTACCTGATGGTGGTCGTGGACTATTTCACCAAGTGGCCGGAGGTGTATGCCATCCCAAACCAAGAGGCAAAGACAATCACAGACTGCCTCGTGGAGCAAGTGTTCTGTCGATTTGGGGTGCCGTTAGAGCTACACAGTGACCAGGGAACCAACTTTGAGTCCAACCTAATGAAGGAGGCACTACAAAGGCTTGGGGTGAACAAGACTCGCACTACGCCTCTACATCCCCAATCGGATGGCATGGTCGAAAGGTACATCAAGACCTTAGAGGAACACCTGAGGAAAGTCGTTGCCAGCCATCAGCGAGACTGGGACGTCAAGGTGCCACTGTTCTTGCTGGCCTATCGCTCGTCTACACACGACACAACTGGGATGACGCCAGCCAGCTTAATGTTCGGCCGAGAGTTACGCCTCCCTTGTGACCTGGCTTTTGGAAGCCCTCCGGAAGCGAAACAGCCAGCGACCGAGTATGTGGAGAACTTGGTGGACCATCTCCACGACATGCACGAGATGGCTCGCCAGAACATCCAGAAGGCGAGCGACCGCATGAAGACCAGGTATGACAGGCAAGCCAACAGCCAAGGGTTCCAGCAAGGTGACCTGGTCTGGTTGTACCGTCCTACCCGGACCAAGGGACGCTGCCCGAAGCTCCAGCAGCCATGGCAAGGACCGTACCGGGTGGTGAAGAGGATTAACGACGTGGTCTACCGCATCCAGAAGGTTCCCCGAGGGAAGATGTTGGTGGTACACCTGGATCGTCTAGCCCGCTACAATGGTGCTGTTCGGGACGACCAGCTTTGAGGAGGGAGCAGTGTCACCCAATTAGGGAAAGGGATGACTGGCGACCGCTGGAAGGACCCCGAGACAGCTGGGGCACGCCCACTCATCAGTCTCTGTCACTAACTTAGGGGGAAGGTTGGAAGAAGTGTCGCTTGCGCTGCCGGCCCCTTCCCTCTCTTCCACGGCCATCTGGAACCTTCCTTTGGAAACCAGAGACTTCTAGAAAAACAGTGACATTCCTATAAAAAAGGGTTTCAGAGAGACAGTCAGTCAGTTCTTGGGGTAAGGACGCAGTGCTAATGAGAAGACCGTACGTAATTACGAGTGCAATTGTAACGGACGAACTGGTGAACCGTAATTGTGTGCATTACGTAATTTTATGTAATTGGCAAGTGTTTAACTGTAAGTCGGTGGAAATAAAGAACATTTTTGAGTGGTGAAATTGGACTTTTCATTTCACGAACCCACAAAGTCACAGTATATTATATTGTAGTCAAACAAAGATATGGAGAGAGCAGGCCAATTGGGGCAATTTGGGGGGCGAAGTAGTAATCAGAAAAATTTTGTCAGTAAAGGGGAAAAGAACAGGAGAAATATAGGGAAAGTTAAAGAGAAATGGTTAAGAACAATTAAGAGAAAAATGTAGATTAGGATAGGTGAAATGGCAAAATGTGTAAAAAGAAGTAGAGGGCCTCCAATACACAAAAACCTAGGGTTAGGTGTATGGGGATCAAATTATTATTCATTGGCAAGCAAAATGGTAGAATTTTCAGCATTTAGGAATATATGGCATTTTCCAGTATGGATTTTGTAATTGTAATCTTGATTTCGTATTTCCATTTGATGATGTAAAAGGATAGATAAGAAATAAATTACAAATTACAAAATTAAAATTTAATTACTTTATCAAAAGTATTAAATATTTTTATGTAACCAATTAGCTAAATAAGTGGGTGAATTTATACAGCTTTATAATGGTACTCATTTTATTTATTTCCATGCTTGTGAATTTTAGGAGCAGCATAAATTCTAGGCAAAACAGGATTACTAACTTTTACAATATGTTTTTCTTTATTTGATATAATTTTTACTTCATTAAGCATTTTATTAAAATTTGAAGCACAAGATTTTAGAGGTTCATGACTGATTCTTATAAAATTTTCAGCTTGAAGTGTAAGTTCCACTCTATTAATATAACAAAATTTATCTAAGATTACAATCCTATTACCTCTGTCAGCTTTAACACAAATTAAATCCTTATCACTTAATGATTTAACAATCTTTTTATTATGTTTAAACATAGCATCTGAGGATGCAGTAGGAGGAGGACTTTGAAGATGGATTGCCTATGCCATGAAGTGAAGAAGAACAAACCAGAAAATAAATTAACATAGAATTCCAATGTGTAAGGTCTATGGTACAATGAAGCACAAAATTAATATAATTTTAAGTTGAACTAATACTCAATGCATCATTTGTTGCTAGTATTTGCCTAGAATATTATACTAGCAATAAATGGAGCATTGAGTATTAGTTTGACTCAAAATTGAATATTAGCATTCATTAGAATGTCTAATGATGAGCTAGCTAATAACTAACTAATGATTATCTGTTATTATTTTACCTCTTATAAGGAACTTTAAGTATTCAAATCTCTTAAACCAGCCATTATGAGCAACTTTCTTTCCTGTATTAACCATTATTTTTTCACCAAATTATCCAGAAATTAGATTTGGAAATATTACCTATTCATCATACGTCTATCATACAGCCAATGAGACCCGAGTAGATAGGATTAGGCTACGTTATGAAACATCTCTTACTTGTGAATATTATCAAAACGGTTAAGTGAAACATCAGTTACAAGCACACTACAGACGAAGTGTCACAAAAACTGACTACAAGTATTTTTTTCACACTAAAGAAACTGATATACATCACCACTCTTCCTATGAATTAAAGAAACTCACAATATCCTGGATGGTGAGAGCGAGGATCAGGTGGCTGCATACTCTGGGTATATGTTAGTGTGTTATTCCCAGTCCATGTTCCCTGTGCTCCTGTGAATGGAGGTGGAGGTGGCTGCTGTGGTGGTTGTTGTTGTTGCTGCTGCTGCTGTTGTTGTTGTTGCTGCTGCTGCTGTTGTGGTTGTTGTGGGGCTGGTGGTGCCTGCTGCGGCTGTGTAGGGGATGCAGCACTTATTGGACCTGTCAACAAGTTGCAAAATTATTACAGTACAATCAAAAGAAGATATTCAACCTTTACAGATCAAGGTGCAGAAAATATGAAAGTTCCTTGTTGTGAGTTTTCTAAGGTCCATGAAATGAAACAGAAATTAAAACTTACATTCTAAAAAGAGCATTTACTAACACAACTAGTCCCCTAGATCTTTCTGATTATGAACTTGACTTACATTTAACAAAGAAACCTGAGCATGCCTCTGTAGCTTAAGTGGTAGCATATGCACCTCACATTCAACAGATCCCGAGTTAGACTCTCGGTTATGCTGAGTTATCCAAATAACGGTTTTTCCAGGCTTTTCGCTTATCCTGAAAGATGAATGTTGGGTAACTCTAAGAACAGTGGGCTCATTGAGAATCATTTAAATCATTTCATTCTATGTTCGATATGACTTGACATTGGAGAACATAAAAAAAAAGAAAGAAAGAAAGGAAAAGGGGGGGGGGGGGGAAAGAAGAATAAAAGAAACCTGAATATCTTTCAAAATGAATATCAAGGAAAAAATAAATTTAAGATATACTGCTAAAGAGTAGTTACATGTATTTTACTGATGGATTTAGTTATCAAATAATGCTACAACTGCTGATGCAGTATGCTCACTTTTCTCCTAATAGAGAGGATTACATTTAGATTCTGCACATAACAGTGAAGGGTCAGTAATTCTTACCAGCTTACAAAACAATCTGTATTGAATTCAGAAATCTTAGAAGGCATCATATTGTATGATTCAAAAGAATTAAAAAATCCTAAAATATGCCACAAAATATCAGTAACCAAAATAAATCAAATGATAGTTCTGCACTGGATTGCTCTTAATGCAGAGAAAAAGAAATGAAGCAGGCAATTCTGTGCCCAGAAAAATGCAGCACAATCATCTCAAAATAATCTTAACTATTATTGTTATTATTCAATCAAAACAGTAATTAATCCACGGCAAAGCGAGGAGGCCTACCAGAAAAAATGCGCTTATCACACATACAGGGCAAGTTCAGTGTATGTATACTCTGTTCAGATGCAATTACAGCAACTGTCATACATTGGCAGGAGCAAGATACTGTGTATATATAATGTGATTGAATATTATAAGGAGAGAGAGAAGAGGGAATCAAAATCCCTTTGTGATTTCTCAGTAAATACTGTGAGGTATTGTGTGATATTGTACTTATAGCACTTTAATCCTTCAGATATGTTGAATTACAGTCAGTAGAACTATTGTTTTATCTTTCATTTCTGTGGCATGTTTTGTATTCAGTAACTATGTTGCGGGTGGGGGAATTATTTATATATAATGGGATGTAAACTAAAACTATTAACGTCATTATTTTTATTTATATTTTTATTCAGGTTCATCATTATTAAACTAACATGAGATTGCTTTTTATTTGTAACTGTAATATCTAAAATATTATATATATAAACACAATTTTGTATAGCTTAACATTATGATTCTTATAAATCATGTGTTTATATTGTCACCCTGGCGGTAGACTCGCAAAGCCGATGAACAAATGGTGGCCGGTGGAGATTCGGGAAACTTCGGAGCCGATCATTACCGGAAGAGACAGTTGAGAGTAGTGTTTTGAGAAAATAAACAGTTTTTTGAGGTTGCTAGCAAACTGTAAGGTGAAGAATGTATTTGCTACGAAAATAAAGTGTAGTTTTTGTGTTTTGTAACCTCGTCTTGTTATTTCACGAACCTGCAAAGTCACAACTGGTGTCAGGAGTGGGATATACGACAATGGAAGCTGCATTGGCAAAGATATTAGAGAAAATGGAAGAAATGAAGACGGCAAATGAAAACCTCGCTGCAAAAACAGAAGCGGCAAATAACAGCCTGGCCGCGAAGCTGGAGACTACAAATGACAACCTGGCCGCGGAGTTGAAACAAATAAAGACCGAATTGACCACAGAAATGAGGGCAGCGAACGACAGCCTGGCCACGGAGATGAAAGCGGCAAACGAGGCCCTTGCCGTGAAGTTTGAAGAACAGTTGGCCAGCGTGAGGGATAACGTGACGGAGCTGGGCAAGCGGATGGGCCAAGTGGACGAGCGCGTCGAGGACCTGGCGAGCCGCGTTGACGACCTGGAGGGAAAGGCCGACACCAGCGTCAAGTCCCTGAACGCCATAGTAGAGGACGTCGTCGGCAGGAAACTGAAGGATTTGAAGGCCGACGCGCCGGGACGCGACACATCGGCGCGCGTCAAACCGCCGAAATATGACGGCGTGTCAACATTTGAGGTCTTCCGCCGCCAGTTCGACACAGTGGCCAAGCACAACAGATGGTCACCGGAGGAGGAGGCCACACAGCTAATAGCCAGCCTCCAGGTACGGGCCGCGGAAGTCCTAAACGCGGTGCAGACAACGGCGGCGTCCAAGGACATCTGGGAGGCCCTGGAGAACCGTTTCGGGAACCACCGCTTAGCCGCAGCGTACCGCAGCCAACTAAAGGCAAGGTCACAGCAGCCGGGGGAGACGCTGCAGGAGTTCGCCATAGCATTTGAGCAGCTAGCTGGCAAGGCCTTGGTTGACCTGCCACTGGAGTTCGTATCCCGGGAAGCCGCCTACAACTTTGTCGACGGGGTACGGGACACGGAAATTCGTCAGCGCCTAATGCTCGGCGATTATAAAACCATCCACGAGGCGCTGACAGCGGCATTAAGGATGGAGGCGGCCAAGGTAGCATCTATCCCGACGTCGAGAACGAGGAGTGTCCGCTACGCCGGAGACAGAAGACCAGCTGTGGGACGCCGGCGAACACCTAGTGGCCTGTGTTGGGGGTGTGGACAGCCCGGGCACCTGCAGAGAGACTGCCCACACCAGGAAGGGCAGCGGGAAGAACGAGTAAGGCCCGGCGTGGAGAGGGACACGTCGGCGCCATCACCACCATCCCCTCGAGTGACGCTGCGCGCCGTCAGCCGGCGTATGGATGACAGCCTCATCGCGGACGGCTGGGTAGGAGGAAAGCCGTGCCGCGTGCTAGTGGACACTGGGGCAGTCGTGACCATCATCAGACCTGACGTGGCGAATGGTTTGCCGACGAGGAAGCCGAGCCGACCATACCAGCTTGTGTTGGCATCGGGCGACACCTTGCCTGTGAAGAAGGAGGCCCTGCTGGATCTGACCTTGGGACGGAGTGCCGTGCGTCTGTGGGTGTTCGTCGCGAAGGTGGCTGAGGAGGTGATTCTGGGACTGGATGCCCTCAGGAGCCACGAGGCGAAGTTCGACGTCGGCAGGAAGGTCCTGAGGCTCAACGGAGAAGAGGTTATACTCCGTAAACCAGAAGAGCGCCTTGGAATTTGCAGGGTCATCTTGAACGAAGACGTGGTTGTCCCCGCGAGGTGATGGTGACGGCGCGACCAGAAGGCCAGGCAGCACGTTGGGTCCAGAGGCAGCAGGAGTACGACTTCACCTCGGAACATCGCAGAGGGAAGAGTCACGGTAACGCGGACGCTATGTCCCGAAGACCCTGTCCAGAAGAGTGCGGCCAATGCACAAGAGGAGGGGAAGGAGCGTGCCGCAGCAGTTCGAGTAGTCACGGCAGCGCCTGCGGATGGCTGGGATAGCGCAGGCCTGAGGAGGGAGCAGCTGGCGGATGCAGACTTGGGGCCACTCTTGAGGGATGTGGAGAACCTGGTGGACCACCTCCACGACATGCACGAGATAGCTCGCCAGAACATCGAGAAGGCGAGCGACTGCATGAAAACCCGATACGACAGGCAAGCCAACAGCCAAGGGTTCCAGCAAGGTGACCTGGTCTGGTTGTACCGCCCGACCCGGACCAAGGGACGCTGCCCGAAGCTTCAGCAGCCATGGCAAGGACCGTACCGTGTGGTGAAGAGGATTAACGACGTGGTCTACCGCATCCAGAAGGTGCCCCGAGGAAAGATGTTGGTGGTACACCTGGATCGCCTGGGCCGCTACGAAGGCGCTGTTTGGGACGACCAGCCTTGAGGAGGGAGCAGTGTCACCCTGGCGGTAGACTCGCGAAGCCGATGAACAAATGATGGCCGGTGGAGATTCGGGAAACTTCGGGGCCGATCGTTACCGGAAGAGATTGTTGAGAGTAGTGTTTTGAGAAAATAAACAGTTTTTTGAGGTTGCTAGCAAATTGTAAGGTGAAATGTATTTGCTACGAAAATAAAGTGTAGTTTTTGTGTTTTGTAACCTCGTCTTGTCATTTCACAAACCCGCAAAGTCACAATATTAAGCCAATGGTCTATTTATATAGGTTAATCATGCTTCAAAAAATTAGTTGTTTTACAATGTATTTCCTATAATTACGGGAATTACTTAATAAGAAAACCTTTCTATTAATGCCAGAGAGATTTTTTTTTTTGTAATTAGAAGACTAAAAGAACTAATAATTATTGGGAAAAGGAATAGGTCACTGAAACAAAAAGCTCTAGGTTGATGATTTGTATACGATAATAACAATGATAGTGAAACATCTTTCAGTGATAGAACATTGGTGATGATATATGACATGCCTTTGCCAGTTAAGTAGATCACCTTTTTAGAATTATTAGTTTTGTACAGATTGATCACACCAGAAAATAAGTTTTATTACCATGCACCTCCTGTAAGTGTAATAGTCATTTAATAACAAAATTGAAGTAACTAATTTAGCTGGTCTTCTCTTTCTTATTTTCCGTTATTAAAATTTCAGAAGATAGGGCTGTTTAGCTTCATTTTCATTTTTTGAAAAATATTACAATACATAATTACATGGATACATATATAATGCACTTATAATCATTAAGGTTATTTTTTATTATTATGCACCCGTGTTGTGTATAATAATTGGGTAAACGTACTCGTCAGACACAGCAGCTTCCTAGTGCCCTAATTGTGTTTTGTAACTTACTGAATGCCAACTTACTAATATTTCACTCTTCTAATTGACCAAATAAGAAATGATTGCACCACTGGTCACTGAAGGTCAATACACTTCAATGTTTGTTTGAGCAGTACATCTGCATATAACAACAAAATCTAGGAAGAAAACAAATCTGAATTAACTGCCAAACAATGGAAAAGTTAACATGATAATATGAGCACAATTATTATACTTCCAAGAAAATCTTTAGTGGCAATTTTCAATTTATCCATAATTCATGTCTAGGGCTTGGAATTTTTCATCACAGGTGTAACGACTAGGCTACTAATGCATATGTGGTGGGAATGGTGTACTCATGATGATATTCTCGAAGTTCTGCTTCATGTTGCAGCGCCATGTGTAACGACTTGGTGTCGTTGAAAGTGAGTTGTGGAGGAAAAGATGATGGCAAACCTCGTTGAAAATTTAGTTGCCGGACTCAAGATCCTACCTTCAGGGGCGGTCTCAGATGGGAAGTGATTATTGAGGTTGAGAGCACACTAGCCTGCGCAATCCTTCGAAACTTTCCAATGCAAGCACAAACTCTGCAGAAATGCATACACATGCAAAACACACCATCATGTCCATTTGCAGAAGACCAAAATGGCTTCAAGTGCCTCAGCTTTTATAATTCTGCCGTTGCCATAACAACAACTAAACATCTTTCAACTTTTCCACATATATCGTCACACTTTTTAAATAAATTTTCGTAACATAATTTTAAAATTTAAATAACTGTTTTACTAATTTTAATTAAAAAATAAATTTAAAATAATTTAAATCGTTTCACAGGATACAATGTTTTTAGTGAATGGTGTATGCCGATTAAGAGATGGCTGTAAAGATACAAAAAGTAAAGCAGACAGAATTGTTTACAAAAATTAACAAACAAGTTCAGCGACAATGTATTTTCTAGATGGAAGTACACTATTTTGCAAGATATGTGATATTAAAGTAAGTGCAGACAAACATTTTACTGTGCAGCAACACATGGGTGCCAAAAGCACAGAACTGTTTATTGCACATGCAAAAATAAAACAGGAATTTCAATTATTTCTTAGCCAAAGTGTGGGTAAATCATCCAAAACATCAGTTTTTTAGAAACTGCTTCCTGACCAATAATCCTATATTTTGCAGCAATATACAGAGCCAGATGAACTTAACCTTAGAAAAGGTTATTGCAGAGCTGTTTAAATACATTTTTATAGATGGGACAAGGAATAAAGAGAGGCATTATGTCCTATGTTCAATTCAGTTTAATTTATTGTCCATGGAGGTTATAGAAATCTATCACAAATTGTCATAACAACTAAAATATGAATATTAAAAGGAAATACTATAACATACCAGTTACTCATAAACTTTTCAATAGAAGGAATTAATAGTATGCCTTATTTACTGAATATTTAAGTAATAATTCTTCTTTATTTCCATTAATGCCTTTATTCCCTTAGGAAATTTACTATACCATATAATTCCTTTATATTTTGTACATTTTTATAATATTGTTAATCTATGGCTTATAATATAATACTCATCACTTTTCCTAGTGTTACAGGCATAAATTACAGAAATGTTGGAAATGATATAGTACATTAGAAATTGATTTTCAAAAACATTTCTTTTTACAAATAACTAATTGAGAAGCTTAACCATCAATTGATATATAAATTGTTTGATCAATGCATATTTCTTCTGCACCACAGAGCATAAAGCATCAAAATATTTTGTTTTTCATAAGTTGCACCCAAATATATAGAGAAATCAGAGACAGCAATTATATAATTTTACACAAAAAAAAAAGGCTCATGTAACATGCCTCACCGTGCCCTTCACAGTATGTGTGAACTTGTGTGCAAAACTTTTTCACAAGTTAACAAACTTGTCAAAAAAAAAAAAAAATAATAATAATAATAATAATAATAATAATAATAATAATAATAATAATAATAATAATAATAATAATAATAATAATAATAATAATAATAATAAGATGATGATGATGATGATGATGATGATGATGATGATGATGATGATGATGATGATGATGATGATGATGATGATGATGATGATGATGATGATGATGATGATACATTTTGAAACCTCCTTCAAGTATAAGACATTTTTGTGAAATTGTTCCTGATTTATCCTTGCCTCCTGAACCAATAATAACAAATTAGGGCACATGAGACAGTGCATGTAATTACTGCAAATATAATCAGCAGTTGAACAGTTTTAATTGACAAAGTGCCACTGCTATAGGAGTCTCCAAGACTTACTGGCTGATCCTCAAATTAAGAGAAGTTTGTCCTATAACAGTGGTAACTTTTCAATTTTAACACCAATAATATATCTAAAGTAAAGAGATGTGAGCATTCATCCAACAGTCAAAAATTTTAAGGTGTTGTTGATTTGTAGCAATGTGTATGAAAAATTAGACAACAATTTAGAGAAATTTAAAGCTGTTTTGGAAAACAAAAAATCAGAAGCCTGCTTCTGTAACATAGGTGGTAGCGAATTTGTCTCGCGTTCAAGAGGACCCTAGTTTGAATCTCAGTCAAGCTAATTTATCTGGTAAGGTTTTTTCCAGGGTTTTCCCTTATCTGTAAAGATGAATATTGGGTGATTCTAAGCTCTTCTTTCATCATCCAATATGATCTAACTGGTTGGACACTGATTAAAAAATAAAAAAAATAAAAATTAGTCAGGTAGCAGATGTGTAAAAATTGGGGAAGATCGGGAAAGGTGGAAGTTTTGAGTTCAGTGTTTCAAAGAAAATGGTTCACTAGGGGCCCCTGATCATTTCAAGTATGCCCAATACTTTAACTAGAGAATAGTTTATTAATGTACAGAAATATTCTTCAAGACAACTGATGGTACGTCAAATCCAAGAACCTATGGATAGAAATGGTTCTTCATTGCAATGCTGAATAAGAGACACGTATAGAAATTTCTATTACTCCTAATACATAAATGTGCAATGATGTACATTTATCCAGATATAGAAATAGTACTTTAAAAAATAATTTAACTTTGCTTTAAAAAATGTTCATAATTTTGAAACAAGTTAATGTAATGCTTTTGAAATGTAAGATAATTTTTAGGATCTTAGCCTTAGTCATGACTAACTTCATAAATCCAGTAGAACGTTATTTCAGGGCTGAAGGCTATGGTCCAGACATTGAAAAAACATCTGACGTTTTGCTCATAGCTCCGTTGAGCATCTCAGAGTCACTCTTGGCTGGTTACAACTGGACTGGCACTTAGTGGAGCACCTGAAATATACATAGGGGTGAGCGACTGCCCCTCGTCTCCTATTGGTCACTTGTCCACCAATCCTTGTGTGGCTGAAGAGGCTGCCACACAATTAGTCTGGTTGACTCTTTGCGGTTTAGGCTTTGTGTTGTTCAGCACTGGCATCCATACTTTGTGTAGGCATGCTATTTCCTTTTTTCTATTAAAACTGTTTTTGTGTTTATAGATCTCAATGGCTTCTAGGAACAGTCATGCGTGGTAGTAGACTATGCTGTCGAGAAGCTCAGTTTCCTGAAAATTAATGTTGTGGTCCACTAGCAACCATGCTCGGCTACTGCTGATTCCTCAATGTGACCCAGTTGGCAGTTGCTTGTGTCTTCCTTGATGCAGGTTCTTATGCTGTGCTTGGTTGTGCCAACATTGACTTGGCCACAGCTACACAGTACATGGTAAATTCCTTGCATCAAGAGCAGGTCCAACCTGTCCTTCACAGACGAAGATTGGCTTCAATTCAACAGTTTATATGGCTACATCCCCTCAAAAATTTAAACGTATGTAGATTATTGTACATTGAAGTACCCCATTTAATTCATCTTGTAGGGATGATGAACATCCAAAAATGGAATACTGTTATCCTTCTTCTACTCCACATGAAAGTGTTCATCATCATTGTCTTCAGACAGAAAAATGATCAGGGGCCCCTAGTGAAACATTTTCTTTGAAACACTGAACTCAAAACTTCCACCTTTCCTGATCTTCCCCAATTTTACACATATGCTACCTGACTAATTTTTATTAGAAATGGAAGTCTAAATCTCAACATTTATAGTACTGGAGTGAAGCTGAAATCTTATTGATTGGTATGTTTTTCTTGGCTATGAAATAACTGAATTTAATGTAACTGAAGGATGGGCCAGACCTGAAGGAAACTTATAACATTTGTACATACCTGATATTTTGAATTTGAGCACATATGTTGTAGAAAACTTTTATAGTAATTTGTTCACACAAATTTTTTAATTCCGCACATATATGATAGAAATGCCATGAAATATTTTAAAATGTTGAAGAGAACGATTTGATGAGGTATTCCAGATTATTATCTCTTCTAGCCAGGCTTCTTTTACCCTTCTTTCCAAGTAGCTATAACAGTTTCTCACAATCTCGGCCTTGTCAGTATTATCTGTAGCCTTTTTCAATACAATGTATTGAAGGTCCAGATTTTCTTAGGGTGTTCTGCAATGCATGTGGCAAAAGGACATTCTGTTTGACAATGTAAACTGTGCACAATGAATTTGGTAGACACCAGGCACCTGTAGACATAAATTGACATTTAACAGCCAAGTCAATTGACCTCAGGAAGTGACTTGTAGATTTGAGTTTGATTTATGAGTCACTACGTTTACACTCAAACTTCACTTACTTGTTGTATAATTGAAACGTTTTCAAGATCATTCGATCTCATCCTCAGCTGTTTGGTGACTAAATGAACATTCCTCTTCTTCCGCTACTACGGAGCTCCGATCACTCTGCCATCTGGTGTTTGGGGCACTAAGTTTTAATACTTCATTTAATGCCAGGATTTCATAATTTATAACTTTATCATGGTTTTTGTTTATGAATATTTTTTCCCAAATATGCAATTCTATGGGTGTACTTAAAGATTTTAACAATTTAATGTTGTGGCCAATGTTGTGGTTTTCTGTCCAAAAATGATGTGAAACTGCAGATTTTTCTGTTTGTTTCAACTTAATGTTCCTCTGGTGTTCTTTTTGCCTGGTTATAAAGTTTCTCTTGGTTTTTCCTATGTAGCTTTTTTCACAGGTTTCACAATTAATCTGATAAATTCCTGATTTCAAATTGTTGGGGATTGAATTTTTTAGTGGTTTATTTAGCAGGTTCCTCAGACTGAATTTGTTTTGGGGTGCTAGTCTTTTGAAGATTCGTTCAAATTTTCTAAAAGCCCATGGATGGTAGGTGAATTTTCTATATTGCCAATTTGTGTTTTTAAGTGGTGTAAAAGTGGTATTTTTTGATATTATCTTCAGTTTTTCCTTTCTCTTCATCATGTTCCTTATGATGGCTGGGTTGAATCCATTTAATACCGCTATGTCTTTTATGTGTTGTTGTTCTTTCAAAAATTCCTTACTCAGTGGGATGTTGTATAGCCGGTGAATTAGACTTCTAAAGGCAGCTAGTTGATGTTAAACTGGGTTGTATTAATTTTTCTTTATGTAATTATCTATGTGTGTAGGCTTCCTGTATATTCCAAAATCTACACCATGCCGAATTCTAGTTATCTTGAGGTCCAAAAAGGGTAGGGTGTTGTCTCTTTCTACTTCCATTGTAAACTGGATGTGATTATCTTGCAGGTTTAGTAATTTTAGAGAATCTTCTCTAAGTTTTTCCGGAATGATGGCAAAAACATCAACATATCTCCGCCAAAATTTATAAATCTGTGAGAAGGTCTTTACTATGTGTGTTTCAAAATAGCCCATGTATAGGTCTGCTAAAATAGGCGAAAGTGGGCTCCCCATAGCTAATCCTTTTGATTGTCTGTAGAATTTTTGGTTAAACATGAATTATTCCTTATGCAAAAATCTGTAAGATTGATAATGTCATCTATTTCTCTGGGGTGCATTGTAGTCTGGGTTAGCCATTTTTTGATGACTTGTAGATTGTTTTAATGCCATATATATGGAGTAATCTACTTATGATTTCCAAGAATGTTATAGTGAACTGTATGCAGGCTATTGAAGCCGGTTTTTCTTGCATTTGATTGCCTGTATTGGTATTCCTTTTGTGTCTGGCTCTTCTTAGAGCAGCTATAATATCCTTGGCTGAATATTCATTGTTTTAGAGTGGGAGCTTTAAGTGTTGAATTTCGATTTGTAGGTTATTTGGTTCTGATATAGTAACTGCTCTGTATGCCTATGGTTAAGGACATCCACTCATTAAGCTTTAGAAGGGAACCTGGTTGCACTGAAGTATACAGAATGTAACAAAAAAAAGCATCTCAAAACTTTGGAAAAAACTTTTCTTGCATATAGAGGACAAAAAAAGTTATATGAACATAGGTCCAGAAATTGTTTATTTCCATGGTAGAGCTCCTTTTCTACAACTCTGCTTATAAGGTGAGATATGTAATATGTAGCTATCCTGTGGCCATAACCCCGCAACAGAATAGTAGGTTAATTGTATAGCAGTAAATGTTCGCTTTTACATCTGGTTTACATCTTGGATATGAAGAGGTGGACCAATTCCATGGCCTCTACAGTCGCCTGACTTAAACCCACTAGATTTTTATTTGTAGAGGATATTTGAAATCTCTTGTTTATGCAACTCCAATTCCAGATGTAGAGACTCTTCGTGCTCATATAGTGGTAGGCTGACTGACAATACAAAATTCTCCAGGCCTAACTCAGTGCATTAGGGAGTGCAAGTGACAGTATATTAATGGATGCATTGGAGCTAATAGAAGCCATTTTCAACATGTGCTGTGATTTCCTGTTTTCCAACAGTTTGTCATTCAGTGTTGTTGTATGGGCTCAGCTGTAGAAAAAGTACTCTAAAAAGGAAATAAACAATTTCTGGACCTAGGTTCATATAACATATTTTTATCTTCTACCCGCAAGAAATGTTTTCTACAGTTTTTGATATACCTTTTTGCTATATCATGTAGACTGCTATGTGTAAGTTTGCAGTAGATTGCATGACTAACAGTTCCATCCTATTTCCTGGAAACAAGGATGTCCAGAAAAGGTAGAGAGCCATCCTTCTCAACTTCTGTGATGAACAGTATGGAAATATGTTGAACTACAAAAGTCATCATCTTATACGAGGCTGGTCTGAAAAGTTTCTGACTTCAACATGAAGATGGCAGCACTTGTAAATAAAAGCTAGTAAATTTCGTTGTTCATCTGTTGACAGTTACTCACCAAAGTTTCAGCCATTTTGGATGCTCAGTTGTTCATCTGTGTGAGTTGATGTGAGTGTTTTTATGAAAATGGACAAAATCGAGTATCGAGCTGCATTACATATTTGTTTTGGAAAGGCAATACACATATGCAAATCAAAGATGAATTGGATTCCGTGTATGGGGACTCTGCAACATTATTTACCACAGTGAAATTTTGTGCAGCTGAATTTAAATGTGGCCATAAGAGCTTGGGAGATGATAAACATTCAGGACGTCCAAAAACTGCAACTACCGATGAAAACATCACCCAAGTTCTCCAAATGGTGCTAGATGACCGTAGAATTAAAGTGAGAGAGATAGCAGAGTCTATGTATGTCAAAAGAACGTGTTTGTCATATGTTAAATTAACAGTTAGACATGAGAAAGCTGTCCACGCATTGGGTGCAACGTTTGCTCACATTAGACCAAAAACGTGTTCAAAAGAACATATCCAATGCTCTGTTGGTGCAGTTTAGGTGCAATAAATTCTAGTATTGGCACCGATTAATTACTGTAGATGAAACTTGGATGCACCATTATACACCCGAAACAAAAATGCAGTCCAAACAGTGGACTGCAAAGGGGGAACCGGCTCAAAAAAAAAAAAAAGCATAAACTGTTTTTTCAGCTGGGAAAGTGATGATGCCTGTTTTTTGGGATAGTCATGGACTTATTTTAATATCTTCAAAAAGGAAACACCATTACAGGAGCATACTACGCATCATTACTTGACAAGCTGAAGGGTGAACTTGCGGAAAAATGGCCAAATTTGTAGAAAAAGAAAATCCTGTTTCACCAAGACAACACATCATCTCACACCTCAGCGGTTGCAATGCTGAAAATCCACAAATTACGGATTGAACTGCTTGATCATCCACCTTGCTCACCAGATCTAGCCCTAAGCGACCTTTTTTGGTTTCCTCACCTGAAAATAGTGCTCGGAGGACAGAGATTTTCGTCAAATGAAGAGGCAATCACCTTTGTGATCAATTTTTTTTGCAGAGAAAAATGCCGAGTACTATTTGGATGGTTTACAGAAATGGGAGCATTGCTGGTAGAAGTGTGTAGAGTTACAAGGAAACTATGTTGAAAAATAAAACAAAAATTCTGAAAAAATATCTTGTATCTTTATTAGGTTGGAAACTTTACAGATCACCCTCGTATATGAAAAAATGTGTAGGCTTCAATGGGGTTGTAGCAAGTATTTTATTCCTTTCTTGGATGTGTTGAAAACAGTGTTGTTATAATAAATTAAATTTAAAGGGAGTCGATTAATGACACTAAACAACACTTACTTTTAAATTTTTCCGGAACATGTTTCAGAGACTTTGCTTCCATCCTCATGGCCGGTTGATGATGGAGGCAAAGTCTCTGAAACATGTTCTGGAAAAATTTAAAAGTGTCGTTTAGTGTCATTAATCGACTCCCTTTAAATTTAATTTTAAATTTAATTTAAGTATTTTATGCTTCAGAAACGATGTAGAAATTGGCTATGGCTGGTGTGAGCAGAAAGCACATAGCCATACCATCTGTTTGCTTGTAGTATAAGCTGTCATATAGAAATTAAGCTAGGTGACTGTGTGCCTAAACAATTCAGTAATGCCAGCTGGAAATGGTCAAAGAGCAGACATATGATTTTGCTAGGGGAATTTTAGAGAAGAGAAATGACTTCAACACAAAATCAAGAAGATAAGTACATCATGTCATCTATCAACGATATGGAGAAAGAGGAAACCACTACAATTTGCACTAGTCGAGTTCCAGCTGATAAGAGCAATAGCTCTTGAAACATGTCCTGTGAAAAAACAGTGTGAGTGAAGCAGTGTGTCATTATCTTCTTGATTCACCTTTGTGCTAAGTTGTGCTGCACTGTCTATACGCTTCTTTCAATTTTATACTTTAAATGACTTCAAGTCTGATGGCCTCACTTGATGCCTAGGCATACCTATTACCTAGAGTGACAAAAATGAAGGGGCAACGTTTAAGCTGTTACTGTAATCTTTTTTGATAACACCTAAAATAGTAAAATAACACAATACACAATGAAATATAAATAAATAATATTGGCAACAATGTGAGCACATTTAATGAACAGTCTGCTATCTGTTTATAATAATTTCACATTCTGTGCATTAACGTTTTCCTCAATGTAATGTCACCTATATTGGTACTATCCAGTAGAGTATAATCTCCGGACTTATAGGCTAATGATCATGGTCTATAAGTATGAGAACTACATTCAACAATAAATGAAATCAATCATTAATACCACATCTAAAAGGTCATCTGTGTAATATGCATATGCTAGCTAATATCCAGTATATTTTTAATGGCTCAAAATTTTTTTAATTTTATTTACCCTTGAGCTGATTGTTATAAGTATATAGAGGATACAATATAACAAAAGCTCATTATTGCTACAAAACTGAAAAACAAGAAAGAGAACACTGTATGGAAATTTGTATAGAATTACTAACTCCTTGAGACCTCTAGGAGAAAAAGAATACGTTAATTTCATTTAGTTTCGGGTAAACAAGCAGGACTGAGGTGTGCATGCATGAAGCTGTGTCAAAAGAAGCATACCGGTGTTGGTGAAGCCATTTTGCTGGAGATGTGGAGAGACTGGTGCAGCTGTGGGACTCTGTTGCTGGGTGGCAAGTGCAGCAGTGTCCCCTCCCTCTGTACCAAAAAAGGAACTCGGACCAGGGGTGGGGGCCGAGCCTTGTGTAGGGGACACCAGGGGACCTGGGGCAGTCGAAGTGGAAGTGGCCTGCTGCGAGGTTATAGTACTGGGTGTGGCACTAGGTGAATGAACCATTCCATGACTAGCAGTGGCAGCAGCTGAGGAAAACACAGGGTGAACAATTATATCACTACAATTACATTACCTTCTAATTTTGTCAGTCCAGTGACTGCAGAAGCAAATGAATGCAGCACTTTATCAAGTACAGGTACCTCTAGAGATTCTTAAATATGTATACATATGCACACAAAACTGAACAAAGAAAACACTCACAATTTTGCTTATTTATGTAAGAAAAACTTACCATTTCTCAGACATTTTCAATGGCAACTTACCGTCACGCTCAACAGCAATCGACTGCCAATTCATCAGCTTCCTATGGGAGCTGTTTCCTCAGTTTTCTGTATCTAATGAGATCTGTTTCAATGGGTTACGACTGAATCTTGATTCTTCATAATACGTAATTTCTTCCAAATGGTTAACTCGGAGGTATTCACACTTTTAATTTTCTTGCTAAGAGGACTCCTTCCAATTTAAATGAATGGCTATTGTCAACCTTTCCAATACTTAATATACTTAACAAATTCTTTAAATCTTGTTTCTGGTTTATTGATCTCAACATTTATTTTTGCTTCTAATAGATTTCTGCTAAATTTACAACCAAAGCTGATAAAATGTTTTTAGATAACTTTTTGAAATTGTTGGTTGCAATATTCCTTATCTTGCTACATTAATGTGTGTGGGTTTTTTTTTTTTTTTTTTTTTTTTTTTTTTTTTTTTTTTTTTTTTTTTAACATGCTGTGCCATATACCTAGTAAAAAAGGAAAGTATTGCTTTGCACCCAAAAAATTTGTAAGATTTCACCAGGAATACAGGTAGTCACAGAAATGTTCGGTCATATAAAAGTTCTGCGCAATCGAGAGTTATTTGAAATTGTATTAAACAAAGTTTATGCTGAATGTAAAGCACAAGTAGAATATTAAATAAATCCAGCCATTTGGAAGTTTTACAACAGTGATAGCAGTTATAAGGTACCAACTGACTCCAAAGCAAGATATAAAGGCGCCATTTTAATATTCGGTCACTCTTACTTAGGGTTGTATTCATCCGCTTAGATATATATAAAAAGGAGAACCTTACCCCAATTACCCTTAATGACAAACCTTTATTTCTGTGCTTCGTGGGATACAATCAAGTCAAATGGGATGCAAAGGAAACAACAAAACATTTGAACGCTACAGTTTGTGACTGTACTTTTACTGTACTAAAGTTATTGCACATAGAAAAACCGCTGCTAAGTTGAATATACCACGGAGCATTGCTCATCATCTAATGACACAGAGAAGAAGATAGAATCAAACTTTTGCCACAAACAGGACATCCATAGAAGTCAAATCAGACAGAGAAGAGATGCTTATGAGAAAGGTAATGAGCAATCCTCATGGCTATACCGATGTTAGAACCTAACAGAGTAGCTAACAAAGCTAGTGCCTCCTTCCTAACACATGGACCTTCAACCCCCTTCCCCCACTCTGCTGTCACACTCCGTGATACACAACAATTACTGTTTATATTTGAATCACTCTTGTATCTTATCAAGAAATTATAAATTGTAATTGCCTTAGTACTGAGTAATGCAAGGAATTTATAATTTCTTGATAAGATAAGTGAAGTTTGCTACAATTATTATATATTATTGTTGTAAATACAAGCTTTATAATATTATTTTAATACAGATTGCTGAAGCTACTAGAAACATATATAAGTAGGATAATCAAATGTTTTAAAACTATCTTGCTATATGTCTGCTTTGACTTGATATTTTGAATGCTTTTTGCATAATGTGAGTTGAAATGAATGGAATAGTATTTCAGAGAAGTGTAGCTTGTAGCACTGTAAAATTTCAACTAGCAACAGGAATGCAACCCCTACAAAAAAGTGATTTAAGACAAATGCATATTTCAAACTCTACATTTTTTTTCTAAAGTATTTTTCTATCTCTTAGGTTTTCATTGTATAAATTCATTAAGAATAAAAGGGGTCTCTCTCTCCTCTTTCCTTCCTATTATACACACAACTGTTTAGAATATTATTTTTTTCAGTTCAGCAGACCTTATGACATGCATTTCTGGTGAAATCTAAATACTAAAGCTCTGATGAAATGTAACAATTCCCCTACCTATACTAAACCAGTCAAAAACCTTAAAATGTCAATTACATGGTAATTTATTTTTCCAACAATGATCTGCAAATCTTGTGTTCCCTATTTCAAATTATGTTTTTTGAGTTTCCTCTGTACACACTGAAAATATTTTCAAGTTCATTAACATGCATTTTTAGACAACTTTACTGTTGTTGATGTAAGTTATATTTTTCAAAAATCACAGCCCAAAATATGTTAAAGTCACATTAAATTTCCATACAAATAAGTTCTAGTGAATATAATATCGAGTTGAACTATTACTCAATGCTCCATATTTTGCTAGGATTTACCTAGAACGAGTTTTGTTAGGACCTTCCTAACATCTTCAGCTAATATGAACTGTTGAATTTTGATATGGTGAACTCCTTGGAGGCAATAGGGGCATCTCTATTGGTATGATGAACTTGAAGTTCGGGTTTTCTTCAAAGATAGTGTTGAAATTGAACGATTTCCTTCATATTTCTTTATGAATATCTTTTCACACAATTCAATTTTGTGAGAATTTCAATACCACCTTTAAAGAGAACTCTAACTTCAAGCTCATCACGATAACAATAGAGATGTCCCTATCGCCTTCAAGGTGTTCACCAAATCATAATTCAACAGTCGATATTAGCTGAGGATGTTAGGAAGGTCCTAACGAAAAGCATTCTTGTAAATACTATAAATACTAGCAATATATAGAGCATTGAGTACTAGTTTAACTCAAAATTATATTAATTTTGTGCTTCAATGTATGACAGTCCTTACTCATACAAAGATCTAGTGAGTTGAATGTCACTTTATTATATGGTTTTGTAAACAAAGCACTGGCAACATATTCAGTATAACTGGAAATAAATAACACAATAACAATGATGCAAACTTCATAAATATATAATTTGTGTAAAGTGAATAACTTCAAATTCTTTATTTGTGCTTTTTAGAATTAATGAATGAAATTACTTTTATAAACAAGTGTTAGATTTACCAATTTCCCCTAACGTCCCTGTACAGAAATATACACACTCCAACAAAATAATTACAAGAATTATGAATCAGACGGTAGAGCACCTGCCTGCCCTACTTGGGATCCTGGGTTCAATTCCCGCCAGTGGGGGTGGGGATTTTTGGATTCTTTTCCGACCAAGATAATTTCTCATCTTTCCAAGAGTCTGGAAGTAAAAATGAGAGGGTGAATTTGTGCATGATGTAATGATTAAAACCCAACAAATACAAGTTAACACTTTCGATATGTTCCAAAGGAGAATGGCCACCGATATGACCATTGGAGTTAAAGGCAGAAAATAGCTTACTACAATAGAAATGAAACCAGTACAAGACCACAACTCATTAACAAACCTATGCATTGAACAGAACTTCTTCAGCTCTAATGGTAAATACATAGGCAGAAATTTTGCCCCCTTTCTTTTTTAGCAAATGTATTTATAAGTTCATTTGAAACACACGTAAAAATAGCTTTCTGATGGATCTTGAAGGTTTGATACCAATATATTGATGACATCTTTGAAATAGTTCTAAATAGATATTTAGACAATGTATTAAAAACTATTCAATCTGCAAGAAAAAGCTATCAAATTCACAAAAGAAAAAGAAATCAATGGACAACACTCTTTCTTGGACCTAGAAACAATGCAAAAATAAAATTTGGGATTTACAGGAAGCTAATAGTCTGAAAATTACACAAAAGAATCATAACTATCACCTGGTTACACATAAACATTCAATAATAAACAGTCTTACACACAGACTACTCAACAGACCACGGATAAAGTAGAATACTAAAGGAACAAAAGGCCATACTTGACATAGGAGAAGAAATTGGATATATCAAAAGTTTGGTATTTAAGAAAATTGAAAAACCTAAGCTAAAGTAATCCATTAAGGAATTCAGGTACCTTCAAAAACATTTAATAACCTCAAAAAGATCTTTAGAGAACAAAATATCACCTTGGCACCTATAAATAGATAGTAATAAAATTGTTAAATTCAAAAACAAAAATGAAATACCACCAATCAATATATTCAGAATATACAAAATAAATTGCAATGATTGTGAAAAATTCTACACATAAATCTAAAAACCAGAGCCAAAGATAATTTTAGAAACATCAAACTGAAACAGAAAAGGTCAGCAATAGCATTTCTCTTTTGGAAATGAAAGTCATATATAGCCTTCACCCAAATCCAAAATTATTAAAAGGCATGATAAACCTTAACAAACTCACAATGCGGGAGAACATCTAATATAGAAACACAAAGACTAAATAAACTTCAAAATCCTACCAGTCGACAATTTGATAAACAAGTTTATTGTACTACCACCAGAGAAGACTGCAGGCAATGACAACAGGTGACAGTCAGGCCTTTGAAATTTAAAATGAAAGCAACAGCTCCCTAAACTAGTCCCTCAACAATTAAAATTTAAGTGACATTGTATGATAAAAACTGACTACAATTTTTATTTATGGGATTTGCGAGGTAAGTTGATGTTTATTAGCAAGCAAAAAAATTTAACGACCAAAGCATTAGTGCCGAGGGCTTAACTTTCAAGAGTATGATAAACATCTAATCTCTCTAGTCCCATACAAAATGTTATGTTACCTGAAAAAAATTGACCTCAATTATGAATTATAAAAATATAAAAATTGTCTTACAAAACATTTAGAATCAATGTTTTTTCTAAGTGTAAGATAATATTGGAGACTTTGAACAGCAAAGAATCGTAACTATGGTGATGCAAAAATAACAAATGTTAAACTGTATGTCGGAATGAGTGATTCAGGTGACAAAAGTTTTAAATCTGAAGAAATTTGAGATGAAGCCTTTTTAAAGAAAAAATTCATATGGGTAAAAGGCAAGGAAGGCAAGCTTTTTACTAGGCAAGAGGGCCAGAACAGGTGTGGTAAAATTGAACGGTTTGGGAAGAGGGAGTGATCTGGAGAAATGCCCATTGTGTCACCAAAGGGATAAAGAATGGCATTTTCTTTTAGAATGTGAAGAAACTAGGTTGCTTAGAGAGAAGATAGGTAAAAAAGAATGGACAAGGCTACCAAAAGAAATTCAAGCAATGAAGTTAATGAGTGTAAAAACTAGGAAAAATTTAATTGAAATTGGGAACTTTTTGGGCAAAGTAAGAGCCAAATGGTTGAGGAAGATAAGTAAATATGATGAAAATGATGATAAAGTATTTTAGATAAGTTACCAATAGGGACCCATTAGCTCGACAACCTCCGAGTTTGAGTCTATTGGGCCCATGGGTAACCAGCACCTCAGTGTAGTAATAAGTATGTAACTGTATAATAATTTGTAATTGAAATGGAAATAAAGAAATAAATATAAGCAAAATTAAATACTAGCCAAGAGGGGAATGAATTTTTGACACAAGTAGATGAGGAAAAATATCTTATGATAATAGCTTTGATCATGGGTTCATGTGGTGCTTGTTGTGTAGATGAATTTAGTGGAATGACTATTGGTGATGTAGAAGACAAAGAATCTGTCTTTATACACAATGCACAATACAATATACACAATATACAATACACAAAGACTAACTCTGAGCATACTTTCACCATTCCAGACAAGAAAGAGAATGATATAAATTGTGCTGAGATTTGCAGAAAGTATACTGGTTTTCGACCATCACACGTAAATCATCAGAGATTTTTCTTTCAATATAGAAATGGTAGGTGTACAATTCAACCAATTGGAATAAACCAATTTTGTAAAATTCCCTGACTTATAGTTGGGTACTTAAAACTGCCAAATCAAGAATTGTATTGAAGACAGTTTTAGAAGAATGTTTGTGTCACTCCTGGTTGTTGCGAGAGCTGATATTTTGAGGTTAAAACGGCATGAAAGATGGAAGTATTCAAGTGTCGCAAAAGGCTATTCGGAAGAAAGTGTAGATGAAAAGACCAGTATTGCAAATCAGATTATTTGTGCAAAGAAGGAAGAAGGGGATCTCCTGTCATTAACAAGAATAATTTACTAGTCATGATCTTGTCGGGTAGTTCATCTTTGGCTTACACTAGTGAACCTGTATTCAATTTTAACAATGTACCATTAATATTAATGATGGAATGAAACTAGAATAATAAAACATATTTCTGTACATTGTAGATGTTGTATGTTTGTTTCTTGTTTCTCAGATAACTAAAGAACTAAGCCATCTATGAGGTAATAGTCAAAGAGATTATAATATAATCTCTTTGACACTGTAGTAGAGTAAATTTTCCTGAATTATGTGTTTTTGTCTAGCAAATTTTAACTTGATTCTTCTGCTTGACCTGCTATATTGACTCTGGTAGAGATAATTAGACTTTTTGCAGAGATTATTCATGTCTAATAGAAAAAGCCTACTTTCAGTAACAAACTATTGCATAATAATGTGCTGTTTCTTATGGTGACAGATAAATAGTATTATGAAACATCTGTAGAACTTTTACACACCGAAACTAACTAATATAGAACAGTGATCAGAAAACTACTTATAGCACTGGGAAGCTTGTCTCAATATTGCTGTCTCTCTCTCTCTCTTCTCTCCCAGATGTTTACATTAGGATTGAAGTAGCCTGAGATAAAGTAAATTAAAATTTCAGCATTATTAAAATGCTAATAGGCAATTAATCCATCAGGTTTTACTTGTTTTACACCTTATGTTTATGGCAGAGCTCTATCTCACTAGCAACTGTTGGCTCAATTTGGAATATTAATCTTCTGGAAGAAAGAAAATCTGTCATGGCAGATACACAATATAATGTATTTACTTAAGATGAGCTGATACTAATAACACTAACATCACCTTTTTTTAATCTTTTTAAAAGACTGTGATGTTAGTGTTACTAGTACTGACTCATCTTAAGTAAATACATCTTAACACATCACAGTTTCTAGCTTCTTTCATATATAAACAGGATATAATCTTCATGACCTGCTATGCATAAAGTATAACACCATTTTTAAAAGGAAAGTAGTTCATATTATGAGAAAATATTTCTACAAGGAGAATAGCCTTGTATGTATCTATGTTCTATATTGTCGCGCGGCTGGCACCTGCAATGAGACAGACAGTGCAATGCGGAGATAAAAGCTTGCCGAAGCAGAGAAAGAAAGAGACAGATAGATGTCTGGAAGGTTCATCTTCTGGTGCCGTCTTGTTACAGAACATTCCGCTAATTTCTAGAACAATGAATGGATGTATAAAAGAAGCCGTGGCTAGTTTATCAGGGGACAGCTGTAATTGGACTTGTGTAGGGAGTTGAAAGTGGAGAACTGTTAATTGTGGACCTTTGAGGTGTACCACAAGTGATTTTGTTCGTTTGTTTATGTGTGGTGAAGCAACTACAGACTACCGTGTGTATGACACGTCACTTTTAGAACCTGTGAGGGGTGTACAAAAGTGTCTTTCAATGAAAATAAAGAACATTTTTTTGGCCCCCAGCAACCTTTGTTTATCTCCAAACTTGAAAAACTGGCTTGGCAGAAAATGAATCATGTCTGAAGACACCATCTCCCAAACAGATGCCTATTCAAGAGGACCTTCCAAAATCCCACTTTTTGGAAGGCTTATTAACCCTTTCACCGATATGGACGTCATATGACGTCCAAGTTAAAATGACCCAAACCGATATGAACGTGTATAGACGTCCTGCGCATACATGCATTTAATGCTCATTTAACGCCAATTATTTTAATCTTGCTGTTTTACAATAAATTTAAATTAGTTCTATAAGGAATGTAAACGTATCCTTAAAGGTTTCTTTTTGAATTGTACACCTCCAAACCTGGATAAACACCCAACGGCACATCTGCAGATTCACACCAAATAATATTGGTTTCCTTGCGAACTTCTTTTTCGCAACACTACACATTTTCGAAATGGTTACAAGTTTTTTGGGTGTGGGTGGTATACTTTTAGGAAAGTGTTTTCTCTCAAGTATGAGGGATGATGTGGTGAATTTTGCTACCCCCTAGTATAAAGAGGCCTCTGAGTATTATAATACTCAATTAGGTTACGAGCTCTTTATACACGCAAGTATAGGTAGATGAATGTCTTTTACAGCTCTGAAAATTACTAAACAACTGTGCATAGTTACATCCAGTGGTATAAAAATACTTTTTTTTTTTTACCATTTAACTGTTTTCCGTAAAGAGGGATAGCTGGTAATAGCTGATCCGTATCACCCATATTTGACCCGCCATTTCCCCAAACAATGGAGTAGCTAACATGCCATCTGTAGACCAGTACACGTCACTGCTACGTATGTCCTAAAGATCTCCTTCATAATCGTACAACAAATCTTCCAGATTTTCTACAGTAATATCAGAAGCCTGTACACATCATACCCAAGCTAATTAATTTGCTACATTACCGGGATAAGCCATGGTTAACATTGAAATTTAACAATTTCAAATGTGCCATACATTTAGCTCTTGATAGCTACAAGAAATCACTCTGAACACAGAGAGAGTATAAATAAATGAAATACAGAGCGAAAACTGCTGCATAAGGCTACTAGAAACCTTGGTTGAGAAACACTGTAATAACAGATGCTGACAGAGTTTTCATTCCAGTGTGTGACGCACATATTCTCGTCATATTATCGCTTGGCATAGCATAAATAAACTAAACTTGAACCTGAGAAGTTGCTTGCGTAGCTATACATACATACTATGGCTCGTATACACACAAAACAAAATGATTCACATATTAGGCGCGTTCGGCACAAAGAATGGCTTTTGCTACAGTGAAACAAAGTAGTGAAATTTCAACAATTTATTAATGTAGTCTCTACTTTATTGTTACTGTAGATTTATACTGCCTTTAATGAGTTTTAAACCAGTTTTTGTTTCGTTTAAATAACTTAATAAATACGGAAGATACGGAATTGTATTTATGATGCATTTTTACAGCATTTAACAATTTAAATGTCCTGTTCTGTTTATTGGGTATCCGTTTCCGGCCCCTGAAGGGTTTAAATGGCCATCGGCGAAGCGGTTAAGTTGGAGAAATGCTGCAAAAAGTGTATCAAGCTATAAGGAGATTATGTTGAAAAATAAAAGCAATCTACAACAGATAATTTGTTTTTCTATCTTTTTCTAAGGATTCATTAACACCCCATTTTGGAGAAAGAATATTTTCTGGTATTCACAAAAATACGGTAATTTGGAACAAATATTTGTAGCTTCTAGCAGTGCAAAGAACTTTGAAGAAGCATTCTATTCATAATCTGTGTAAGAAAGGGTTAGCAGAGCAGTTCCATTAATAATTATTAAAATGGACTTCATTAGACTTCAGTATCGGAACATCCTCCTAGTCATTGGATAATGATTTATCATACCAGTGCTGATTTCTGGAAGAATACTTTTGCTAGATTACATGATGTTCAAATTTTGAGAATTACACTGCTCCATTATCACATTCTATTAGGTGAAGTCATACATGGCTACCACATACTTGAGAAATAATACCGACATGACCTGGTGTTAAAACTTTTGCGACCTACAGATTAAGAAGCAGTTCATAAGTTTGGGTTTCAATACATTTAGGATTGGGAATATCTTGTTAATTGTTAGGTTGATATTGTAACGCGACCGTTTGGAACACCCTGTAAAGCAGCTGCGAGCGGAAGACGGGGGAGGTCAATGTTAGCTACGCCCTCCCCTCGTTTGTCTTGTAGTGGTGACAGGGGCGACCGGGGAAAGAAACATAACTGGGAGGTCTATTTCCCTTCCACCTGGTTCCAGAAATTACGGGAACTTTCATCATCTGGAAACGTCTAGGAGACGGCGAGATGCTTATAAAAAGGGCTGCAGCTAGTTAGTCAGTGAGTTGTTGGTTGAGTTGGTCAATCAGTTGGTTAGTGAGTTTGAGCGAGAAGACAGTCGCAGTTCTTGGTGTAAGAGTTAGTCAGTGACGTGCTAATGAACGAAAGGGTTGTGCAACGGAAGACTGTGCGTAACTGTGAATGTGTACCGGAGCTTACGTAACCGCGAGTACAAGGAAATTGTAACGGACGGACTGGTGAATTGTAACTGTGTGCAGCAAGTAATTTTATGTAATTGGCAAGTGTTAAACTGTAAGTCGGTGGAAATAAAGAACCTTGTTGAGTGGTGTAATTGGACTTTTTATTTCACGAACCCACAAAGTCACACTGGCGTCAGAAGTGGGATATAACACAAAGTCACACTGGTGTCAGGAAGCGGGAAGATAACATCACCGAACATTACAACCATGGACGCGGCAGTGGAAAAATTTTTGGAGAAGATGATGGAAATAAAGGCCGAACTAATCTCGGAAATGAAGATGGCAAGTGAAAACCTCGCTGCAAAAATAGAAGCGGCAAGTAACAACATCACCGCAGAATTGAAACAAGTGAAGACGGCCAACGACATCACCGTGGAACTGAAACAAATGAAGACGGCCAACGACAACATCACCGCGGAACTGAAACAAATGAAGACGGACAACGACATCACCGAGAAGATGGGAGAAATGAAGGCCGAGTTAACCACAGAAATGAGAGCGGCGAACGGCAGCCTGGCCACGGAAATGAGGGCGGCGAACGAGGCTCTCGCCGCAAAGTTTGAGGAACGTTTGGCCGGCGTGAGGGCCGACAACATCGCAAAACCCCTCACCCGCCTGACGGAGGAAAACCGGCCTTATGTGTGGACGGAGGACGCCGAAGACACTTTCCAGCACCCGAAGGAGACCCTGTGCAGTGCTCCAACTTTGGGTTCCCCGCAACCGGGTGGCGCCTTCATTGTGGACACCGACGCTAGTGACCATTGCATTGGAGGTGTCCTATCGCAGATCCAGGACGGCCACGAGCGCACAAGAGTGGAAGAAAAGGAGCGTGCCGCAGCAGTCCGAGTAGTTGTGGCAGTGCCTGCTGAAGGCTGGGATAGCGCAGGCCTGAGGAGGGAGCAGCTGGCGGACGCAGACTTGGGGCCACTCTTGAGGGAAGTGGACGCAGGGACGAGGCCAACCTGGGAGGACATCGCACCGAGGAGCGCCACCTACAAGTCGTACCGGGCCCAATGGGACTCGTTAAAGACCAGAGAGGGCGTGCTGTTCCGGGTATGGGAGTCACCCGATGGGAAGGCGCGGAGAGGACAGTTGGTACTTCCCCGGAGCAAGGTCCCGGAAGTCTTGGAGGAAGTGCACGCCGGTACTTCAGGAGGACACCTGGGAGCGAACCGAATGATTCACAAACTACGGCAGCGCTACTTCTGGCTGAGACTCCGAGCAGATGCTGGTGGTACACCTGGACCGCCTCGCACGCTACGATGGGGCTGTTCGAGGGCGAACAGCTTTGAGGAGGGAGCAGTGTAACGCGACCGTTTGGAACACCCTGTAAAGCAGCTGCGAGCGGAAGACGGGGGAGGTCAATGTTAGCTACGCCCTCCCCTCGTTTGTCTTGTAGTGGTGACAGGGGCGACCGGGGAAAGAAACATAACTGGGAGGTCTATTTCCCTTCCACCTGGTTCCAGAAATTACGGGAACTTTCATCATCTGGAAACGTCTAGGAGACGGCGAGATGCTTATAAAAAGGGCTGCAGCTAGTTAGTCAGTGAGTTGTTGGTTGAGTTGGTCAATCAGTTGGTTAGTGAGTTTGAGCGAGAAGACAGTCGCAGTTCTTGGTGTAAGAGTTAGTCAGTGACGTGCTAATGAACGAAAGGGTTGTGCAACGGAAGACTGTGCGTAACTGTGAATGTGTACCGGAGCTTACGTAACCGCGAGTACAAGGAAATTGTAACGGACGGACTGGTGAATTGTAACTGTGTGCAGCAAGTAATTTTATGTAATTGGCAAGTGTTAAACTGTAAGTCGGTGGAAATAAAGAACCTTGTTGAGTGGTGTAATTGGACTTTTTATTTCACGAACCCACAAAGTCACAATATATTAGAAGAGAACTGACTGTTATTAGTAAAAGCCGGAGGCATGTACATTTTTCCATAGGTATACTGCACATGGACTGTACTGTTATCATTCATGCATGTCAGCAACTGCAGATAGGTACAGCATGACCATGATAATCATCTCACTGCGAGAAGAAAAAAAACTGTTGCATTAAATAGTTGTCGCCAAACAATTTGGTGCGTGAAAAGTTCTTTGAAACTGGTGTATGAACCTACACCTCTAAGGGTTGTAAATATTGTCTTGGATCATTAGAAAGTATCGGAAAAGACATGTATAGTAGATTGCCAGGTAAGATAAAGAATACTAAACTATGTAATATTAAGAATATAAAAAGATATTTGTCAGAACAAGCTTTTTATAGTGTGGAAGAGTACAAAGCAAAAAATGGAAAATAAACAATGTACATTTTAGTTTCTAAGCAGTGCATTGGGTGTATTTTTATATTTTTCTTATAATGTAAAATGACGTATCCTCTGTATGAAATATAGGGGATGAATAAATTGAAATTGAAAATTGGACTTCATACCTCACACTCTCCAATAAGCACTGGAAGCAAGTCATTAATCTTCTGTCAGTGAGGATACTTGGACACTTATTGCAAATAGTGAAACTAGCACATGTTTGTTTTACAGAAGTTTTCATTTACTAGAAGTGAAGAAATGTTTTATCAGTGTCTTTTTATTGTTTATCTCTCTCTCCCTCTTTGCAAGTTTTCAGCAATGCCACCAGTGAGATCTAGTTTAAATACTGCACCAAAAGGGGACAAACAAGGGTGATTGTTTTAAATGTTCACAAATTTATGAAGCAAGAAGCAGAGGAAGCTAAGGGCAGAATAGAAATTGCTTAAGGTTCAGGAAAGAGTGGAAAAAGCAATGGACATATCCCGGCAAACAATTACAAGAATTCTAGCAGAAGAGAGGCTGCCTAATGGTGAGGAAACTTCATTCAGTGCAATGGTAAAACCCGAAAAGGAGCTAAACACATCACCGGCATCAATGATTTTGATAAGTGTGTTATTCAGCATACCATCCATGAACTTTACATTTGGCACAAAACAACTACTGTGTACAAATTACTGCCAGTGCTGAAAGAAAAAATTAATTTTCAAGGGAGCAGCAGAAGCTGACGACGTATCATTAGAGAACTAGGCTTTATAAGAAAGAGAACAAGAAATAATAGACATATGCTAATAGAATAATGGGATCTATGTAGCAAATGAGTAGCCGTTCTAACTACACTTAAAAAATACAAGGAAGAAGGTCATCTTATATTTTATAAGGAGACATATTCACAGCAGCCATACAACTCCTATAGGGTGGAGTGATGATACATCAGGTCTATTATCGCCAGTTTCTAAAGGGAGACTCCTCATCATTTCCCATGCAGACAGTAGGAAAGGATTCGTGCCTAACGCCTTGCTGATTAAGTACCAGTAGAATATTCAAACCAGCAAAAAATTGGGGACTATCATAAGGAAATGAATGGTGAAAACTTTGTACGCTGACATATACATTGTTTAATCCCAAATTCACTGCCTGTTGACAGATAATGCATCCTATCATAACATACAGAAAGACAAGGCTCCAAAATCAAACTCCAATAAAGAAACAATGAAGAGCTGGTTACATGCAAGAAACTTGCATTTGATGTATCTCTGCCTAAAGTCCAATTATATGACATAATTAAATTGCAGGCACAAAATGCATATCATAGGAAAAATATTGGCAGCTAATGGACATTGGGTATTGAGACTTCTTCCCTATCATACCGACCTTAACTCTATTGAATTCATTTGAGCCAATGTCAAGAAGTGGGTGGGTGCTAATAATGTAAGCTTTAAACTTGCAGGTGTTCAACTTCTTTGCCAGAAAAAGTCTGCAGAATTTGGGGAAGATAAATGGAAAAATGTTTGCAGCCAAGTGGAAAAACTAGAAAAGGAATACTGGGAACAAGCACATATAATCAAAGATAGAACAAAAAGTATTGTAATCATGGGTGCCGCTAGGAGCATTAGTGAAAGCAGCAGTGAGAATAAAAACAGTTATAGTGATGGCGAAATGTTGGGCATAGAGCCTTTAGAAGACTGCAGTAATATACAACAGTGATAGTGATATAGCCTGATGTGCAGCACTATCAGGGGGTCAACTTTCAGCACACCTACAGTTTACCTACCTGCAGTGGAACCAAGACCCGCTGCAGGTATGACATGGATTGGAAGTGTTATCAAAGAGTAAGTTACTCACTCCTTGGTTTTGCTATTTAAAAACTCCAGAAGTCAATTTGTATGGCAATACCTATACTACACCTCAACCTTATGTCTGCATACACTTGCTTCACTAGTTCGCAGAGTACTAAGTTATGTTGTTTTTGACATTTACTTCTAGCAGCAGTTGTTTGCATATTTGTACATTTGATTGCTGTGCTGTACATCTGACGTCATTCATACCCTGTGTCTAGCTAATTTTATCGCATGTGAGTGCACATCCCTTCGGCCTTTAGTAATTAGTATGTATCTAAATATAAAGCAATATCTCCAGGACATGACCAGAAATTACTTGAAGACACACTAACATTTTCACACACACCAAATATTTTAGTTATACTGTATATGTTGTTGTTACTCTTTTTACAACCCTTGTATGAAAGATTTGTTAGTAGTACCTTCGTTAACATCTATAACAGCATTTCTTAGCTTGTTAAAGAGCATGTTAGCCTTACAATGTGGCAATCTGGTTGGTACCCAAGTGGAGCGAGGGCAGGAATCAGGAACAGGCTCTATCTTCGTAGTTCGGCCTGCTGCACTTGTACGAGCTCCAAAAAGAGGCACAGAATCACCTGCTGAGACATACAGCATGCTACTCAACTCAAAGCAAAACAAAATCATAACTCATTCAAACTTAAGATGAGAGAAAGCAAAATGAAACTGTTCACATTACAATGAAGTGCATGCAAAGTACTTACAAAAAATTGTGTGTAAATAAGCTTTTCTGTTTTAATAGTACAATTACATTAGAACTGAATGGCACATGTTTATGGTAGATTAGTTTCATTTGTCATAATGATAAAATCAGCAGTGATAAAAAATGAAATGATTCTAACTTAGGATATATATTCTCAATACCTCAGTATTTCTGGTCTAGAGATGGAAAAGCACAAGATTGTTTAATAAGGAAGCAATGAGTTTATTAGCATAATGCTTACTATCAAGTAGTTATGACTGTAATAGCAATTTTGCATTAGTTTTGCAAGTAGTGATATTAAGGGACTATTAGTACTGAATTGCCTGTGAGCAACTTTTGTTTCTTTCATTAATGTACTCCTTAGCCTGTTGTCAACCAGTTTTCCATATCTAAGGTTCCAAAGTGGATCACAGAAAACTTCTGCATTTTATATGTTCATTTTTAAATTGCTTGTTCACTAATGAGTGCACTTCAGGAGTATACATACATCTTTAAGGATTATAATGCTCTATGCATATAAAAAGTTTTTTAAAATTAGTACAAATTCTCACATGGTTCAAACATACATCTACTATGAAGGTAAAGAGGTATATATCCATGGTAACATTAAAAAATACTATTAGAAAAAAAGTTAAAATCTAACACCTATTAAACTAATTCTTTTGTATACCCAAATTACGCAGCTCATAATGAATACCTATGTCAGTACCTTCTCTGCAGATAAGAATACCAATTACAAAAATATACTTTTCTGCATTCAAAACTAATAGCTATGGAACGTCTTGATTATAGCATACATTTGTACATTAAACTTGGTCTTTAAGGTAATTGGATCTGTGAAAAATAAAATATGACAATATTGGCTGGAAAAAACAAAAGTAATAGCATTTCGGGAAAAACAACCCGTAAGAATACACATCTAATCTAATCTAATCATAATAATGATGATGACAGAGCATGTCAGCATTTCAGCTATTAAGGAAATGACACTATGGCATAGATGTAGACAATACCTTATGCAAATTTCAAACGATCTTTGGAATAATTAATAGAAAAGAAAGCAAATATGTAGAGATAAAACCAAAATTGTAGAAAAGTCAACAATCTGTATAAATCAGATGTTACATTATTAACATCTCCATATGTAAATGGTTTTCATGCATATATTCACTTTAAAGTTCATGGGTGGGACTGAAAGGAAAATAGAAGATGACCATAAATGGTTTTGAATACATATGTTATGCTCAAGGGATTCCAAAAGATAGTTTAGCACTATTACTAATACAGTCAGACAGGAACTAAGACTAAATAGTTTTATAAAGTAATAATACAAAAACATTTTAAAAGGTTGCTGATAGACGAACAATAATGTGAAAAGTATTATAGTGTCTAATATAACAAAATATGTAGTGGAAACTCAAAATTTTATTGTGTAATATGAAGCACCTAGTTGATATTCCTATTGTCAAATGTGTAATAGAACAGTAGTGCGATCTTACATTGTGGAGCAGTATAATTCTTTGAAACAGTATCTAGTTAGCAACTTTCAAACTGATCAGGATGGCTCAGGTGCCCGCCTCGGTAGCGTGGTGGTAGAGTGTCTGCCTCACGTTCAAGAGGGCCCAAGTTTGAATTTTGGTCAGGGTGAGTTACCTGGATAAGGTTTGTTCCGGGGTTTTCCCTTATCCAGAAAGACGAATGTAGGGTAACTCTAAGCTCTATGGACCTCGGACTCATTTGAGCATCATTTCACCTATTCTATTCATCGTCCGATATTACTTAACGTTGGAGGACGTAAAATTACAACAATAAAAAAAAAAATGGCTCAGGTGGTTTCATCTGTGGTCAGCATTCGATTTCCATGGTCAACCTACCTGACCCATGGGTTTTTTCAGGAGTTTTCCTGGGTTGCCAGGCAAATGTTGGGTAGGTTAATTACATCCCCTGAATTTCCTGTCCCTCCATGTCATCTCCATTATCATTTCACATTATCTTTCATCTGGTAGTCTCTTTCAGGTTAGAAGTGTCGGTGTGTGCCTCGACCACCCTCTGTCTCCTCTTGCCTCATCCTTCCTCCAGGGGATGCCCCACTTGTGATTTAGGTACAATAAAACACAGGTTTAGGTGCCAAATCCCCTGCATAGTGATTGTAATAGTAGCAACTTTCAATAATAATAACAATGACTGGTTCACAGCAGGTCTACACATACACTGTAAATGTAGTTGATGAAGCAAAAGTAACTTCTACTTTTCTACTTTTGAAATAGTTACTGGAAAACTAGTTCCTTTTTGTTCTGTTTTTATAATAATGAGATAACTATTAATTAAATTCTACATTTAACACTGAAAATGGAACACAGAAACATAACTGTATATAAAACATGCTTCAACTGGTGATTAAGGTGAAACTACATATATAAACAAAAAAGCAAAAAATGGTTATCAAGCAAGAAGACTTTTTTGGTACTTGTTTTGTGCATGCTCAGTTATGATCAATCTTTTACCACTTTGTGGAGACTGCAGACCACCAAGAGAAAACTGAGGAGGTGGCGGTGGTGGTGGATGATGCTGGATGGTTTGTGGTACAACACCAACCTCTCCATCAACTTCCATTCCACTTCCTCCGACAACACCTGCTGAGTACTCATCCTTCACCAACCGACTAGGACCTGATTGTAATGACAGGCCTGAGAGGTCTGTAAATACATTCCACTGACAGTATTGTGCAAAAAATACATTTATATAATCAAATATTACAGTATAAAACAATAATGCAGATTATGTTTTAATAAATCATTGACACATTAACTAATTCTGCTAGTGTCAATTAACATTTTGTGAAAGAAGGTATTAATATTATTAAGTCTAGATAACATTAGATACTCAAAAAGTAGCAATGAGCTTTTCATCTTCAGCAAGTATTGAAGTGGATTATGTTGATAAACTTTGTTAATTTGTAAAACTAACTGTAGTTGGTTTTTCACAATATGTCATTTACATCTTATTTTTTGTGACTAGTTTAGGGAACTGTTACTTCCATTTGAACCTCAAAGGTCTGAATGCTGTTTGTTGTTGTTGCCTGCAGTCTTCTCTCTGGTGGTGGAACTATGAACTTCTTTATCAAATTATCAACTGCTGGGATTTCAAAGTTTATTACTCTGTCGTTATATATGCAAATTAAGATGTTCACCCACATTGTCAGTTTCTTATGACCTATCACATCTTTTATAATTTTGGATTTGGGTCGACAATTTGATAAAGAGGTTCATAGTTTCACCACCAGAGAGAAGACCAAAGGTAACAAAATAGACAACAGTCGGACCTTCAAGAGTGAAAATGGAAGCAACAGCTCCTGAAACTAGTCTCTCAAAAATTAAAATGTTAAGTAATACAGTGTGAAAAACCAACTATATACAGTTTTAAGAATTAATTTGGACGTCACTATTACTAAAGTTCCTCAAATATCACAAACTTTGTTAAGTTTAACTAAATCTTTTCTGGCATTGCATATGGTCTACATTTGCTTACGCACTGACAAAGATAATCCAAACTCCTGACACACACATGCTATTTTAAAAAACAATATTGCAATAGTTTAATTTCTCACTATCACTAATACTTCAAAGAAACCTTTGTTTCGTGTTGTCTAATCCAAAGAAAGGTTTTAAAATGCATAAGAAATACATTAAGTAGTAGCATTTACTTTCTTTTTGTGTCTAAGTTTTACATGAAATGTAAAACATTTTCAACGATATTAATTATATACTAAATTAAATTTGTTCTAGTATTTGCAGTTAAAACATTTCCTTATCTGTTAAATTTACATTATCTATAATGTAACAGTATATGATAAAAGTAATGTGTATTAATTTAATAATTTCGTAAAAGAGCTTTATAACTGAAAACATTTGAATTCTCTATCATATGAAGGACGTAAGATAAATACAGCATAATATGGGGTAAACATGTTTTGTGTAGATAGAGTCAACATGAAAAATCCAATGCCATGGCCGGGATTTGAACCACGGATCTCCTGGTTTCCATCCAATCGCTCTGACCAATTGAGCTACCATGACCAACGTGCCGTCCTGACACTAAATTCTCCATTTGACTCGTATATTACCCTGGTAGACCACTAGGAGCTCTCGCATTCAAGATACACCATTTGTGGCGACTTACTATCGTAAGTACTTGAGTCCCAGGCTTCATCATTTTAGTTTATTGATGGAAATTCATTTTTTTACACTAGCCGTATATAGGCTAAGGTTTTTGATAGACAGAGTCAAAATAATAACTAGAATAATAAGAGTTAAATGATGAAGCCTGGGACCCAAGTCGCCACGAACATTGTATCTCGAATGCAAGAGCCCCTAGTGGTCTGCTGGGGAAATATACAAGTCAAATGGAGAATTTAGTGTCAGGACAGCACGTTGGTCATTGGTTAGAGCGACTGGAAGGAAACCAGGAGATCCGTGGTTCAAATCCTGGCCATGGCATTGAATTTTTCATGTTGACTCTATCAAAAACCTTAGCCTAATATATGGCTAGTGTAAAGAAATGGTTAATTTCCATCAATTAACTAAAATGTTTTGTGTAGCTTATAAAATTCTGGAAGATAAAAATAATAGGAAAAAGGATAATGTTTCCTCAATTACTATATCTAATTCTCACTTCATCTGCTTGTGGAGGCAGTATGTCTAACTTCTAACTTCAAAGGACCAAGTCTGAACTTTGTTGTGAGTTGCCTGGATCAAGTCTTTTTAAAGATTTTTCCATATTCTTATACATGTTGGCTAACTCTGTTCAATGGTACCTAGAAATATTAGCTCCTTTACCACAACCCACTCCTATAGCTAATGACTTGGTCATTCAACCCCTATTAGTAATGGGAATTTGTACTTAATATTATTATTCTTTCCTGGAGAAAAGTCTCAATTTCTGCTTTTTATGTAAGCTTGTGACAGTTTGGTATGTAGTACAAATAGACCTGAGCAGAGCAGCAAGTATGGGAAAGATTAAATGACATTAAATTTTGGTACAGAGTAATTACATGTGTTAAAACAGTGTCTAGAACATCAGAAGAAACATTTAAAGAACAATGGATAGGTAAAACATCTTAGAACAAATTAAGAAAGTAATGGGCTCACAGTATGTGGAGAAGAAGAGAAAATAATGTGAATAAAAAAATGTCAAAAATTAATGGGTAGCCAACAAGAGATCTTTAATATTATAAGGTATAAACTGATGAAAGGCTCATAGAAAAGGGAAAAATATATAACATGACAAATAAAGAAGAGGCAGAAGGTTTTGCACGTACTTAGATGTGGCACAACTGATTGAGGTGGAAGGGGCAGGGAAGTCACGAGTTTTCTGTGAACATATGGGTCAAAATTATTTGTGTCATTTGGGGCACATCTGTTCTGCTTTTGGTAAATGAGCATGTTTATCTTTAATATGAGGGCGGTTCAATAAGTAATGCAACACTTTTTTTTCTGAAACAGGGGTCGTTTTATTCACCATTCAAATACACCATGTTATTCCCCAATCTTTTAGCTACACATCATTATTTTCAGCGTAATCTCCATTCAATACTATGCTTTACACCACCTTGAAATGAGGCCCTATATGAATGCACGGTAACATTCCACTGGTCGATGTCAGAACCAACCTCGTACTGCATCAATAACTTCATCATCTGCATAGTGCATCCCACGGATTGCATCCTTAATTGAGTCAAACATATGGAAATCCGATGGTGCTAGATCAGGGATGTAAGGAGAATGTGGAAGAATAGTTCACTGAAGTATTGTGAGTTTCTCTCGGGTGCAAAGACTTGAGAGGCCTTGCACTGTCATGGCGAAAAAGAAGTTCATTCGGATTTTTGTGCCTACGTACACACTGGTGGTTTCTTTAATTTTCAAAGAGTAGCACAATGCACTTCAAAGCAGATCATTTGACCATGGGGAAGGACATCGAACAGAATAACCCCTTCAGCATCCCAGAAGACTGTAGCCATGACTTCATTGGCGCGGGTATGACTAAACTTTTTCTTGGTAGGGGAGTGGGTGTGGCACCATTCCATTGATTTCCGTTTTTTTTTTTTTTTTTTTCCAGGTTCAAAGTGATGAACCCATGTTTCATCGCCAGTAACAATGAGAAAAAAACTGTCACGATCAGCCTCATGACAAGCAAGCATTCCGCTCAGATGGTTCTCCTTTGCTCTTTATGGTCTTCGATTAGACGTTGAGGGTCCTAGCAGGAACAAACCTTTGAATATCCCAACTGGGAACAATTGTGACAGCACTACCAACAGATACGTAAAGTTGAGCACTGAGGCATTTGATTTAGATCTGGCGATCATCTCAAATGAGTGTGTTCGCATGCTCCAATTTTGCAGGAGTCACAGCTGTGCATGGCCACCCAGCATGCGGGAGATCAGACACTTTTGCTTGACCTTGTGGCAATGATGACACACACTTTGCCCAACGACTCACCATGTTTTTGTCGACTGCCAGATCACCATAGAAATTCTGCAAGTGCCTATGAATATTTAAAATGCCCTGGTTTTCCACCAAAAGAAACTCAATCACTGCCCGTTGTTTGGAACATACCTCCATTACAGACGCCATTTTAAAAGCTCCATATAGCGCTGTCACATATTGGAAGTCAATGAAACTTTACGAGACGAAGCGGGAATGTTTGAAAATGTTCCACAAGAAATGTCAGTTTTTTCCAACCAAAATTGGCTGAGAAAAAACATGTGTTGCATTACTTATTGAACTCCCCTCATATAATTTTGAACTAGTACTCCATCTCCACATATTGCTAGTCTTTACCTAGAATGCATTTCATTAGGACCTTCTTAACATTCTCAGCTAATGTCGACTCAACTTAGTACCTACACTAAGGTTAATAAAACTTACCAAAAACTTAATTCTCACTCAAAGACTAGTTGGTGTCATAAATACTGCAATAAAGATAAATGATCTGAAACTTCCATTCACTGTTGGGTACTATGATTTTAATGGCATCTTTTCTAATTTGACTAACTGATCTTTTAAAACTTTAAAATTTGAAAAGACAGGTCATATATTATCTTAAATTACTGTATAAAACACCTCTTACACTCTAAATTATTTTGGTGCAGTTCATTAATATCATCTATGCTTTGGAAAGAGTTATTCAGGGAACTGTGTAGCTTTAAACCTACTTCTTTTTTTATAATTTGAAATTTTAGGTATCCAAAGCATAGGTATGTAAAATTTTCCAAGCTTTCTTCACAACATCCCATTCCTGCAGAATTTTTTGCAGAAAATTTTCTTTTTCACCACTTATTAATTTAATGCATCTAGTATTTTCCATTTTTGGATACATATAGGATTATTTCAAATGTTCCACAAAAGTACTGCAACATTGTCTTCCCCCGTCATAGTAAAAGCAGAATAACAGAAATTGCTTTAGTAAAATAAGAATGCAAATACACCAGTATCCCTTTATTACATTGGTCCGTACCCAGCTTTATGGTATGCTAGACGTAAAGAGATGTTAGTTACAAAACAGCCTGAAGCATGAAGTATAGAGCTGAAAGACGCACCTATTCCTGGTGACACCACACGCTCGTAGTGGTAGGGGTTAACACACACCGAGTCACACTTGAGGTCGAAAGCAAACTGGCAATATTTGACGTGTTTCAGCTCATTCTTGTGCAGGTCTGGCCAGCGCCAGATCCTTGCATAGATGACATGAGGAAATCCCTTTCTTCCCGCCACCTGTGACACACACATGCAACTTTGCAGCCAAAGTATTTCATTCTGTGGTTCAAAGTTACACAGTACAAGTAATACACTTAAAACAAATAAATATACCTTTGTATAAGTTTTTTTTAAAATTTAAAGCAAAAGTGAAACTTAGAAGCTCATACCATAGTCAAGCAAATGTATGATTGGACAACAAATTTTGACTGAAGCTATGAAAGTGAAGTTGAAGGATCAAATGATTTCTGAAGTAACTCTGTTGCTTTAATTTCTGTTTTCCTGTAATTTAGGTGCATTTTCACATGGTGTTTTAAAACAAGAAGACAATCTGTTACGTTTTTTAGTCTTGTAACACTGAAATGAAATGAGATGCAGAATTATCAAAGCATCCTCAAACTCCAGTACACCTAACATGGGAAAATACATCTAGTTATGTACATCTAAGTAACAAATATCATCCTTTCATGCATTAGATCCTAGTGGATCTGTTAACAAATGTGTTAACAGTGTTAACAAATATTTTTCTGTTAATTTTTAAATATGGTTAAGAAACTGATAAATGTAATTAAAGCAATATTTTATAAAAGAAAAATGTCTATTTATATACATATAAGTAATAAGTGTTATTTTTCATGTATTAGAACTTAATGGATCTGTTAAAAGTATCATGCAGTGTTAAATATTTTCCTAGTAACATTTAAGTATGGATAAATAAATATTTATGGTTAAACTAGCTGACCCAGCGAACTTCGTACTGCCCACAGAAGTTGTCTGAACTTACCTATATAAATAAAACAAATTCGGATTAGTTATTTATTCTGCAATTAGGGGTGAAGTTTAAATACAACATAGTTACAATTAAGTTAATCAATTTAAAGCTTTCTGATAAACAATATTTTTGTCTTTTTTGTGGTGTATAAATTATTAAAGATGGTTTCTGATGCATGAACACACAACATATAATTGTTCATGAGAGAAACAGGAAAACTGCAAGTTGATTTAACAAACTCCAAACAACTGCCTTTGGGATTTATATATGGTCATCGCAAGGCCAAACGCACAGGAAATTGTAGATGCACATTCACGAATTTACAAATTATAAAGAAGGTATACAAGGATTCACCAATATTAGACAACAATTGTCTGTGGTCAAATATTTATGATGTTATAGTGCGTTCAGATATTAATTTGTGTCTAATCTTTGAAAGGTATATCATCACGATACATAAAAAAATTTCAGTCTTGACAACAAACGATAAACATTATCTAATAAAATATGGTAAGTGAAACAGCTTTGAAGACTTGGCAAAGGAGTGGAATATCTTCCTACTTTGTAATGATTTTGTTTGTCGAAAATAAAAGGTGTTTGTTTTCCGTAAAAGTTTGCACGTGTGCTTTTATATTTCATTAATAACCCGATCCATTATCACTTCAGGTTCTTACCTTTTAAACCTTCCTTGGACTTATACAAATATTTCAAAACCGAAATTAGGCAAATCAGGTCAGCCGTTCAAGTTTTTGTGAGACTAACAAACGTCAAATCATTTTTATATATGTAGATTGAGTTAGACTATTTTAACACTTTCATCACTTACACTTAATTTTGGCTCAACAAGAGCTTTCAAGGACTATAGCTTCCATCCTCAAAAGTGGCTGTCTGACTCATTGGTGTCCTCTTTTCATTGGTTGTTTTAACCAACAAAAACAGGACACCACTAATAGCCAGTCAGCCGCTTCTCAGGATAGAATTTAAATTTCCATCAGTTACAAGCTTACTGGAATATTATAAAACTAATATTATAGTATTGTAGTTAATATTAGCTACCACTAAGCAAAACTCAGGCTTTTAAAATTGTCGCTGATGTGTGTAATATGTTATGAAACTTTGTGTATGCTCTGCTTGGAGAATAGGTAATTACTTTCACTTTGTAATTCCTTTCTTGGAAGTGCTGAAAACAGTGTTGTTATGATAAATTAAATTTAAAGGGAGTCGATTAATGACACTATCATCAGTCGAGTACCAGTACTCGAGTACCAGCTGATGATAAGAGCAAAAGCTCTTGAAGCATGTCTGTGAAAGAACAGTGTGAGTAAAGCAGTGTGTCAATATCTTCTCGATTCACTTTTGTGCTAAGTTGTGCTTCACTGTCTCTACTCTTCTTTCAAGTTTATACTTTGAAAGGCAAACATATTTGGAGTGCTGGTTTGCATCCTATAGTTCTGTAAGTCTTGGAATATTCTGTGTTGTAGTACTATGCTGGAAGATATAGCTAATGCTGCTATTAATGTTTATATTATAGTTAAATTTCTTGTCACCTAACATAATAATCAGCAGCTGCTTTATTAATTTTTAGATGAGTCGTATTTATTACACATCTGCTTCACTTTCGTACCTATTTTGAGGACATGTTTCGCAAATCATCGTTTGCATCTTCGGCTCTTATGAGACTAAAGCTTGATCCAGTGGTGTGGGTAATTTAAAGAAGAAGAAGAAGAAGAAGAAGAAGAAGAAGAAGAAGAAGAAGAAGAAGAAGAAGAAGAAGAAGAAGAAGAAGAAGAAGAAGAAGAAGAAGAAGAAGAAGAAGAAGAAGAAGAAGAAGAAGAAGAAGAAGAAGAAGAAGAAGAAGAAGAAGAAGAAGAAGAAGAAGAAGAAGAAGAAGAAGAAGAAGAAGAAGAAGAAGAAGAAGAAGAAGAAGAAGAAGAAGAAGAAGAAGAAGAAGAAGAAGAAGAAGAAGAAGAAGAAGAAGAAGAAGAAGAAGAAGAAGAAGAAGAAGAAGAAGAAGAAGAAGAAGAAGAAGAAGAAGAAGAAGAAGAAGAAGAAGAAGAAGAAGAAGAAGAAGAAGAAGAAGAAGAAGAAGAAGAAGAAGAAGAAGAAGAAGAAGAAGAAGAAGAAGAAGAAGAAGAAGAAGAAGAAGAAGAAGAAGAAGAAGAAGAAGAAGAAGAAGAAGAAGAAGAAGAAGAACTCAATAAGCTTAGTTGTGAACCTTTGTTGACAGAAAAGTCTCACATAAGAGATAAAATATAGTGAAGCAAGTACAATAGCAATGAGGAAACATTAAGATGGACATACCTGTACCCATTATTAAACATGTCTTTTAGTTCTAAATGGCTAATTTTTTGCAGATATATATATATATACATACATACATACATACATAAAATCCTGCACCATGGTATAACAGGCTAGAGTGTTATACTTTGGTTCCCTGCCATGGAATGCACCCAGGTTTGATCCACCCTTGGGGGTTGTGGATTTTAAGATCCGGGTATAGGACTGGTGCTAATTCAGCATCGTGAGGAAATTGAGGAACTACGATAGGTAGCAAACTCTGGTCTAGAAAGTCAATTTTCTGGCTGGGGATGCATGGTGCTAACCACCTCACCTCCCCATATTGGTTAGATAATAGCCCACCTCTGCCATGCGTATGTGGGCGTTAGACTAGCAGTTGGATTGGGCAGCTTTCACCATGTTTGCTGGCTGTTACACCATGATATTGTCACGGCGAAAGCACGGACTTTTCAGTGCCGAGAGATAAGCACAGTTTGTGTACACAAAGAGCCTGCAGCTAAAGATAACGGTCGGATTGTGTATCACTGAGACGACTTACTGACACAGATAAGTGAGGTAAAATATCTCGAACTTATCAATGAGATATATAAGAGATTGTGACACACCAGCGGACAGTTGTAAAACAGTTGCGGGAGAGGTAAGCAGAGAACAGCTGAGAGTGCTGTTGTAACGAGAGCTGATGTAAATTGAATGCTGTTTGTTATTGTCATCAACCTTGGAAGATTGTGTTGTATATGTGCTGTAATGTTGTTACGTGAGAATTGAACAGTGTATTGCTACGCAAATAAAGAACATTTAGAATTTCTGCAAACTGGACTTTTAATTCTACCAACCCACAAAGTCACAATATATTACTGTGTCAAGAAAGTACCGGGAATTAATACTATAAGAGGGAATTCAAAATTATTGTTGTCACTAAGTTGGTCCATCTTTCCCGTAAACCCATGCGGAGTTTGCTAGTATCTAGTTTGTTCACAGGGCAGCATTTTGTTAATGCACCTCAGGTGTGTTGCAATTTTACAATGAATTCTCCTTTATCCTGAGAATGGATGCCTCAAAGTAGTAACTTGAGTTCTGGAAAGAGAAAGAAGTTGGCCGGAACCAGATTATGTGATTATGCTGGTTGTTCAATGAGATTTGTCAAGTTTTTGGACAGAAATTTATTCACAATGATAGCCTTGTGAGCTGGAGCATTATTGTGCTGCAGAATCAATGAGTTGTTTTTCCACAAATCTGGTCTTTTTCGCTGTATTTGTTCTCTCAAACACCACATAATGCTCAGATAATAATCTTTATTTACCGTCTCACCTTCTGACAAGAATTCCGAGTGCATGACACCACGACAATCGAAAAAAACTGTCCACATTACTTTCAGTTTTGATTGAGTATGACGTGTCCTTTGGGTTTCGGTTAAGTTTCAAGGTGCCACTCAGAAGCTTGTTGACTGGTTTGCATGTAAACCCATGTCCCATCACCAGTTACAATGATTTTCATGAATGTGGGGCCAGAGTTGGCTTTTCTAGCATGTCTTCAGTGATCCTTACGCGATTGAGTTTTTACAGAAAGTTCAAGTCTTTCAGAACTAATTAAGTGGCAACACGTATCATGCCCAAACAATCATTTAAAATGGTACGAATCGATTCATGAGACACAGCAATCTCTCTCAGACCCAAATGAAGATTTTCAGACACCATTTCCTTCACTTAAGCAATATTCAGCTCAGTTGGAAATTGTTGATGGCCAACCAAAGCGAGGCAAATCTTCCACCACATCTCAACAAGTTTTGAATGCACTGTACCATACATATGTATATGTTTTTAATAAAGTCAATTGATTCACTGTAAGCCCTCTGTATAACTTTTTCAGCAATTCGGCACATAAAATTCCATTTGCAATGCAAAATTTGAGACATTCTTTGTTCAATATTTTTATTCACTGTAAAATTGCAACACACCTTTGAGATGCACTAACAAAATGGCGCCCTGTAAACAAATTAGATGACAGATGACAAACTCCACATGGGTGTAGAGGAAAGATGTATCAACTTAGCAACAACAATAATTTTGAATCCCTTCTTATACAAGATTTTTATGATCAATTCTTAGTACTTTCTTGACAGAATGTATACATAAAACATATTAAGTAAAAGTCATGGAAACATGGGATTATATAATCAATAATTTACAACAATTATTTTTTAAAACAGTGTGCTGATCAAAATGATGAGTCTATCCTCCTAGTGCTTATGGATTAAAATGAGAGGAGCTTCAGGTCCTAAGTACTAGAGAACAAAGAGATACAATTCCCAATTAAAATGACTTTATAAAATTGATCCGTACACTGTTTATCTACAAATAACTACAGGGAGTTGCAGATATTCCTAAGAGTTGCTATGATTTTAATGCTAAGAACTTAGCAGGTTACTTAAGCGTATTAGTCGGTCAAATTAGAATATGTCAAGAAAAGAGCAAATAAATTAGTGTACAAAACGGAGAACATCACTCCAGCAATATTCAAGATGAATAAATAATGCAACATGCTGCAACAGTAAGGAATAATTGAAAGAAGTAAAAACACATTGTAAGAATTTTAATATTCCTAAATCCATTATTAACACTTCCTTTGTTTCTAAACACACTGCTTTTCATTCTATTATTTTTACGAAATTGCTTTATGAATCTCAGCACTTAAGCTAATGTTATGTGTTATAACTCATTAAGATCTATTTGTAACAGGAACAAGAAGACAAAATTCAAATGATCCAGAAAATAAATTTAATGTTTTGGATGGGAAGGGTAGGAATATTAAACATTGCATTTGCAATGGGTGAATGTAATTACAAGATAAAATGAGATTGGTAATTTAAATTTAACCCTGAACCTGCATGCATACTTTAATATTTTTGTGAGGTTGACCACATCTGTACATGACTATCAGCTTGTACCTAGTACTGAAAATGGGAAAGCACTATATTTCTTAGGATTAGTAATAGTCAATTGAAATGGAATGGACACGATCAAAAAGTAATAAAAAAGTTAATTTTTATATATATTAAAACAATGCTAATAATAGATAACAAATATACTATGCATTCACTCACTCTCACTTGAGCACAGTACAAAAAAAACATTAGCTTTAAGACTATTAAGGGTGTAAAAAAGAGCAATACGTTTAATGTAAGGAATACAGAATAGAGATACATGTAAAAATGCATTTAAAAAACTAAATATTTTAACATTACCTTTATTATGTATATGAATTTATCAAACTTACAATAAAAAGTTATGATCAAAATAAAAACAGTAACATCCATAAACATAACACCAGAAAAACAGATAATTATTTTAGAAACAGACTTACTGGTATCCTAAACAACATGCATAGAAAATGTCAAAGATTTGTATAACCATCTACCAGCAGAAATTAAAAAGATAAAAAAAAAAAAAAAACTAAAGAATGTCAAAACTTATTCATTACAAAAAGTACTTTACTCTGTGGAAGAGTATAAAATAGGTTAGGTAGAATATGCTATTTACACTTCTCATCAATTTTGTAAACATTTTGTAAATATTACTGTATTAATTTTATGTATATTCAATTTGATGATCCATGTAAATGCTTTACAGTTGGAGATGATAAAAAAGAAAAGGAATATAATCAGCTGAAAGAAACAACATTTTTGTATCACTCTGCATCCACATGCACAAGGTGACAGATGAGTGTCAACTTCGTCCATGAGTTATGCCATATTATTTTCTCAACAAATTTGCACTTGAGTAGCCTACCATAAGATTTTGTTTCACTATGTTAACTATCCAATTAAAATGAATACTGAGAAATATAGAAAGAGCATATGTAAGTGAATACACTCAAACGGACACTTGATTTAAACACATTTTGTACTTGGTACAAAATTGAATCGAGAATATATTGACACATTGCTTCACTCACACTGTTTATTCACAGGACATGTTTCAAGAGCTCTTGCTCCTATCCTCAGCTGATACTCGACTAGTGCAAGTTGTAGTGGTTTCTTCTTTCTCCGTATTGTCAATAGATGGCATGATGTAGTCGAGTATCAGCTGAGGATAGGAGCAAGAGCTCTTGAAACATGTCCTGTGAATAAACAGTGTGAGTGAAGCAATGTGTTAATATATTCTCGATTCAATTTTGTACTAATTTGTGCTTCACTGTCCCTACGCTTTTTTCAAGTTTATACATTTTGTACTTGTTCAGATTCACAGCTGTCATTGCTGCGTTTGTTTCTAAGTGAAAACATTGCTAACAGCAATGTAAGTTCACTTGCTTAAAATATGGTAAATATGGGACACTGTGACAACACTTAACACCTTTGGAGAGATAGAGCCAACCTGAAAAATTCAATGCTAAAGCCGGGATTTGAACCACAGATCTTTATCTCTCCAAAACCTTAGCCTATATACGGCAAGTATGAAGAAATGATTAATTTCCATCAATTAACTTACTTAACATCTTGTTTATTATAGTGGCTTTTTGTACAGGGGAATAAACTAGAACAAACTGCACACTTAACAAGTCATCTATTTGTCCTAAAATTACTTTAGAATTCTTTCACTTTTTTCACATGTTTTAACACCATTAGTTTATTTATGTTCTTTGCAAATATGAACAACAATGACTTCTGATATGCTGGCACACACTGCCATTATTTTAACCCATTTGTTTACTAGAATATCCTAATTATGCTCCCTTAATTTATGCAATGCATTTAAAACAATCTGTTTGTCATAAATTTTTAATAATTTACCTTAAGGTGCCTTTTCTATCCTAAATGCTTGTAACTGCCACTACTAAATTTATACTACTGCAAATTTGCTGTCATATTTCTTACTGATATTCTGTTTGTTTTCCTCATCCACAAAGCATTGAGACGTATTAACTTTAGTTGGCGAGTGCCATTTGCTTGTTATCTTGTTTACTTCTTCTCTTCTGGCTATACAGCCTTTGATGAACTTTGGCCTCCTGAACCGTCTTCCTCCACAAATCTCTATCTTCTGCTTTACTTTCCATCCTCTAATTCCAGTCTTCCTTAATCTTTCGTTATATCATCTAACCACCTATTTTTGACCTTTCTTTCTTTCTTCTGGTATACAAACTTCCTTTCAATATTCTTTTAGGCATTCATTCTTCCGTCATTTTCTCATATGTCCTAGCCATCTCATTCTTTATGCTGCCTTTATAAACTTCACAATATTTTGTTTATTAGTTCTACCCCATAATTATACCTTATTCTCTAGTAATCCTTATCCTTTACAAGTCAAAAAATCTGTCTTAGTTTTTTCCTTTCAAATCTTTGTAGTATTTGCTCATCTGCAGAGTTCAAATGAAATGAAATGAAATGAAATGTGTAATGTTTAACACCCGCTTTTACAACATGCCGCACCGCAGGTGGTGACACTGATGATACATGAGATGAAGATGGAACACCAGTGGAATATGGCGGGGCAAACCGGAGATCCCAGAGAAAAACTGCCCCAACTCTCTGTTGTCCACCACAAATCTCAATTTGTGGTCGTCTGGGTTCAAATCCAGGCCAGCTTGGTGAGAGCCAAGCGGTCTAACCACTTAGTTATGGCGCAGCCTACAGAGTCCAAGTTTCTGCAGTATATGTTACTATTAGTCTTATTGTTTTACAATATTTTGTCTCCCTACTAATAAAAGTATATTTTTAATAATTGCAAATTAGCATAATAAGCTGCATTCCAACTTTGAATTCTTTCTTTTATGTGTTTGTTTATCTTCTTATTGTTTACAAGTGCTCCTAAGCATTTAAATTACAATACCCCTTCAAATGTTTTTTCTCCAACTAGATTTGTAACTTTTATCTCCTGTCATTTTCAGGTATTTGGTTTTATTCTCATTTGCTTCTAAACCTATTTCTTTAGATCTTCTAATTTCTCATAAACTTCAACTAATTTTTTTTGTCTTTTGTCACAATCACCATATCATCCACATAGGCATATATCTGACTAGACTTGAAAAATATAGTTATTTTAGGGCTGTATTCATAGTCAGACTTGGTCCGGACCAACTTGCTGCTTTTGGTGGACTAACAGTGGACCATCGATTTTCTTATTCAGAAACTAGGATTAGCGATAGTCTCGGGACCAAACATGTTGGTCCGGCTCAAATTTTGGTCTGCCTCCGAGGGGTAGATTAAAGGCAGACTATCTTTTCAACATGGATGACAATGAAGTGATGAATGTAGCTGTAGCGTGTGGAATTCATGAAATAATATGGTGGAGGAAAACTTATCTACCAAGAATAAAATTATTGCAAAGTACGACCTAAACTTCAAAAGCATATACAGGTTTGGTTAACCAAATGCCAGAAAGCTGAGAGAAATGATTAGTCCTAACCTGTACAACAGGTACAATAACCAAGGCCTGAGTATCTCAACTAACACTCAAATCCTAGCAGCACTTTGGTATTATGCAACAGGAGGATAACAAGACAACACTGTTGACCTTTACAATATTAGTCAGGCATCAGTAAGCCGCATTATCAGCAAACTTGTTATAAATTTCCCTCCATGCCTCCTCCATTCTCATATTTGTATTCGTCGACACAGATTTATTTTCTATAATGTTCACTCTTTTTTGGACTAGAGAAAACATTGGTCTTCCTCTAACCAGTTGATACCAAGCTTCTTCATATTACACAAATAAAAATATTTAGTAAATATTCTCCACTTAACTTAAGAAGCCGATGACAACACTTCTATTATGTTTTTGCGAAATTAATTTCATGGACATTTGCCCACATCTTCAGTCAACACAATTCAATATAATTCTTATATAATTCTTCATATTATCCATATTCACAGCACACCAAACTTGGTTACCGAACCTCAAACAGCAGCAGCAACCGTAAGGATGATTAAGAAACAGCTGTGAAATAACCACAGAGATTTATAAACTTGCAGGTACACTGTGGTTTGTTTAACACTCTATGGGACTCACACATGTGCAGAAGAACCTTTGTAAGTTGTGTAACTTTTGCTCCGTGCTGGTCCAAGACTTTTTATCGTCTATGAATACCAAAAAGTTAGACCACCTTTGGTCCAGACCAAATTAGTCAGAAGATAGTCCAGACCAAAGTGATAACTATGAATATGCCCTTAGTCTATTTTGTTTATTGCTCTATGTACAGCCAAGCTGAATAGAGTAACAATAGCCCACCTCCTTGTCTTACCCTGGTGTCATGATTAAAATCTGGATCTAATTTATTCATCACTTTAGCTTTAGTATTCCCCATTGTCATTTTTATTAACCTTACTATTTTTGGTCAGAATTGAAAACACGGTTTTATACAGAATTTCCCTATGAAATGAATCAAACGCATATTTAAAGTCAATAAATGGAAACCATAAATCTGCACCTTGTTCATAGAATTTGTCAATAATTTATATTATGAATATCTGGTCTGCTGTGCTATTGCAACTTGTAAATTCCTGCATATACTCATCTAAAACATTTTTGGCATACTTCTTTATTCTATCATTTAGAATACTTGGAAATATGTTCATTGAGTAATATAATTCTACTATAGTAGTGGAATTGATATTTATTACCTCTTTTATATAATGGGTAAATTATGCCTGTTCAACTTTCAGCCATTCATTCATTTCACCATATTTCTAATAACTTATGTATTGCTTTAGTAATTTCCTTCCTGCCATATTTAATTAGCTTGAAGATTATGTCATCTTCTCCTGGTGCTTTATTATTCTGTATTGCTGTTTTAACATGCCAAAGATCCAGTTGTTATTGTTCTTCCTTCATTTCAATCTTCATTTTTATTTTCATTTCTTCCTCATTCCTGGTTATTTATTATTTGTTCTTTATTTAACAATTCTTTGAAGATTTCAGCCCATCTTTCCAACATATCTTTATCTTATCTTGTTTACTATAAAAGAAAAATATTACTGACCTGGCTTACAACAAGTACGAAACATGGGAACCATGTGTCTGATATGAAAGGTTAGCCAATTAATTATACGCAAATGTAAATTACCACTGAAGCCATTTGTTTTCTTGCTTGGCACAAAGGGATGATTCTCTCTTCTTTCTCTGTCACAATATTCGATCATATTACATATTTCTCGTGCCTGCCGATGTGTGACCTGTTGCTGTCCAGAAGAAATTATTGCACCTATACAGAGTAAACACACTACTACTTCACCATGTATGTATGATAGGCTTGCATAAACAACTCCACTGTTTCACATATTTTGTGATACCTTCCATGCTTTGCCAGGTAGTAACTGTTTATTTCTTGTAAACAGTCATATTTCTATTTCCAAATAGCTTTAAAAATACAGCACATTACAATGTTGCAATAATGTTAAGAACAGATGATCTATTTTCTTTCCTTAAATTAAGTACTTAATTCACAAATCAATGAGAGCATTCACTGCAGACACATGTATGGAGCTATTTTTCAGTATTGCTCATACAGGGTCCAGCAGAAATAGTACAGGTACTTTAAAGTCATATATATATTTTAAACACTAATACATATGAAAATTGTGGTGGTACATGCTTAAACTATAGAGTTTGGAATTACAATTATGCACTTTCATTTTTTTAAAGAGAACATCCCTTAGATATGCAACATCACTTTCAATATGCTCTTGTATGCAGCTTCGAAAGTTATTACGGGCTGCAGTGTCACTGGTTGAAACTCTCTTACTGCCTTGTGGATGCTCTACTTTAATTGTTCCAAGTTGTGAAGCTGGTTCTGAAGACTCTCCTTCAGATACACTCACAAGAGGTCAGGAGCTGTAAGATCCGAGAATTGAGCTGGCCATGGCATGTCTCCAAAGCAAGAAATTAGGCAGTCTGGGAACAAATTGCACAGAAATGGCCATACTGATTCGTGCAGTACAGGCGGCTCCCTCATTCTGCTGGAACCATAGATTTTCATGCTCATGGATCTCTGGCACAAGAAAAGTTTATAGCATGAGCCTGTAACTTTAAGAATTTAGTAACTGTTTCCCCATCTTTATTCTCGAAGAAATATGGCCCGATTATTGTGCAAAATGACACAGCACACCACACTGTCACTGTCACTGTCACTGAAGAGGATGTTGAGTCAAGACACATGGGTTCACCGCTGCCCAGTACCGCATATTCTGCTTATTTTCATTACTCATCAGATGATTGTTAATCAGTTTTGGATAAATAAGAGTCAAACTGAAAAATTCAATGCCATGGCCAGGATTTGAACCACGGATCTCTCGGTCTCCGTCCAGTCGCTCTTAACCATTGAGCTACCATGGCCAACATGCCATCATGACATTAAATTCTCCATCTGACTCTATGTTTTCCCGATAAACCACTAGGGGTTCTCATATTCAAGATAAAACAATTTTATGTTTTATGTTTTTAGTGTGGAATAACAATTAATTTCCATCAATTAACTTGATAATCAGTGTTGGATTCGAACTAATTAATCACATAAAAGTTTGGCAGAATGTCAAGTGGGACATTTTATCTTCATACAAAAGATGTGAAACTTGCATTTTATACGGATGGAATTTTACATGTTGGTGTAAAATGTGCCACACTTCTGTGTGACATTTGCGATATAATTCCATGCTTCTTTGCTGATCTCTTCCCAATCCTCATTGCAGATTCCCTCACCTGTGCAATGTTTTCTGGCGCATGCATAGATTGTAGTCGTCTAGGTGGGGATTTGAGTTCTACACTGCCTTTCTGAATGTCAATGACTGAACCTCTTCTGATAGCAACATCGGAAGGATAACCATGCTTATTCATTTGTAATGGAAATCCTCATTGCATCTCTATTATGAAACCTGATGAAGCACTCAAAAGTGACAATGCGTTCCTCTATTGTGCAAAGCTCCATGGCTGACTAATCAGTTAGAGAGAAGCAGATGGCTAAAAATATCTCCAAGGTCAACATTACAAGGCTGCAACACATAATGAACAAAAGCCCCACGTAATTTGAAAATATAATGTATTCAAATACCTTTATTTTTCTGCCTGACCCTGTACAAGGTGTTTCTTACAGTGGAAGGAAAATAGACACGTTAAATTAAGTTAGGAGTCAAACATTCAATAAACACATTCACCAACAACATATTCTACTGATGATGTGACCTTTACATTAATTAAATGACTATCTGCATTATAAACTACCAATACTCATTATTAATTTTTAGATGAGTCGTATTTATTACACATCTGCTTCACTTTCGTACCTATTTTGAGGACATGTTTCGCAAATCATTGTTTGCATCTAAGCCGTAGATGCAAACGATGATTTGCGAAACATGTCCTCAAAATAGGTACGAAAGTGAAGCAGATGTGTAATAAATATGACTCATCTAAAAATTAATAATTTTTCGCTTCACTGTGGTGTTCCAATACAGTTAAATCTCGATATACCAATACTCAGTAAAAAGTGCAACACATTGCTGCATGCAAAAGTAGCAGTTAAATTCAGGAGAGGCATATGTAAATTAGAAAATGTTTAAAAAAAAATCAAAACCTTGTGCATAAGGTATGCTCCAATTTTAAAGCATCTGGAAGAAAAAAAGCAAGTGTTTATGCACATACAGGTACTTTATTATGCTTCATAATATGATGAATTCAACTTATGTGACTGCTAATTATGAACCCCCACACAGCTTTGTAATGATGGATATTCTAGCATGCCTCTTCTTTATATTTACATATTCTTAATCTGATAACTGTAATTAAGTGCTAACAGTTATAAACACTAAATGGTAACAGCGAATGAAAAGAATCACTGCATACCTGAAGCCTTCCATCAAGAGTCCTCTGTATTGTGACACATTTACTGGGATGAGCTCCATTCGTTGTAATTGCAGTAATCAAGCTGTCTAATTCATCTCGTTTTTCCTAAAACAACAAATATTTATAATACACCATTTACAAACAGTACAACAACCAACACTATTCAAACATGATTTGAACTATCAAGTTGTATTCAATGTAACACAGTATACAGTTTGAACAGATTGTTAAGTCATCTTTACTCTGAATGGATTTTGAATATATGTGTGTTTAGAGGAATTTAGTAATAATGACTTCAAAATTAATTCATAACACTATCAATAGTCGGTTTTTCACATTACATCACTGACATTTTTATTTTTTGAGGGACTAGTTTCGGAAGCTGTAGCTCCCATTCTCGACCTAGAAGGTCTATCATCTGATGTCTTCTGCCTTCTCTCTGGTGGTGGAACTATGAACTTTATCAAATTATTGACTGGTAAAATTTCAAAGTTCATTACAAGGTCCTTATTTTTCCAAATTCAGATGTTCTCCCATGTTGTCAGTTTGTTTTGGTTTATCACCCCTTTTAATGCTGTTGCTCAAAAAATAAACAGTTATGTGACGGAGTGTTAAAAACAGACTACAAATAGTTTTTTTCAATTAAGGATTTTGAATAATGTTATATAATTGGTAAATCAAAATATAAAAGGTAAAACTGATTAAAATTATAGTGTTTATGTGAAAATAGCTTTTTTTGGCATGTTTTTGAAATAATCATTGCCAATTCCTTATGAATTTCCAGGTTGAACTATCATTTGACATATATAAATTATCTATTTTTAATTTTTCCACACAAATGTATTTGATAAACTGCTTATGATGTGCAAATGGTCATGTTTTGGTTTTTGTATTGTATACACAATCAAGTCCATCCTTATTAATTTCAGACTGTATTTAGGCAAAAGTTTATTGCAATTAATGTAATGTTAAAAGAAGAATCACTTTTTATGAGAGTACTAAAATATTTAATGTGAAGTTGTAATGGTTGGAGAAGGTTGTGAGAGTGCAAAGTTGATGAAATGACATTCATACACAGATACCTAAAGAAGGCTATTGGTAATTGCGGAGAAATGCTAATCATTTTCTTTTTCACAGTTGCAGTCTCTATCTGTAGCAATATTTATGGTTATCTCAAAAGTAAGATATTCAAGAGTTTATAATTGTTATCACTGATATAACCTCCCAAGGTCACAGGGCCTGATTCCAGGCTTTCTTTTCCTTTGGTGGTACATCAAGGATTGGCACTTATCATAATATTCAGTCAAAGCATAGGGTTCGATAATCTGCCACCACTGTATCCTAGAAGAATATGGAAACTCGTGATCATCTGCAGTCACAAAAGCTTCCCATATAATGTTATTTCAAAATCATGAACATGCACAATTTGTGCAATGTATCTTTATTAAAATCATGGATATCTCATTTGACTCACATAATGCTCCTTAGTCTTTGCATATTAAATAATGGAAAGCCTTAGACACCAGACACAGACTGTGTATATACAGCTTTCCAGTTAACTGTAATATTCTACATCCTATTCTTGAGCCATGTATAAGTTTCTTCATATATATACTTAAGTTATATGATATTTTAATGGTTTATATGGCAGCATGCCTGAACTTTGATTATGTAAACTACATTGGATGACAATGCAATCAGTTAAATTCATTAGTTCTGTGAAGTGTAATGTTGCATTAACATGACTTGTTCATTGTTTCTGAACATTGTTTGAAATGGGATTAACAAAATAAACACGTGACAACTCTATCAGAGAAAACGTAGCAGCTCAATTTGGATATTAGAAAATAATTTTTTTCTTAGGCTGAAATTTTATATTTTTTCTTAAGCCCAAAACAACAGCAATTATATGTGAAAATGTGATATATAAAATGGACTTATAAACAGTTTTGCAGTAATGAACTATAATATCACAATTTATTTGTTTTATCTACCACTTACATCTTCTTGCACATGCACACATTAGGTTTTGGACTCAAAAAATGCTGCATCACAGGTTGAAAAGTTTGTACAACTTGATTTTTGTGGCACTTACCTTTAACTTTTTAACAAGGCTCTCAATTGCTCTTTTAGCAAATCCTTCAGATTCTCCACCCTGCCGATGGCACATAAGACTGTGTACTATACTCAGGCAAGCATCTGCAGATGTGGGTGCATTGGATGTCATTGCCGTCATCTCTTGTTCTGAAAAAGAACACATTACATTTAAGTTAAAACCTAACAGTAGTAGAAAGTTTCTGCAAAGAAACTTGTAAAACTTGTTTAAGCCATTACGTACCCTTCTCTCTTCCTAGGCCTACTTCAAACTGGTGTATGAGGTTTAAAATAAATTCCACTAGTCTTGAATATTAAGAATGCTCCCACATCTATCTTACCATAGCAAAAGAAAATTTAAATGTCACTATCCAAAACAGCAGAAATTACATGTTTTCACATATTCATAAACACTTATATCTTCAAAGTTACGCGCTTCTCATGAAATGAGTGGTCACAGTAAAGTCAAACCTTCTGATGATGCTCCTGGGTTGTAGAGGTGTCCACCGCCAGACAAGCCTACCATTCTTGTGGTCTACTTGGTACTTCCTTAGCGCTTCACACAGCTGTGCTAATCAACACGAAGAAAAACAGGTCATCTTTGAGTACATTTAATCGCATTAATCTTAATGACAATTACATCAAACGTTGAAAAACATACTTCAAATCACCAGTAAAATGCCATTTAATTCCACATACAAACCAAACACTCTTCCATTAAAAACAAAGCTCCGTAAATGTCGCACTTGCGCAAGGCTGTCAACCTATTCAATTGCACCATATAACTTTTAAAGAAAGCACTTAATTTTGGTAATATTTATCATTTAATGTTGTAATATTTTTTCAAGCTGAATTTAATAAGTTGTTATTTATAATAAGGATAATATCCAATACACAAAAAACTTTAAAATTGCGTTATTCTTTGGCTGGATTATAATATCTTTGCTAAGTACTGTTGGCTATCTGTAGTTTTTCGTGCGCGCCGTAAAGTGTGGATGCGTTCCTTTGCGGTGTACCTTTTGCAATTTCATATTAATGTCATTGCCTCATATTGTTTAACAGATTAACTTTTTGAAATACCCAAACACTGTCATAATCTCTATTAAATATATAAATTAGTACTCTGATTTTAAAACCTCTGAATTGAGTATGATGAAAAACAAAAAGCTAATATACTGAGTAACCTAACCCATTATAAACCGCACATAATTTTGCAATTATATGTAAAGCTTGTAATTGGTTATAAAGTAATGACAATATATGTGGGTGTAGTAATTCATGTTGATTTTTCTTTCATTTTTAAATATGTACGCAGATTGCCAAAGGTAGGGTGTAATTTGTATTCTTTTAGAACAGGAATGTTTTATGTACAGTTCACTGTTTGTTGGAAACAAGGTTAGGAAAATCTCGTGTCGCCGAAAACCGACTTCGGCAGCATTATCAGATTAGGTTCTTAATCCCGAAATTTCAAAAACAGTGCTGATTCATGGTTTCTTACACACATATAATTATACACACATAATTATACACACCCCAAACAACAATTTTCCCCTATTTCTATGTTGTACTCCAAATCAATTTCAAAGTGAATTCCTTACATAAAATGTTTGGATCTTTATCATTCATTGAATGCCTTTATTTTCTATTACAATATCAATTCAAACATTCATCCATGTTCTGCAATTGGGAAGTTAATGCTTAAGATTTCTTTCTTTCAAAAATCATATGTACACGGTGTAGTGTATTTTATCTCAAAATATTTTAATTACTAAAACAGCCCCAAATTTAAAGCATCTATTTTGACTGGAGGAAAAAAAATAAGTGCGTTACACACATACAGACACAATATTATACTTCATAATCAGTATGATGAATTCAACTTATCAAGTGATTGCTAATTATGAACTCCCACACAGCTTTGTAATTATGGATGTTCTAGTATGCCTGTTTTTTATTTTTGCACACTCTTAACCTAACAATTGTAAATAAGTGCTACCAGTTATCAACACTAAATGGAATAATATTGCAATAAAGAGAAATTGAATGAAATATTTGTTATCCTTATAGGTATTTCTTTTCATTTCTGTTCACATTTTAACTCTATAGTGCTTTAATAAAAAAAAATTGATCATCACATGGCATCTTTTCACATACATTTGAGAGTAGGACATTTTGAGAGTGGATTTAAAATACAGCTCATTGTATTGTATGAGAGGGACTTTAATACCTTAATCCCTTCTCACTTTAGGTTTAGCAAAACAAGTATATTCGTCCTCTTTCCACCATGCACTGCATTTAACTCTAAAGATATTTTTTTTTAATTTTATTTTGAAGTACCTTTAAAATAAATTGTTCTTGTTCACATTTATTCAGTATGTGAACCAAACACAGAATGCTGAGCCTAACATGAAAAATTCAGTCAAACCATAGATCTCTGCAGTTCTCTATATTGATACTTTTAGCTTAGGTATCATGGCCTCAAACATCAATAAACTTTACTAATAGCTATTTATTTGGTGATTGGAGCTGCAGTAGTTCAAATAAAAACAGCATCACCATAGGGAACTAAAGATGCATGCTTCAAATGTCAAATATGGTACCAAATATTTTAAGACGGATACAACTTTCCATTTTTTCTCCTTTTCATAAACAGGATCATATTTCAGGGTGTCAAATGAATAAAGAATGGTAATGAAACAGCAGCTCTTAAAAATAAAAATATTGATTGCTTACTTTCCAATGTAATGCTGGAAATAGTATGTAAGAAAATCATAAGTGCTTCTCAACTTTTCATCCTGCACCATGGTTTGGGGAGTTCGAGCATTGTATTTTGGCTACCTGCCATCGAATGTGCTTGGGATTGATCCCACCCTTGTGGGGTGCAGATTTTAAGTCTCGGTATGGGACCGGTGCCCACTGAGCATCATGAGAAAACTGAGGTGCTACGCTAGGTAACAAACCCTGGTCTAAAAAGCTAACTTTCTGGCTGGGGAGTCTCAACTCAGTTGATGATGGGAGCAACAGCTCTTGAAACATCTTCTGAGAAAAACAGTGCAAGTGAAGCAATGTGTCAATATTTTCTTGATTCACTTTTATTTTAACTTGTGTTTCACTGTCTCTACGCTTCTTTCAATTTTTATACTTTGGTTTTTAACACTTCATTACTTACATTTTTATATTATTGAGGGACTAGTTTTGGAAGCCGTTGCATCCATTTTCAACCTCGATCCAACAGCTGAAAATAAATGCAACGTCTTCTGAAACTAGTCCCTCAATAATATAAAATAAGTGATGAAGTGTTGAAAGCTGACTGCAAACAGTTTTTTCAATTAATTTTGATGCCACTATTCCTCCAGTCATGCATAATTGAAGTGTTACACTTACATGACTCTCTGTTCTCACTTTTCTGCAAACTATTCTTATAAAAGCTTATGTTTCTACCCACATTATGTTAATTGAGATAAACATTTCCAGAGATTCAAAATAGAAAAATGAGTCAGTTAATAACACTAAACAACAATTGCTTTTAGTATAAAAATTATTTGTGGTTGGTTTATTGACACTCGTCACTTACTTTTTCATATATTTATGAGAGACTAGTTTCAAAGGCCCTGGCCTCCATTTTCAATCAGATTGAAAATGGAGGCCAGGGCCTTTGAAACTAGTCTCTCATAAATATATGAAAAAGTAAGTGACGAGTGTCAATAAACCAACCACAAATAATTTTTATATTAATTTTGATGTCACTGTTACTAAATTCCTCCAAACACACATCAATTGCTTTTAGATTTCCCTGAACATGTTTTGGAGGCTATTTTCCTCTATTATCAACCAGACATTGACTAAACCTATTTGGTGATGCTGGTTCTTTTGTAAACTGTTGTGCATCACCAAGTGAGTTCGATGTCCAGTTCTTAATGGAGAAAACTAGCCTTCAAAACATGTGCAGAGAGAACTTTATTTATTTAGCCCTATTAATCAACTATTTTTTTCCATTTTAACATGATTCCAACCATATTATCAACTTGCATTATTTATTGATATTTTCTGAAATTTTATATTATACATACCATCATAGGAACAGGATGATGAAGTAGTGATGAAAAAATGAATAATAGTTTTTGAAGCCTACACACAGGTTCTTAAGCTATTTTATACCTTAAATTGGGTTTTCAATCACATCTCATGCCCCCAATAAACAGACCATATCTTTGATACTTGTCCTTATATCTTCAAGTTTCAAAACCAGTAGTCTAAGGATGCATATCTAAGCAAGGTAAAAGCTTCATGATCATAATATGCTGGAAAGTTTTTATTTTCCTTTCCACATTTCCTGTATGTTAGGTCAAGTGCGAGTCCCTTTATGTGCAAATATCCAAATAACATTATATAACTGAGCTTAGATCTAGCACCTGGGACATCATCAGGGTAGTGTTTCTGAGCTGTGGTATAGCCTTAAAAAAAGAGAAGAAATTTTTTTAAAGTTATTTGTACACTTCAAATGTGGTCCTGCTTACTATTCTTCAAGATACAATGAAATGCGTCTAACCGAAAACTGCAGAAGCTGAGGGAAGCAACTACAAGTTATCAGTGTGCAACACTAATATAATTACTATTGTATGGATCCATGCCACTTCCTGTGTGGTACAGAATGACATTATTATGAAGATTCACTCTTGAACACTAGCAGTGAGTGGCAATGTAGGGATAGGGAAATCAAAGTGACCCCAATCAGAACATCTGGAACGAAGCCTGCCCCCTACCTCCTTCGTCTGCCACCCCAGCCAATCAGCAGAGGTTGCTCAGGTATAAATACAGAAGCTCAGTCACCACTTCAGACACTACGTGAACTTCTCCAAGGAGACTACAACCATGCCCTGAAGATGTCTACCACAGTTATGGATGAAAGTCTGGAAATTCAAACTTCAGCAGACCAAGCCATAACAGCCTGGAAATAACTTCCAGTTATATTGACTCCGGCCATGAAAGTGTATGCTCTTTAACACTCTCTCATAAGGATAGCGAGTTTGTGACAGTTAGTACCTGTCACTGCTATCAATGGCAGCACATGCCCATCAGTAGTACCATTGCTACTTACACAAAGACTATTATATGCTATAATGAGAAATGAGAAATGTCAGCTATCAAACTTTGCAGTGTAAAAGTTAGCGTAAAATGTGTCATTTCCTTTGTTCATACTTATCAATCATTGCTTTCTAATGTTGTCTGCATTGTTAGCAGTACAGCTGACAATTAAAAGAGAAGTCTACTGGCTCTTCAGTGTATAGTGATGTGATATTTCTTTTATTTAACTAACATGAATAAAGTTAGTTTTTTGCTAAGAAGCCAATTTTCTACATTACTGTTGGGAGACAAGGTGAAATTGAAATACATGGCAGATCTTCTCCTGATTGGCAAATAAATATAAAACAAAAATATGACAGTTAACCATGCATGATTTAAATAGGATATTTATATGAAAAATAAATAGTTCTATGGATGTGGAGTCAAAAATTCTTTATTATACTTTAAATGAATTTTGTTTAGTTAGAAAAAGGTATGTTGGATTTAGTTCATGCAGAACTTAAAAAATATAAGAGTACCTTAAGTTGATTTATTGCCAATAACTTATTTGTAAATTTTACATAGCTTGATATTCATTTGCTTGAGTAAAATGTCAGCTACACTTCCAAGTCCAACGTATGTGATTAGTTCTGCATTGGTATTATAGATGGTGCCTAGTGTCAGTCAGTGTGCAATGAAAAAAATCACTCCTATGACAATAGTATACATATTACATCATATAGTAAGCATTACCATTTCTTTCATTCAATACTGAATATCTCATACCCAGTTGTTAAAGAAGTTAAAAATATCTGAAGCACTACCAGTGTATTCATGCTTCAGCTGCCACTGTCCTTATACACCCTAAAACCCTCCCTTTGGATATTCAGTCCTGTCACAATGGAACTCTGAATCTCCCTTTTGGAGATTTTTGTCTTTAGACAGAACAGAATGCCCTCCAACCTGAATCTTTTGAAGTGCCAGAAGGACCTTTGGTTTTAGGGAACCAATCTCCCTTACCAGTGCCCCTAAAAATAGGTATGTTCTCGCATCCTTTTAAAGTGCTGCTGAATTCTCTAAATCCTTGTAAAATTTGATCCCCACACCATCTTTGGAACACTCTGATAGATAGTTCCTTTTTCCAAGCCCCATTACCTTGGTTTTGTATGTATGGGATAGGAAAGGGTAGGATAGATTTCTTACGGAGGGGATTTGGCATTGCGACCAGTCTTGATCTACTATGCCCCAAGTAGGTCATCCCTGGGAGGAAGGATGAGGTGAGAGGAGATAGAGGACTGACAACCAAGGAGTCACGATAGTGCAGAAAACAGGGTCCGTGCTTATCGACCAGTTGGAAACTCCCAAGCAAGCCAGTACAATTGGCATCCCACCCACCATGGTCCTGAAACAGACCAACTAGGCTTGTCTGGAGGCCGTCTTACCAGAAGAGAAAGTGCTTACCAGAAGCATATCATCCTGTCATGCAGTACCAACACTCCCACCGACACTTTCTACTCTGAAAGAGACCATCAGATGAGAGATGATGTGAAATAATGGAGATGAACTGGAGGACAGGAAATTCTAGGGATGTAATGTGATGATTTGTAGTGTTTAACGCCTGCTATTATTACGTACAGCATTATACATGAAATGAAGATGGAGCACTGGTGGAATGAGAACGCAGGGGAAACTGCTCCAGTGCCGTGCACCACAAATCCATTTACCAGCTTGAAACTCCACGGCAGTCCAGTACAACCAGCATCACTCCTGCTGTGGCACCCCCACCGTCCACCAGGCCGGCTCGGAGACTGGAGGCCACCATGTCAGAGCTCGGAAAACTCCTGGCAGGCTTGCACAAACGGTATCCCTCCTACCACATTTTTACTAGATGTAATCTCAAATTAAGTAATAGACTTAGTTACGTGAATGATACAGAAAGAAAAATATGACTATTGTAAACCAATTTTTGTTGCTAACAACACTGAACAGAAAGTAAGAAACGTGTAAGATACCTCATGATCTTAAACTAGGAAGTTCAACAATGTGGCAGCTAATGTTTAAGAAAATAATACTACATAAAAGGTTATTGGACAAAATTGTATAGGTATTTCAATTAGTTCTTATTATTTTGAGGGGGGGGGGGGTTATGTTTTAGTCTCTTTTATGGTTTATCAGGTATAAAAAAGTTCATTTAAAATTAAGAGTACTTCAAAGGCTAATCAAGGATAATTTAAGATATTAATTTTATTAATCATGTAAATATCTTAAACAAAAGGTCTTCAATCAAAAAATGAGAACCATTTTTGGTACAAAAACAAAAAAAACAAAAAAACAAAAAAAAACTAAATGTTTGGCTTGAATAAAGAAACCTGTAGAAGGAGAATTATGTTTTTAAAAGATTGTGTATTGCTTTATTGGAAGATTCTGAACTTAAATACCAAGCATTTCTGAGTGCTGACACACATGCATGCACACATCTTTTTCTTTGTTCCCCCCCTTTATTTTAGAGGAGAGGGAGAGTTCAAAAATCATTAAAACATATTTCTATGAAATCTCTGATTTTTGGATAGGCATGCTTCCTCTGTCTGTCATAGGTAAGTAGTAAAGTAAGCAAAAAGTGCTACTAATATGGCTTTATAAAGTTAGCTGCTGCAGCCATTAGAGGGATTTATGACATACAAGACCCCACCAGGATATCAGAAACCACAGCAATGCAACTATTCCATTAAAAAATCTTACCCATGCTGACATACTGAATATAGGAAACTGGGACTCTCTAACATTACCAGTCATAGCCATACTGGAAAAGGTAAAGGTCAGATTGTCAAAAAGCATAGGCATATAAAAAATAGCGCTCTCTAGATTGGAATGTGTCGTGACGCAAGAGACGTTCCTCATAGAGGACCTTCGACAACACTTAATACCAGCAACACCACAAACGACAGAACATCTAAGGATAAATGAGAAAAGGGAAGAAATATGGATAGAATTTTACACAACCAATGCAGTACTATACAGGAACTGGATGGGACCAAATCAGCCCATGTGTAATGCAGTCAACAAACTTTCTGTACATGGTTTCTGTCATAAGCTTTGTACAAGTCAAATGATCAATGTGTGTGTGTGTGTGTGTGTGTGTGTGTGTGTGTGTGTGTGTGTGTGAGAGTGTATGTAGTTTGTGTAGAAAAGCATGTGAAAGATACCACTTCAATACATGAATACAGCCAGGAATAACTCAAATCACTAATGCACATTCATGCACTTTTACTTATTAGGATTAGGATTACTACGGAGGGCATTCAGCATCAAAACTATGGTTTATTGTATCTAAGCCCTAAAGTGGGGCATCCCTGGGAGAAGGATCAGGTGAGAGGAGTCAGAGGGCGGCCGAACCTAGGAGTCACAACAATACAGAGAGCAGGGTCCAGCACAACTGGCATCCTACCTACCGTGGTCAGAAACAGCCTCTAAGGCTGGCCCAGAGACCAGAAACCGTCCCACTGAAGGAGGAAGTGTTTATGAGGAACATATCATCATGCCATCCAGCACCCAGACACCCTCTGAAACTTTTACTCTGAAAGAGACCATAAGATGAGAGATGTGATATAATAATGGAGATGAAATGGAGAGACAGGAAATTTGGGGGATGTAATTAGCCTACCCAGCACTTGTCTGTTGACCAGGAAAACCATCAAATAAAACCCATGGGTTAAGTAGGCTGGCCACAGGAATCGAACCTGGACCTCCCAAATGCAGTCCACAGACAAAACCACCTGAGCCATCCTGCTCGGTTCTTATTATAAACTGTTAGCTACATTCACGTCGCTAACTTAACTTCAACTTAACAGAGTTATCTCTTCAAATTTATGGATATTTCAGATTTTAGTGATCTTTGCCTTAAAGGTTCACAGAGGAAAGAGGACACAAGGAAGAGTAAGACAGGTTTTGCAATGATTGCGAGTAAACTAAAGATTAATATATTTTCTGTTTATTATACAAACACTTTTAGATTCTAATATAAAAATAAAATAGTCAATATTATTGTCATCACTAGGTAATTTTATTTACATGTGAATACTGATTAAAGATCTCCATTCACATACATAGGAAATGACACAAAAAAAAGAAAAAAAAAACTAATGATATGTAGACTGCAGGTAAATTAACACTTGTTCATTTTCACTTAAAAGTTAGGTTGTGGCACAGCTTTTGACTTATATTTACATTCCTGTAATTATTAGTATTCACAAAAACTTTAGCAATAAACCATATATCACAAATTTAGCATCATGAAGTGGACTAGAAAGTTATCAAGAGGAAGGGAGAGCAGGGGAAGGGGGAGCTTGAATGTCCTGGTTGTCTATTGATCTGTCTGAATACACAGCAAAAGCAGGTTCTGACAAACGTCCAGAGGCTGTTATGGCATACAGAGAAATCACCATCCTTGTTTGCAGGTTCACATTACGTATTAATGCCTTGTTGCGCGATGGACTATGTACTTTATGTGCAAACACGCCATTTATATAGATCTGCAAAATAGAAAGCATAAAATGAGTAGATAATAAATAAGCAACTAACATGACAATTAGCACATGTGTTCTGCTATCACTAATAAGTAGGATTAGGATTTTGATGTCTTTGCATCTTTATTTCAGTAAGTCTAATTCATTAATTATTTATATATAGATCTGTTTCAAAGTAAAAAAAGTTAAATCAACCATATTTGTTATGGTATTTTTTCCATTAATTTTGTAGTAAAGGGCATTTTTAGGCTTTTTATTGCATTTTACATTTGTAGGTACAATGGGCAGTTTTAATGCATTTTATGTGCATTTGCTTAGTCAGTACTAGCAACACCAACATCTCTGTTAACATGTTTCAGAAATATGTTTTCCCAGAATCTTCAGAATGTGTCCAACTGACCAATGTTGTTTGTGTTGTGGTGGTCGTCTTTAATGGCAGATCATGTGGCTGTGAAATGTTCTTCCAGAGGGTACTTGGTGGCAGTAAATCAAATTTCATTAACTGTCATTTATGTTTCAAAATAAAGGTCTTTTCGCTTGTATCCAATTCCCATGTTAACAGATATTAAGTTAGTGTTACTAATACTGACTCATCTTAAGTAAATACATCTTAACACATCACTGTTTCTAGCTTTTACCTAATTAAATCTTAGGTGCATTTTGCCTTTCTTTATTTTTAAGAGTAAAGGAAAATTTCCATTCTTTACATTACTTTGCTTGTACCAGATTAAAATTACACTTAAAATTCAGAAAACTAGACAAAGAAACTTTATTCCACTTCTATGGATTGACAATGACCAGTTGCCAGTTATAAATTATCCTTTAACAGGTAGCAGATAGGTGCATTCCTTAGAACATGACTCTTGTGTTTGTTCACGTCTTCTGAATAGTAAGTGCAGATTAGGCATATCTTACACAGCTTAAAGAATTTAGGTGTGTAGTTCTTCTTGCCTACAGTAAAGCAAAGCATGGTGCATAAGTTTAAAGAATTTGTTTTGCATTATGATGAAGTTTTCTCCACAGATGGGAATATACTTTTCTGTAATGTTTATAAGTAAAAGTGGCAGCTGAAAACAAGTTTACTATAGACCAACACACGAGAAAAACATATATGAGGTCTACAACTGCTTGAAGGTAAAATCATAGTACACCAAATGTGACGGTGAAGTTGGCTCTTCTTCAACTTCACTTTTCTTTGAAGAACTCTGTGGTGCATTCATTTGTGTAGATATTCCATTGAACTGAATAATCCGAAGTTAAGCCTTCATAGAAAAACATACTGAAAGACATTAGTAGACACTAAAAATGCAGGAGATAATGCAAAAAGAGTTCAGAAAAAAATTGGGTATAGTACAGTCTCATTAGGCCAATATGTGTAAAATGTGCTAGACACAGTGGAAGAAGACGGTTCAGGAGTACAATACCTAATCAATTGTGAGCAATTAGAAATAATAAATTTTGCAACAATCAGCAAAATGTACGACAGGTCTATGGCATTCAACCCAATGGTATTCAACATGACAGCATACTATTTTTGTTGATACATCATATATGGTAAAAGCTGCTAATTCTTTCAAAGATCTTTACTCAAAGACAGTGAATGTAATGTATTTTTTGTACCAAGGAGTCTCAAAATGTGTACTTTCAGTAAAATTTTGTATCAAATTTTTGGATGGATTGCACTACTTCCTCTATTTACTATAGAAGAGGTAAAAGCATGTCTTTTAGGAGGTAAAAGCTGTTTTTATAACACACTACTATATAAACATAAGTGTAAAATGTGTTGGAATCCCACTGCATTTTTGTGTTACGTATAATGCTCAACAAACCACGAGTTGCAATGTTCAAACTTGGATGTGCAATGAATGCTTTTCTCCATGTGTGTTTATATTATCAAAGCTTGAGCTGCAAACATTTTAAGTTTTGAGTTATCTTTCAGCATTAGTAATATGATAATGCAGTTATACAGAGCTTAACAACAAAGGAATGTCAAAACTTTGGGAAAACATTTCTTGTATATTGAAGATAAAATAGCCTTTGAAATTGTTTATTTCTATTGTGGAACTCCTTTCCTACAACTCTGCTTACTCGGTGAGTTGTGTAATACATAGCTGTCCTGTGGGAATAACTCCACAACAGAACAGTGGTTTTAATAGCGCAGTAGTAAACATGTGCTTTTATATCTATTAAACTGGGTGGAGGTGGTGAATTTTACTGTTGTCATTGTGCTACAACGTAGTACATAACCCACTTACTAGACACTGGTACTTAGTTCATGCATGATGAGTTCCTCCTCATTTCAGACTTTCTCTTCGTCGATTTCTGAACAGCAGTTTAGTAGATGGATAGGAAGAGGTGGACCAATTCTGTGGCCTCCACACACGCCTGACTTAAACCCACTAGATTTTTATTTGTGGGGACATTTGAAATCCAGTTCCAGCTATAGAGACTCTTCATGCTAGTATTGTGGAAGGCTACCAGACACAAAATTATGCAGGCCTAACTCAATGCATTACGGAGTCTATGTGATGGCAGGTTGTCAGATGCATTGGAGCTAATGGAAGCCTTTTGAACATGTGCTGTGACTTTCTTTTTTCCCCCGCCGTTCTGTCACTGAGTGTTGTTGTATGGGGTTCAGTGCTCTAAAAGGGAAATAATTAATTTCTGGATCTATGTTCATATAACATTTTTTTATCCTCTATTCTCAAGAATTGATTTCTAAAATTTTTGATGTACATTTTTGTTACATTCTGTATACTTGAGTGTTTATTTTGATAATGTTGGCTGTATTTGATGCTAAAGGGAAATAAACAAGTAAATATAAATGAAATCTCCAAAATCATTTTGTTCTTTGACTTATCTCTTATTTATAAGTGCTTTACCCTATAGAAGAAAAAAAATCTAATTTTTACTATGAAATATTTGGGAAGTGATGACAATTGTATAAAACATTGTGTGTAACAACCTGGAAAAGTATAGTATGATTAAAAATGAAAGAATCCTTTGATGTTTTAGAAACATTTATCTTACCTCAAAACCTGATAAGCTGTTTTCAGGAGGGGCATTCCAACCAAGAAGAAGGCTATCAGGTTCCAACTGACGTATAACATGTAGACCAGCTGGTTTTACAGTCAAATCAGAAACACTCCGTGCACTCCGAGCTCCAGTTGACTGTTGCAGATCCATTGGCTGTTCATTTATGTTTGATGTATCTTTGTGTCTGAACCTGGGTTTTACTTCCACTAACAAAGTAGGAGTGGATTCAGTTTTTGGTTTTGAAGCCAATGGTGCTGATAGCATACGTCGAGGACTCATTTCCACTGCCTGTAAAATACAAAATATTGTATAAACTAGGTATGAATTGGTATATTCTTACAGAGCATGTATTATGGATGTTGCACATTTGGAAAAATGTTTAAGAATTTCAAATATTGTGGACAAAATAACTAGAATCAATTGAGGTGCTCAGAATAATAATGGCAGATTCCAACCGACATCAAATTTTGAGATAGAAACATGACCATGTACAGCTGCCATCTTCATGAGATGAAGTATCAAATAAGTGTGGATATGCCAAAGCTTTCATTTTCCACCTTTAAAATTTGTAGTGAAAACGTACACATTCTCCGTGTAAAGATGACACATCCCAACTATGAGTGCTTTAATATAATTTTGGCTAGTTCAACTCAAATTTACATTAATTTTGTGCTTTATTGTATCATAGTCCTTACTCACAGGAATATGAGTGCTTTATTTACAACCGCTTACTTGTTCATGGTGTTGTAGTGAATGATAGTGAAATGGTGCCATCTGCAGATGTTATCCCTGAATCTCCAAAAAAAAAAAAAGAAAGATACAAGTGAGAAAGGCAATTGAATGCGTTGCACAACAGAAGAAAGTTGTGCAGAAATAGTGGTAAATTGTTCATTAATCAATTGAGCAGCTTTGTTGACATACAGAATTATATCACTTCTAACTAATTACAAAAAAGATGTGGATGATGTTCCTTTGCTTTAACATAAGGTTACATTCATTATTGTGGATCATGATAATCCTGTGATTATAAAATTTGGTTTAGGTTACTCTAACTCTGAAGTGTATCAAAAAGTTAATTTTAGGAAAAGAGGTAAAAGTTTCATGATTTAAGTCACAGCAGAAGTATAGTGAACACAGAAAGATAAAGAAGCTAAATACAATGACCTGATGACATTACTCAAATAAATCTATAAGTAAATCTATAATGCTTTTTACATATAACAGTCTTTGTCATGATGGTGTTCATGATGGAAAATGTGAAGATTTGGAAATAGAGCTGGATTAGGTATTTCAAGATGTTAAATGAAGGGTAACTCTTTTTTATACCTTTTTTTTTCTGTTTTGTATATTTTTTTTTCTAATAACACAAAAGTCAAAATGAAAATGATATTTATCTCAAAATGAATTTTGGTTGGGTTCTGCCATTATTATTCTAAGTGCCTCAATTATTAAAGAGCATTTTCCTGTAATATGTTATGGAAATTAATAAAGCACAAATGTAGGTTACAATTTACTGTCATGTCATGCTGGAGTAAACTAGGGGAAGATGTATTGAGTGAAATAGAGTTAAAGGGGCAGGGAAATTCAGCTAATCTCCTAATTTTGAAGTCTTCTATTAATGTTTACTTCACTAAGCATAATGTATAAGCTTTAGATAAAGTATAAATTTAAATATGAAAAATTAAACGTCTTTACGTCAACAATTTCCCGCATAAACTGTAAATAAAACTGACAGCACCTATTTCTATTTATGCTGTGCCAGTGGCAATGGTGACCCTTTTAGTGGACAGGATATTTCTGCATTAGTTTTTCAACAAAATTATCTGTTATTCTTCACTAACAATTTACTGCTATTCATAGCATTAAATTTCTTACAATCCTCCAAATATTTCATTTCCTATCTACATTATTTTTTTTTTTAATTTTATATCCTTTACATGGATTTTTACTAACAGTTATTCTTTGTTGTTGCATTTCTTATGCTTTTTCTTTTGTGGAAATTATACATTATTATGTTATAACCTTATTTTCAATTCTGCAACATATGAAAGTTTTATATGTTAGATTTTGGAACTTCTGTTAAAATGATACATAATAATATGTACTAAAGGGCAGTTTATTGCCAGCTTCATAGACATGCATTATCTTGAGGATGATAACATTTCAAATTCTACAAATTATGAAGAACTTAAATTCCTTAGGGTCTAATTAAAGATATTCCAATGCTATTAAGGGACAATACAGAGATTCAATTCAAAAGAATTAAAATGTTTTCAAAATCTACTTAATCATATTCGATTTATATCTTAAAAGTTAACAGCTTATATTTACTTTTATGCTCAAAATAAAACTTCACTCACCGAATCAGATGGTTTCCTCAGGTACTTGCAGAGATTATCTTGATCAAAATCACATGGAGGCTCTGTGGTAGAATCTATACTTTTAAGGTCATTAATAAGGTTTTGCCAAACATGACTGCGAGCACGAAGTTGTAGTTCATTAGTCAAGGCACTGATTATCTTGTCTTTTGTCTGGCATTTTTCTTGAAGATTTGTCATAAGGTTTTGAACTGTTGTTGATGAAAGAGATTTGACAGAAGGAACTTTTTGTACTGTGGGAGCTGCTTCTTCAGCTGGTGGTAGTTGCTCCTCTTCAGGTATCTCACCCTCGACTGTTTCTGGTTGGATGGGAGCTTCTTCTCCCTCTGGTGGTGGTTGCTGTTCCTCTTGAACCTCACCCTCGACTGCTTCTGGTTGGATGGGAGCTTCTTCTCCCTCAGGTGGTAGTTGCTCATCCTCAGGTATCTCACCTTCGGCTGCTTCTGGGACGATGGGAGCTTCTTCTCCCTCGGGAGGTGGTTGCTGGTCTTCGGGTGCCTCACCCTCAACTGCTTCTGGGACGATGGCAGCTTCTTCTCCCTCTGTTGGTGGTAGCTGCTCATCGGGTGCTTCACCTTCTGCTGTTTCAGGTTCTGTGGTAATTTCCTCTGCTATTATTTCTTGTTCTTCAGCTGCTTCACCTTCTTCTGCTTCTGGTGCAGCGGGTGCTTCCTCTGGTAGCTGCTCATCAGAAACCTCAGTCTCTTCTTCCTCTGTTTCTGTTTCCATTTCTGAACTTACAAACTAAACAAACAAAAAATTAGTAGCAATTGTGGTAATGACAATAGAGTTATAATTACAATACAGCTTAAGGTTGTTTGAGAATGCAGAGGCTGTAAACATTTCAAACATATGTTATATTTAACATATATTTATTATCTGTATATATATATGTGGCTGCACCACGGCTGAGTGATTAGACTGCTTGGCTCTCACCTAGGCGGCCCGGGTTCTATCCCAGGCAACCGCAAATGGGATTTGTGGTGGACAACATGGTGCTGGGTTGGGTTTCCTCGGGGTCCTTCGGTTTCCACCACCATCATGCCATCAATTGCTCCATCATTCATTCATTCATTCATCCCAGGCATTGGGCCGACCCCCCAACCGACTCCTAACACCAGCACTGGTGAGGAAGGGAGACATAACCATCTATATATATATATACACACACACACACACACACACACACACACACACATAGATGGTTCCTTTTCTGATACCAATGATGGAGCTGGAGCAGGTGGTATATGCCAGTTCTTTTCCTTTTATAGAAATGTAGGAAGAAATACCACAAATTTTGATGGAGAAATGGAAGCTGTTTATTTATCAATGCAAAATATATTTCCTTGGCAACATCAATGCAAAAATATAGTTATTCTTTCAGACTCAAAGACTGCTATACAAGCAATAGTAACACTCCATAAAATGGAAAAAATTAAAATGCAAAAGATAATTCAACAAATTGGTAAACTAGGGCAAAAAATTGTATTATAGTGGATTCCAACTCATTGTGGAGTAGATGGAAATGAAAAGGCACACTTTTTGGCAAAGAACGGAACCAAAATTAAACAAAAAGCAATTATAAAATTTCCTTATGAATTCCACAAATGCATTGTTGAAAAAAAACTAGATAAAAATTATATAAATAAAATAACACAAAAAAAATAAAAACTAAAAATGGCTACAAATTGCGAAACTAGGAGGAAAATAGTGATAAAATTATTCAATAAAATAATGGAAGAATTGAAAATTCTTAGGAAATGGAGGACAAGCATGGTATTGCCAATTTACAAGGGAATGGGAGATAAAAATAACCCAGCTAACTTCAGAGGGATTAGTTTATTGTCTATTCTAGGTAAGATTTTCACTGGAATTCTAGCAAATAGGTTGCAAAATTGGGTTGAGAAGGAGAATAAACTATCGGAATTCCAATCAGGTTTTAGACCGGGCAGGAGAACATCAGACAACATCTTTATTATTAAAACAATTGTACACAAATATCTGAGCAATAAAAGGGGAAGGGTATATATGATATTTATTGATCTAGAAGAGGCATTTGATTCTATTAATAGAGATGTATTGTGGATAAAATTAAGCAGTAAGGGGATAAGTCAGGCATTTATAGAAGTAATTAAGATGATATACCAAGAGAATGAGTTGTGCATAAAACTACCAGGCATCAAAGTAACTAAATCTATATTGAGTAAGGCAACGATGTAAACTTAGTCCAGTATTATTTAATCTTTATATCGATGGAATTTTAGAGGAGATATCAAGTTGTAGGGTGCATTCACCAGTTATTAGTAATAAAGACATACCGGGGCTACTGTTTGCAGTAGTTGGGCCCATATCAAGTGGAGGGCGAGAAGAGCAATTGAGGCAGCCAATTCTTATTGCAATAAATGGGGTTTGAAAGTGAAAACAAAACAAAGATTATGGTCTTCAAAAAAGGATACAGGTTGCATAAGAATGAGAAATGGGAGGCTAATAGAAGAGAAATAGAGGTAGTAAGGAGATTTGATTATTTGGGGACAAGAGTGAGTTCAGATGACAGCTGGAAAGAACAAAAAAAGATGTCTGTGGCAAAAGGTAAAATGGTCATGACAGTGATAAGATCATGCTACAGTAAACTGCCAGATATAAATGTCAAATGGTTGGAGAGGATTTATACGGCAGTAGTAGAAAATAGAATGTTACATGGACAGAGGTTTGGGGAGTAGATGAGGCTTGGAGAGAGACTGATAGAGTGCATAGATCCTTTTGTAAATATATATTGGGATTACCAATAGCATCACCTAATGGGGCAGCACAGTTAGAACTATGTAGGCCTTCTAAAATTAAAATCTTGTCAAGGGCAATGAAATATTTATACAGAATCACTAACTTGGAAGATGGCAATATAACTAAAGAATGTTTTCATATTCAAAAGAGAATTAACTGGGGTGGGTCTTGGGCACATAAAATGTATGACTTGTTGAAGCAGATAGGTATGGGTCATTCTTGGATAAATGCAGAGTATGGGTATAGAGGCTTCTGGAAAGAAGTTAAGCTAAGATTAGAAGATATTGACAGACATTTTCCCCAATACAAGTGACAAAAGCTCACTGAGATTATATAGAGAAATAAAAACAACCTGGGGGTGGGAAGGATATATAGATATATGTAGTAAGCTAGGGCGAGAAGGTTTTGCTTGGGCGAGAACAGGAGTGAGAAACTTGAAAGGTATAGGTCAAGAGAGGGAGCTAGATAAATGTCCATTGTGTGAAGAAGAGAATGCAGATTTCCATGGTATATTAAATTGTAGTCAAACAAAGATATGGAGAGAGCAGGCTTGGCTACGTAAATGGGACAATTTGGGGGGTGAAGTAGTAATTAGAAATATTTTGTCAGTAAAAGGGGAAAAGAACAGGAGAAATATAGGGAATCATTTAGGGAAGGTTAAAGAGTGATGGTTAAGAACAATTAAGAGAAAAATGTAGAGTGAGATAGGTGAAATGGCAGAAAGTGTAAAAAGAAGTAGAGGGCCTCCAATATAAAAAAAAAACCTAGGGTTAGGTGTATGGGGACCCAATTACTATTCAATGGTGGAAAACATGATAGGATTTTCAGGATTTAGGAATATATGGCATATTTCAGTATGGATTTTATAATTGCAATCTTGATTTTGTATTTCCATTTGTTGTAAAAGGAAAGATGAGAAATTACAAATTGCACAAAACACTAAATTAATTCCAGAACTACCAAGAAAATCAGCTATTGATATCTTTTGTCTCATAACTGGACATGATTGTCTTATTAACCATCTTTATAGGATTGGACTTATACTACCTACTGTGTACCAGGGAAGAAATTATGAATGAACATCTAGAATCATGCCAAGCTTTGAAGACGTATCCTAATATTGTCACCAAATACTGGGAGGCTAGAAAGAAAATGACTTGGTTGTCAATTCCTGAGCCTCACACATACAAGCAAGCAGGCACATTTGAGTGATGAGCTGAAAAGAAGTACCTCATTTGGCATAGAAAAGATTCTTGTTTCTTCAAGACAATTCTGTGGCCCGTTGTTCAGTCATTGCAATAGGAAAAATGTGAATTAAAGTCTGAATTGCTTGAACATCCATCCCATTTGCCAGATCTAGCACCCTGTGACTACCACCTGTTTCCGAATCTCAAAATATTTCTTGGAAGACAAAGATTTCACAGCAATGACGAGGTCATTGATGTAGTAAACAGCTATCTTGAGAACCATGATAAATCGCACTACAAAGATGGTTTAATTAAATTAGAACACCGATATGACAAATGTATTAGCCTTTCTGGAGATTATGTTGAGAAATAAAGAAAAAAAAATATTAAATTAAATTTAAAGGCAGTCGATTGACACTAAACAACACTTACTTTTAAATTTTTCCGGAACATGTTTCAGAGACTTTGCCTCCATCCTCGACTGGCCATCGACTCATTAATTTTCAATAACTCAATAATGTTCCTTTGCTTGGTGTGAGGAATTTGAGATCAATCTTTGACAAAGGCTTTTTAATACCCCCTTTATAAAATATGATAAATGTGAGACTGCAGCAAACACACTGGTAAAATAGAGAAACTTATTTTATTTATACCTCTTCATCTGTCTCAGTTTCAAATTCTTCCTCTTCAGAGATTTCTTCCTCTTCTTCCTGTTCTGTTTCAAGTTCCTCCAAAGTATCCCCCTTCAAATCCACTTCTCCTTCACCCTCCTCCTCCTCTTCCTCCTCCTCTTCCCCCTCCGTCACTGCGCTAATGGCCACCTCCTCAGCACGGGCTTCTTCTGAAATAGCTGCTGCTGTAATCAAATAAAATTGTCTTTAACATGTTGCATTTTGCATAGTGAAGATTCAGGGGAGTATGGGTGAAATTACACTTTTGGCCAAAATATACTTTTGAAACTTTTACCACACATTTAGAGTACATGATTTCTGCAAGTTGTTTTAATCACATCATATTTAAGGGTCTGCACTATTTTAAACCTCTTGGTACAAGTATTTAAGTAATTTTTCAGACTTTAATTTTTACAACATATTTACACATCCAAAACTTACTACAGTCCACAAAATACATGCTAACAATTGAAAAATGAGCTAGTGAATGTGTGGGGTTCAAGGGCCCATCAACAGCAAGGTCATTGGGCCACAGGTGAAATGCATTTTGGCATCTTTCCAAAACTCGCATGATATTCTTTATTAGAACATTATTTTTAAAATTTAAAAAATATATAAATAAATAAAATGTGGACTGAAACAGAACAAATTTAAAAAATGTTGCTTTTACAGCATATATAAACTTTTCTCTCTCTTGGTATTGAAGATATTGAATATCTGATACTTAGTTTTCCATATGTTTCTATGGTTTTGCAAAAAGCTTTAGTCATTTTGTTCAAAAACTGTATAAGAAGATAGATGTTGAAAAATACTTTTTTAAACAAAAAAAAAACAGTAATTATAAAGCAACTAGACTAACTATTGGAAATAAATTTATCAGAACAATGTCTTTTTATAACCATGAAGTGCGTCCGAAATGTGAAGCTTCTAGTGTCAAAATTGTGGGAAACCATAATTTCACCCATGACTCGCCTTAAAGTTATTATTTCCTCGCCTTTCTTTATTTATGGAATAATGTTGTAATTTGAGAAACAGATGGAACAAGAGCATTAGGCATTTAATGTATTTTTTTTAAAATTCTCATATTTGAATTTCCACCATTCATTTCTATAGTTATACCTGGGACTTTTACTTGAGAAATTACTGATTATTTTGTAACTTTTTGAATGATATGTTTCTTTTAATTTGTACTGTATTTAAGTTTTAACATGAAACTGATATTCATAATTCCGGATCTGCAGAGGATAGAGAAAGATTCTAGTAAAATAAACACTCCTCCACCAGAAATTGAACCTAGGATCTCTGATTGAGAAGCCAGAATGTTGACAACTCGACACACAGGCAGACTACATTTAATGTTATGGTATAAATGTTAACTATGAATTAAGTGATCTATGAAACAGTTTTTCTCCTTATTGCTAGATGACAGAAAATCCGTAAAATCCAAGCAAGATTACTCAGGTTGGAGGCTGCAGATTAAAATCCTATATATTGGACAATATTAATAGTTTTTGTGGTTTTTCTCAGTTGCCAGATAAATATCATACAGAGTATTTAATACCATCTGGTTTCACCGACAGAATAAAAGAAACAGAAATAAAATAGATAGTATAGTATGCACTTAAGACAATGTTTATATTATTTGATGAATATGGTGATATTTCTTGATAGGTATTTGACTTTCAATTCAGTACCTGAAATAGGATTTGTATATTGAGAAGTGGTCACAACCACTGTGAGTACTTGCCATGGAAGGGACTGGCAATTTACCCACTGACTACCTACATTAATGACTGGTCTCTCTTGATTGGACAATAGCGTGGGGAAAGCCGGAGTTATTATGTGCCATTTGTCATTTCCAGAGTCTTTCTTTTACATGACTTATGAATAGACACCTAGCAAAGGGCTGTTTGCATCAACTTAAAGAGCAGCTATTGCCATTGGATGGACAGGGTAGCACAAGCTGAGGGAACAGCTAACCTCATCATAGAGAGTGGGAGATTTAGGGTATTATGGAAATATAGAATCAACTCAGGGATGTTTGTGAAGATGTTCTAGTGATGTGTGTTGAGGATGCAATCAGTCCAAATAACTAGTAAGAGATTGTCCACAATCAATGCAATGAGCATCAAGTGGTGTATGCTGGGGATGTGGCCAATCAGGACATGTAGTAAAAAACTCTCAACAGCCAGAATGACAAGCTGCCAGGAAATAAGTAAGGACCAGCATGGCATGGGAAACATTGGTGACACTGTCATCATCTCCAACGTTGTAGCCTTGAACAGAAGAGAGAATGACAATCCCATCATGTACAAAAGAATAAGGAAAATCTGTGTGAGTACTAATGGACACATGGACACACGTGCACCAGTGACCGTAATGAGACCCATTGTGGAAGAGGCTTGCCATCAAGAGAACCAAATTGACCCTCCATATAGTGATGGTATCGGGTGACACTTGTAAGCTGTAGATATTAGTTGTGAGGGTGGCTGAGGAAGTGATACTGGGATCGAGTGACATCAGAAGCCACAAGACAATGGTCAATGTCAGTAGGAGTATCCTACAAATTGGATAAGAATGAAATAGCAATACAAAACCCCAACAAACTTCTTGAGGTCTGCAGGGTAACCATGGCAGAGGGCGCTATCGAGCCTGCTAGAAGTATGGATGTTACAAAGTCCGTTCTGAATGCCTACAGTCATCCAGACCTGTGGATGAACTTCACAGTATGCACAATTGGCCAGTCATCACACCCATGTGGTAATTGAATGGTTGAATGAGTGGCAAGTCAACAAATGACTTTTTTAACAATGCAGCATGTATTTTCCTACCTGGACCAAACATCATTGTTGCAAGCTTCAACAAAAATAGCAAGGTCCATACTATGTGAAGAAGAGGACTAATAATGTAGTCTACCACATACAGAGGTAGCCTCGAGGGAAGATACTGACAGTAATGCTGGTCAGGATGACTGCAAGACTGCTGCAAGACTGATTACCTATCATGGAAGGTACTAGTACGTTGCTGCTGGTTACCTGCTTTAATGACCGGTCACCTATGACAGGACAATAGAACAGACAAAATCATATAATTGTGAGCAGTTTTTCACAGTTAAGATCCTTCATTTTGTGTCACTTGAGAATATTCCTTTCTGAGAATCTTTTTTTGGTTCAGATCCTATAAGGAGGTAATCACCACCCAGCAGGACGGTAGGTCAGTTAAGTGAACCAAGAAGAGACAGTTAAAAAGTTACAGAGTTCTACATAGACAGTGGGCAGCAGCACAGTTCAGCATGAGTTGTAATTAAGTGGTGACATTCAGTTGTGATCTGATTCAGTGGATCAGTTGTGTTTGCTCCGAGTGTGTTGAACAATGTTGTAAGTATAATGTTAGTGCCTCACTGTTTAAGAGGCAAATAAAGTGTGATTAGAACTGACACTCTCATTGATTACAATATGTTCAAACAAACCTGTAAATAAACAAAATGTACAAGTTTAAATGTAGTGTGCATATAATGTTCTATACAAGAACAAAATATTAACAGAATATTGAAATGTACTGATGCCTTAGTATAAAAATGCTTTTCAGAATAAGCACATAATGTACAAACATTTCAGAAATATGACTTTTATCTCAGTATACTATTTTACCATTAATGCTCTTGCTACATACAGTTATTCAATTAACTGTACTGTATATATAGTACAATTACATTTTATGCAATTCTAGCATTAAAATATGTTTGTTATGATGCTTAAATTGTATGTGATTGTCCTAATTCAGGCACTGGTGCCAGAGAAACAATGGCGTAATTCCTTAGCAACAAGCAAACAATTATATCACTGCCTTCACATTTTTCTTTTCTTCATCTACAAAATTTCTCATACTCTTTTCGACAAAATCTTTTGATCTTTGTGGAATAATAAACCCTGAGCAACCTTGATTTCCTTTAAAATTGTAACTAGAATATAATCAATATTTTAAAAACAATTTATTTTATGATTGTCACCCGTTTTCCTTTAGTCCTGTACCATTGCATAGTGGGCCAGAGCATTATGCTTTGGTTCCCTGCCACGGAATGACCCCAGGGTTGATCCCTGTGGATTTTAGGATTTTGAGGACTTGCGACCATTCAGCATCGTTAAGAAATTGAGGAGTTACGCTAGGTAGGGAAACCTAGTCTAGAAAGCCAACTTTCCAGCTGGAGGTGCCAAGATGCTGATCACATCTCCTCCCTGTATCGGTTGCATGATTGCCTGCCTCTGCCTTGTGTATGTGGGTGTGAGGCCGGCAGTCAGGTTGACTAGCTCCGGCCCACTTTGGGCTGTTATGCCATGGGTTTACTTTTCTTTTTTTTACTTTACCCATTTTCCTTTAAAATTGCTCAAATCCAAAAGTTATTTGCTTAGCAATCTTATTGTCATATATCATGACTCACTTCTGATACACTATACATTACATTTTGCAATATAAATTTTGCATTTGTATATATTTTTACATATTTTAATGCTACAATTGCATAAAAATGTGCATAATCTTCATTGTGAACACTCTTGAAAATTAGCATGAAAGTAATTCCTGAAAATAAGATAAACTCAGGTCACAATTGCCAACATTAGAAACTAAATACATAAATCATTATGTATTCTGGCATTATAAGTAGTTTCTGATACCAAAGTTACAGATAAGTGCATAAAGGTTTTCTTGAAATACTAAATGCATTGAAACACATGTATTCACACATTTAAATACTAAAATGTATTCCTACTTGTCCTCTTAAACTGAAAAATTATATAACTTATAACAATGCCCCATTAATTTATTTTGATTTGAGTTGGTGGTCAATGCAATGATGAAAAGTTTCTCTTATACATATAAAGTAACAATTAAAGTTTTCGTTCATCTTGATATGTCAATATAACAATTAGGTACTCTTAAGTTTCACACTCTCTTAGGTTAATAATATAAACTGCTTATGGTTCTCTCTCATACATCCTTGATAAATCACTGAAAAATAATGGAACATACTTTAAAACAGGATTATTAGTATAGGTTTAAGATTCATTTACAAATCACTAGTTTCACTTTAAGGTAACTACTAAACAACTGATGACACTGATGCAAACTTTTTGTGACAGAGACCACATTAACTGTTAGTTTCTGTGGTGCTGCCTACTGATCTCAAGATCACAGGTTCAAATCCAGCCCAGACTGGTGATTTTTAAGTGTGCTTTAAAGCAATAGACTAATGTCAATGGATTTATTAGCAGAAACCCTGCAGGAAATTCCAGCACACCAGTGGTGTTATATGTTTCTGGTAATCGATAGTGTCGTTAACAAAATGTCTATTAGGCAATCAAGGCAAAGCCACATAAGCTTTAAGATAGAAGTAATAAACTTGCAGGTACAATTGCACAATCATAGTAGTTTTCAAATGTAAGTGTTTTATTGAAGTAAAATTTATATTTACATATTATTAACTGATATAAATAAATACTTCACAAGTGACTAGTGCTTCATTCATAATCTCATGACAATGTAACCATAGATAATGCATATTAATTAATGCCTGTAAAAATTACTATTTTTGCTTCAACAGCAGTTAATTAATCAATGAGATTAATAAAACTGACTTTAATTGTTGATATTTGTTAGTCCTAATTTTGTGCTGCCTATCATCAATTATGTTTGACATATTTCATTTTTTTAAATATCCTTACATACTACATTGATATGAAGACTGATATTAGTTCTCGTGCAAAATCTTTCAAACAAGAAAATGAGATGCACTGCAGATCGCTGTGAAATGCAACCAAGTTAATTTTCTTATTTGTCTATAAAAGCTACTTAAAATATATTATACTTAAAACTCTGAGTGCTTAATTTTATAAAATCATTCAGAATATGTGAATTAATTTAATACAAAGCAAATAGTTTCCTTTTATTTATATATTTTTAAAAATTGGTATGTGGATAAAATAAAAGCAGCTTATGGGCTGCATTTGGCCCCTGAATTGTAATTTGGCAAACCCTGATGAGATAGTTTCATTTACAACTGTCAATTACCAATCATACAGCACTGCCAGTGTTGTCTCCTTTTTGTTTTTTATCTCGTATTTACATCCTCCAAAGTTAAGACATTGGATGATGAATGAAATGGGTTAAATTATGCTCAAATGAGCCTAGGGTTCATAGATCTTAGAGTTGACAGACATTTATCTTTCAGGATAAGGGAAAACCCCAGACAAATCAAAAACCTTATCCAGATAACCCACCCTGCCAGATTCAAATTTGGGAGCTCTTGAATATGAGGCAGACCCGCTACCATCTACGCTATGCAGTGTTGTCTTGCAGGAGTACTTTTGCATTCAGTAAATATATGATATGGGGCTATCACTTAGAAGCATACTTAGAAACCATTGGTCTGGACTAGATTTGAACTTGCAACCTTGGGATCAAAAGGCCAGCACCTAACCTACTGAGCCACCCAGATCAACCCTTTATATAAAGCATCACTACTATGAACATTGCAGTGTTGTTGCAGTGTTCATTAAAAGGGTCATGTTATACACTAATTTATTATATATTTAATGCTATGATTGGATAAAGTGTTATGTGCAACTCTTTTATAATCCTTGTTATACAACTCATAAGTACAACCTATACACCTAATATTCATTGTACAGTAAACTTACTTATTACATATATATATATATATATAAAACTATTGTTAAATAGCTTACATATATAATGTCCCAAAAGATTTGTACTTCAATTATAACAGCATTAAGAAAATTTATGCAAACCTTCTAATTAAAACTACAGTGGCAAGCACAAAAGAGGCAATACTACTTATCTAAGTATTAAGTAGAGCTCAGAAACAAATGTTCCTTAATACTAGAATGCCTGACGGCAGATAATTCACTTCTTTTGATTTTCAAATACTCAATTGTCAGTTTTTTTGGAAGCATTTTCCTTTGGTTTTGTGACTTGTATTCACTTTCAATGATGTTTTACTAACCAATATTTGGTTTGCATTTTGGGCGTGTTTTAAAATAGTGGTAAATTTACCATTGATTCCAGGTGGTGGTTAATTGACCGCATCTTTACCAGTAGTTCTTAAGACATTTATTACATATTACAACCAATAATCACTGCATAACAAATATGCTTCTCACCCAGTGAAGCATAGTGTGAGTCATTGTCAGCTCTTATATCTGTGCCTGAAATTGTGCTTAGTTTTCATTGTCACATTGCTTTCATGCTGTAATCAAGCTTTGTCTTGACATTCATAATTGGATAGTCTACACATTTATTAAGCACATAATGCATTCCTTTCCCAATCTGACATGGATAAATTTTGTCGATAGTGTATTTACAAAAGTGAAAATTCTGGTAATGTTAACCTTCTCAGAACATTTCGCTCTCCATGGAAGGGGAAAGGGGATGGGAAGAAAGGGAAGTAACAAAATATTGCAAATGCTACAACTGTTATATATGCATTTTTTGTACAATAATTATACATATTTTGTGTGCCAAAAATTTCATTTACAACACCACACAATGCTGAAACAAGACCAGATATCGGTGGCTAATACTAAGGCATTGTTGGCACACAATGTGGACATGCATCACACCTACAAACTCCAAGTGGAAGAGATCAACAAAATGTTGGTTAACATGTCACAACATGGCAAATATGTGGTTCCTGTATAAGAAAAAAGTTCTTCAAAAAGTGCTATTCCAGTATCTCTGAGAATGCTTTAATGTAACAGATATTTGAATAGATATAACCAGTACTTGTAAAACTTACACATCTGTTTTACACAAGTAATTTATTTCTATTTGGCATAGAGTAAAACCAATTTGTATAATAAATCATTTCTACTTTTCAAGAAAACATGCTATATACAATAAAACTAAAACCTTTCCTACTTAGAACCATTTGCAAGAGATCTACGAAGCAGAACAAAAGAATGAACAAAGTAGTGAATACATCATTGAAACACCAACAAATTACATGAATAGGTAAAAGAGCTTACTGAAAAGCACCAAACATAGTGAGATGTGACAAAAACATGCAAAATACCTGAAACCAGAAGCTCCACCGAAGTTGGATTCAAACCTGGCTGCCAGCTCAGAAGTCACAGTTCCCTGTATACTAATATAGCTGTTTGTTAAGTTATATGTAAAAAATTTCATCAGAGTTAAAAGAGCATGTAAGTATGTGCTGCTGATTAGAAACTTGCTCTGAAAGCTAAATGCAAACTGAATTCGAACCTGGCTTGTAGTTCAGAAGTAAAATTGTACACTCTATTACATCGAAATATGCTAGAAGGTGATAAGCAAGAATTGTTACTGTTTTTGGTGACAAAAATTATTAAAAATGTATAAGTATTAGTAGCAGTCAAATTACCACTAATGGGCATTTAAGGGCATTCTAATGTTAAAGAATAATCAAAGTAACTACTAGAAAGATGACACTATTATACACTTCCTTTCTTGGAAGTGTTGAAAACAGTGTTGTTATAATAAATTAAATTTAAAGGGAGTCGATTAATGACACTAAACAACACTTACTTTTAAATTTTTCCAGTACATATTTCAGAGACTTTGCCTCCATCCTTAGCCGGCCATTGACTGGTTCTCATTGGTGTAGTTGACGATATTTTGTCATAGGTCTCCTCTGGTGGCGGTTCAAGGAACTTGCTGAACAAATCTTTCTGGGGGATGTCAAAATTGAATACTTTGTTACTATTTTTTGAAATGAAGATTTGTTTCCGTATGGACAGTTCTTGTTTTCCTGATGTATGTTTTAGTAGTTTTGGTTCTGGATTTATGTTGTGGTTTTTTTCCCAAAAATGCGTGGCAACTGCTGATTTTTCTAATTGTTTATATTTTATGTTCCTAAAGTGTTCCTTTGCTCTTGTTTCTAAATTTCTTTTGGTTTTCCCAATATAAATTTGACTACAGTCACTGCATTCAATTTGATATTAAAATCTGATTCAATTTGATATTAAAATTTGCCTAAACCTTCTGATTACAGAAGGTTTAGGCAATCAGTGCAACTTATATTGTTAAAACTTTTACCTTTTAGCATCAGTTAATTTTTAATAAAAAATTGTAATAATTAATTTTATTTTACTGTATGTATTTTTAAAATGTACTAGTGTATTAGACTTTATATTAATTTGTAACATTTTCAATCATATTTGTAATTCATTTTTATATTTTTGAAACTGTATTTTTGAGGATGCCACGAGTCTGGCTGACTCCTACGGCAGATAAATAAAAAACTAAATATATACCAGATTTTTTGTTAGATGGAATGGCATCACAAGAGCAAAGGAACGCTTTAGGAACATAAAATATAAACAATTAGAAAAATCAGCAGTTGCCACGCATTTTTGGGGAAAAAACCACAACATAAATCCAGAACCAAAACTACTAAAACATACATCAGGAAAACAAGAACTATCCACATGGGAACAAATCTTCATTTCAAAAAATAGGAACAAAGTATTCAATTTCGACATCCCCCAGAAGGATTTGTTCAGCAAGTTCCTTGAGCCGCCACCAGAGGAGACCTGTGACAAGGTATCGTCAGCTACACCAACGAGAACCAGTCGAGAGCCGGCCGATGATAGAGGCAAAGCCTCTGAAACTAGTTCCGAAAAAATTTAAAAGTAAGTGTTGTCTAGTGTCTTTAATCGACTCTCTTTAAAGTTAATACACATTAGTATTTATAAAAAACATACAGCAGCTACAAAATGCACCAGTAGATTCATTAGCAATTTATCTGAAACGGGTTCTGTAGTGTAGACATGTAAAAAGGTTTACTGGGTATGCAAAAAAAAAAAAAAAAAAAAAAAAAAAAAAAAAAAAAAAAAAAAACAGTTTTCATACTGACAAAAAAAGTTTTCAAAATCACTATTTGACCGTTGCTGGTTAACACTGTTCCATTATTATTCCTGAAGAGTGCAAGGCTTAGGTTCAACTGACTTCATGCCATGGCTTCTATTTGTCAACATCTCCGTACAGATCTCTTCTACAATTGATGAGGTATTTGACTCAGTCATATTTGGGTTGATGGAAACCTACATTGTACTGGAATTACCCAAAATCAGGCATAATGTCATATATTAAAAAGTGCAAAAAGAAATTGCTGACAGTAATGCGATGAGTTTACCTTGTATCATAAAATCAGAAAGAAATATGAATAAAAATCATATATGATATTAAAAACATAAAATGAAAGACATCAAACAACAAGATTAAGCTTTGGGAGGGTGGCAAAACTACATTTACAAGTTAGCGCTGTAAATTGAGAATGCTGTACGTTATCCATTGAAAATCACATTAAAAAATTATTGACATATATAAGTAGTTTGATGACTTACATTATACCACTGAACTACATTATCAGTGTAATTCTGTACATGTTCTATCCTTATATAACACATTAATATAAATACATTAGATAATTGAGGGTCACGAGGCCGTCACTTACCAAGCCTATATTGCCATTAAAAAATGTTAATGTACTGATGAGCATAAAGCCATATTATTAAAAGCTTCCAGATGCTGTTACAATAAATGTTAAAATATTACAAGCACTTAAAAATGAAGCTAAAAGTACAATATGTAAAGGGCATACTGAACTCTCAGACATTCTCCAAGGTATGTAACAAGAACCATATTTATCTAGTCCTAATTAATCGATAACCTTGTAATCCTGCATAATTCAGCAGGAGACCTATGCAGCTTATACAGAAAGTGTAGAATATCAGCATAACTTAAAACGGATCAATAAAGTTACTGCATGGCAAAGTGTGGAAACATATCGAAAGGAATGTGAACCAACAAAGTTGTTTATGCAAGCCTATTGCACTTACAAGGTGAGGCAGTGTATGTACACTCTGTTCAGATGTAATCACAGCAATGTGTCCTACATCGGCAGACACAAGAAGTCATATATAATGTGAATGAATGTTGTCAAAAGGAGAAAGTAGAGGGCATCAAAATTACTCTGTCAAGTGACAAATGGAAATTACTCTATGTCAAGTGACAAATGGTCAGCTACAAAAGCAATTTATATTTGCATATAATAATTAATTGGCTAACCTTTCATATCAACACACAACTCCCAATTGTTACTTACTGTATGCCAGGATACTTATATTTCACTCTTCTAATAACCATGATAACAAATGAATGCAGTGCTGCGTCACTGAAGGTCAATACGCCTCAGCAGTCATAAAGAAAATGCCAATTTGTTTTATTCTTATGGGAGGTAAGGTTCCTACATAGTATAAGGGATAGCACTATTAGTTGGCCCCAAATGAGGTGAGTAGGTGAACTTCAGAATTTTAATTGGAAACATGGTATAAATTTTAGTTATTCTGATTGTTAAAATAACTATCCTTTCGTCGCTTTCCTGGCAACGAATACGCTCACTTTCTTCTCAGGCAGCCAGCCATTTGAAAAGATGATTAGATATCAACGTTTTGGGAGTGTGCAAATCTCCCATCATCAGGATATATATATATATATATATATATATATATATATATATATATATATATATATATATATAAAATATTATAACCACAAATGAAATACTGGATATAACACAACTATAAACAAAGATGATAACTATAAACCACTATAACTTTTGAAAGTAATGAGTCGGTAATTCAAACACAAACATCACTTAAATTATCCTTACTTGGACATGTTTCGGAGAACGGTTTGTCTCCATCGTCAGCAGTTATCCGACTGGTTGGATAAAAACTGCTGACGATGGGGACAAACCGTTCTCCGAAACATGTCCAAGTAAGGATAATTTAAGTGATGTTTACGTTTGAATTACCGACTCATTACTTTCAAAAGTTAAAGTGGTTTATAGTTATCATCTTTGTTTATAGTTGTGTTATATCCAGTATTTCATTTGTGGCTATAACATTTTATATCCTGATGATGGGAGAGATGCACACTCCCAAAACGTTGATATCTAATCATCTTTTCACCTGGCTGGCTGCCCGAGAAGAAAGTGAGCGCATTTTGATTGTTGTTAATAAATAAATAAACTTTTGTTTAAAACCAGTAAATCTTTTAATATGATATTACTTCACTTTTAACAATGTTTTTAAACATAACTATTTCAATAATAGCACTACTTGTTTCTTGAGTATAATTTGATCACAGAAATTAAAACAGGACATAAATGTGAATGAATGCAGGTCATAATTTTGTTTTGATTTCAGATATCTTTATTATTTACATATCAAGCAGATAAAAACCATCAAAATCATGAGTTGGTCCTTCTAGAAATTTAGACAATTACTAGCAATTAGATCTCATAATAACTCAGCTGCTGACATAAACAGCTTGAAGTCAAGGAGTTCAAGAGAGTATCTAACTAATTGATTGCAAAGAACCAAAATTTCATTTAAAAATGGATTTTTCAAAGTGGTACTCGAATCAAACACAAGTATGTAATAAGGTCTTAAATAAAGTCTGTAATAAAGGGCATATTCCTGTTAAGATATTTTTCTCGATTTAGAACATTGAATGTACTAGATACTACTTACTATGGTGTTATATATCCACATCTCCCATATGGTATTGAGATTTGTGGTTGTGCAGCTTTGTACATATTAATAGGCTGCTTATGCTACAGAAGAAATGTGTGTGAATTATGTCAAATGTTAGTAAATTACACCCCTGCAAAGAGTTCTTTATTAAACATAAAATATTTACTGTCATTTCGCTATATGTTTATAAAGTCTATATGTATGTCTATAAAGTATTAATATTAGTACATAACTCCAATGATCTTAATGGACATTGTGATGTACATAATAAAATACAATACTTTATTCGTCACATTACACTTATATAGTTGAGCAGGTGCTCGTAAATTGGTGATTCGTCAAAATATTAAACCTAAACTTTAAGATCAGAAATAAGTCTACAATATTTACAATACAATATGTTACAAAGTATAATAAAGCAAGAGAATATTAATTATGTACAATATCTAGAGTATATAGTTTTCCTAAAATTGAACAGACACTAAGATAAAATTGAGATCACAGTGCATCATCCGTGAATTGAATAGTATGCTTTGTTGGTGAATAAACTTTTGACTGTTTTCTTAAAAATATTTTGATTTTGGATTTCCGTAACTGTTTGTGGCAATTATATATTTTAATACCGATATATTGTGAACATTTCTCAAGCAGTGCTAACCTATGAGTAGGGTATTTTATTAAGTTAATTAGGAGTCGATTAATAACACAAAACAACACTCACTTTTGTTTTGTGTTATTAATCGACTCCTAATTAACTTAATTTATACAACAACACTGTTTTCAACACTTCCATAAAAGGATTTAGGGTATTTTATATCTCTTTTTCCTCTTGTGTTATGACTATGATGTTGATTTTTTAGAAAACTGTTATAATTACTGTGTACATTATAGAACTAGATTATACATATAGAGGCAAGGTTGCGTCAAAATTCTTAATGTTCTAAAAAGTGGTCTGCAGGATGCCCTATAACTTGAATGTGTCATGCGTATGATTTTCTTTTGAATTCGGAAAAGTCTGTCAGAGCCTGTTGCGTTTCCCCATAAAGTTATTCCATATGCAAGTAATGAGTGAAAGTAACTGGAATATACGATTTTTCTTGTTTCTAAATTTGTAATCTGTGCCAAGCAGGACATGTTGAAACAGGCAGTATTTAATTATTTTTCTATATAATTTAATTGTTTAGTCCATTTAAGGCGTTCATCTATAAATAACCCTAAAAGTGTAGCTTCTTTTGAGGTAGCTGAAGTTAATGAGTTACTTTGTGTGTTTTCTACTGTAGTCTTAAAATGTACAACTTCAGTTTTAGTTTTATTTAATTTCAGACCATTGCATGTAAACCATGCTTCCAATTGTTTTACGGCCTGGTCAATCTTTATTTTTAAATTATCAATATCTGACCTTATTACTGAAATTAGGCAAGTGAGTCAACCTTGTTGCCTAATTTTAGTAACAATGGCACTCCACTTTCTGAAATACTTCTTTTTATTCTATATAATATCTGACCTACTTAAAATAATTGACGTGTCATTGGCATAAAATATTGGTTGTCCGCTGACTGTAACTGAAAGATCATTTGTGTAAATTACATAAAGTAGTGGATCCAGTACAGAACCCTGCAGAACCCCATTTTTAATTTGTTACCATTTTGTATATATAGGACCAGAACTCCCCTCCAATATAATTTTCTGTTTACGGCCTTCTAAATATGATTTGAACCATTCCAAGTTTGTGTGTCTTATGCCATACTGGTGTAGTTTACTATTTAATATTTTGTGGTTTACACAGTCAAACGCTTTAGATATATCACAAATTAGGGCAGCAGTGTGTCTTTTTTCGTCCAAATTTTTTTCTACTTTGTTTACAAAATCCATAAGTGCAGTGTTGATAATTTTTTTTAAATCCATGCTGGGAGCTGTTAAGAATGTTCACATTTTCAAGGTAGGGTATTAGTTTTAAATGTACTAATTTTTTTAGAATAACTGAGAAAGTACTGAGATTGGGCGGTAATTTTTTAGTTTGTCTTCCCCACCTTTCTGAATAGGAAGGATTATGGCATATTTCATTCTTTACGGAAAAGCTCCCATCATAAGTGCCTGGTTGTATATGCAAGCAAGTAGCACACATAGTTCTTGTACTTTTTTAACTAACAGTGGTGAGATTTCATCCCATTCTTTTGACATTTTTGGTTTGGATGCAGATATTATCTTTTTGACCTCAAATGGAGACACTATTCCTAAATCAAAATCAAGTGCTGCATGCAGATTATGTTTGCCCATTTCTTGTAATGCCTTTGGGACTGAGGGGGGAGTATCCTGAATACTATAATACAAAAAACAAAATGATGTACACATATATGCTAATACCAAGAGTTTTAGTAATAAAGATCCTCACAATATAGGAGCTATGTTCTATTATAAAATTCCCAAAGAATTGAAAATTATAAATGGTAGCCTATTTAAATAAAAATTAAAACAATCGCACAAAAGTGAATCGAGAAGATATAGTGAATCAAGAAGATATTGACACACTGCTTTACTCACTCTGTTTTTTCACAGGACATGTTTCAAGACCTTTTGCTCTTATCATCAGCTGGAACTTGACTGGTGCATATTGTAGTGGTTTCCTCTTTCTACGTATTGTCAATAGATGGCATGATGTACTTGTCAAAGATGTCCAGTGGTGGAGTTTCAAAATTCATGACTATGATGATTTTTGTTAATGAAGATTTTTTTCCCATACGGAAAGGTCTACGGGGTGATTAACATATTTTATTAAAGATGTTTCCAAGTTGATGTCATGTCTAGTATTCAAAAATGAAAAGCTACTGCTGAGTTTTCTTTTCACCATTTTTAATGTTTCTTATATGTTCTTTAGTTCTGATGTCAATATTTATTTTTGTTTTTCCTATATAAATTTTAGGGCAAGTTTCACATTTGATCTCATAGATTCCTGGTTTTTCTTTGAATGTTTTTTTTTTTTTTGGGGGGGGGGCTTTTAACAAATTTCTGATGTTAAATCTATTTTGAGGTGCAAGAATTATGTTGTGTTTTGAGAATATTTTTTGGAATTTATTATGGGCTGATGGATGGAATGTAAATTTTTTTTTTCTCTTTTGCTCCTTTAGGTTCTAGGGTGGTGGTTTCTTTTATTTTCTTAGCCTTGTTGAGTCTGTTAACTGTTTTGTCCACTAAATTTGGGTTGAAACTTTTGGACATAGCTACTTTTTTATGTGTAGGTATTCTTCTTGATAATCTTCTCTGTTTAGTGGACAGTTGATCATCCGAAAGTATAAACTGTTGATAATGGCATGTTGGTGTTGTTTTGGGTTGAAACTGTTGTTCTTAATATAATTATCTGTGTGTGTCAGTTTCCTGTAAAAAACTTGCTTGAATTGATAAATCTCCTGAAGAACACAAAGGTCAACTCTACAGATGCTTTAGTTTATTTTGACATCATTTCTTTATATGCAAGTATACCTACCAATGAGCTTATTCCACTTCTCAAAAAATGGCTGGAATCAATACAAGTAACCTCTGAAGAAATTACAACTTACAGAAATTTGTATCAATCAGAATTTTTTTCAGCTTTAATGGATAGATCTATAAACAAAAAACGGGCCTAGCTATGTCACCCTTCTTAGCAGATTTATTTATGAGTGCTTTTGAAACACATACCACAAAAACTTTTCCAAGTTATTTCAAAGTTTGTTATCGTTATATTGACGATATTTTTGCAATAGTACCTAATAAACTCATACAAGATGGTCTTAGAATTTTAAATATTCAAAATCCAGCTATAAAATTTGCATTGGAAACAGTAGAGGATGGTGTGCTCCCCTTTTTGGACATCAAGATATAAAAAATGAACAACAAACTCACTTTTAGTATTTACAGGAAACCGACACACACAGATTATTATATTAAGAACAGTTTCAACCCAAAACAACACCAACATGACATTTTCAACAGCTTAATCTTTCGGATGATCAACTGTCCACTAAACAGAGAAGTTTATCAAGAAGAATTCCTACACATAAAAAAAGTAGCTATGTCCAACGATTTCAACCCAAATTTAGTGGAATAAAGGTTAACAGACTCAACAAGGCTAAGAAAATAAAAGAAACCACCACCCTAGAACTTACAGGAGCAAAAGAGAAACAAAAAATTAAAAAGTTTACCATAATAAATTCCAAAAAATATTCTCAAAATACAACATAATTCTTGCACCTCAAAATAGATTTAATATCAGAAATTTGTTAAAAGCCCCCCCCCCCCAAAAGTCAATTACTGCCAAAGAAAAACCAGGAATCTATGAGATCAAATGTGAAACTTGCCCTAAAATTTATATAGGAAAAACAAAAATAAATATTGACATCAGAACTAAAGAACATATAAGAAACATTAAAAATGGTGAAACAGAAAAATCAGCAGTGGCTTTTCATTTTTTGAATACTAGACATGACATCAACTTGGAAACATCTTTAATAAAATACATTAATCACCCTGTAGACTTTTCTGTGAGAACAAATCTTCATTAACAAAAATTGTCAGAGTCATGAATTTTGAAACTCCACCACCGGACATCTTTGACAAGTACATCATGCCATCTATCGATGATATGGAGAAAGAGGAAACCACTACAATTTGCACCAGTCGAGTTCCAGCTGATGATAAGAGCAAAAGCTCTTGAAACATGTCCTGTGAAAAAACAGTGTGAGTGAAGCAGTGTGTTAATATCTTCTTGATTCACTTTTGTATTAAGTTGTGCTTCACTGCCTCTACGCTTCTTTCAATTTTATACTTTGATTAAAACAATATCTTATACATAGACCTCTTTACAGATTGGATGAATTTTGATAGTGTATGAGTGTGCGAGTGCGCATGTGCGTGTGCGTGTGCGTGTGCATGTGTGTGTGTGTGTGTGTGTGTGTGTGTGTGAATGTATATATGTGTATTTATGTCTGTATATGGGTGTGTATGTAAAACAAGAATGAGCTGCATGTTCTCTTTTACTCTTCTCATTACTACTGTATAGCTAATATGACTGTATTGTGTATTATATGACAGTGCTTAAAACTTGTATCATCGGGTACTATAGCAATAAAGATTTATTGTTGTTATTGTTACTGTTATCATCATCATCATCATCATCATCATCATCATTATTATTATTAAGGACAAATATTTCTGCAATCAGTAAAAGCTAATTAGCAAACATGGGAATACTTTAACAGAATTATACTGAATTCTTGCTCATGGATATAAAATAAATTATTTTATTTGTACACAATGCAATTAATTACCAGAATTATATGAGTGGAGCCAGTGTGCCAGAATTTGGTCCCACAGGAGTTATTTTACATGCCAATATACTGTTATGAAGTTGCTTTTAAGCACACTTCAAAACTTATTGGTACAATTCTGCTTTGTAAACCTACTGTAGTAAGAAGTATTGATTATCTTTGTGATATGCAGTAAAATACAGGCAAGATAAATAAATGCTTTTGGACTCGGCAAGATTCTAAGAGTTGGAATCCAGACTTTACAGATCATTCCCATCTCAGAAGCAGAAGGTATCAATGCTTTCAGTACAATGAATGAAGTTCAAATAGGCTCAATTCATCAATAAGTGGACTAATTTTCACCAAAAACATGTGACATTCAATTCAATGTGATGTCCAATCTATATGTTTAATCTACAGAAGAAATTAATTAGGGCGATGTCAGCTCATGAAAAAGTATTTTGAAAATGAGAATATGCAGGTTTTGACACTCAGAACAACTGGTTTTAATAATTTATACATTAATAAGACTAATTTGAGTAAATATTTTTTTATAATTACATAATTTTGTAAATACATATTCAGTTACTGTATATCTACATTATTTTGCTGATAATGATACTGATTAGCATCATCTATGCATACCTCAACAAAGTTGCAATTTGTCTTAAGTGTTTCAATATCAATTTCTTTGTTTCTGAGCTAACTGAAACAAAATTGTTTTGTCTTAGCTATGCAGTTATCAATGTAGTTGACATTAAAAGTTGTGCCCCTACTGCTATAGACAAAGCTTTTGGGACACTAAGTTATTTAGGTACATTCACTTCTTGCCTTCTTTTCTACTTGTAACGACTAACTTATATTAACATTTTTCACTGCTATCACACCAAAATATTTGCAAGCAGTGCACAGTTTAATTACATTTTGTTACTGTAATAATGATAATGGTTCTTCAAAAAATAAGTTATGAATTTCTAAAGCTGTGGTTCTTATTTAAGAGAGGAAATATATTTAAAATTGAAATAAGCTTTAAAAGTTTCCAATACCTTATGCACATATATCTTCCTGGGCTATCAGAAGTCAAAGAGTTAAAAATAGTCAATATTTTTGAGAATAACATTATCTCCATCTAAATGGATTGCTATTGTCACAATTTGGCTTATATTCCTTGGTAAACGACACTGAGTGTTTATTGTTAATATAGGAGAAAGTTTGTTAAGGTAGAGTCAAACTGAAAAATTCAATGCCATAGCCAGGATTTGAACTGTGGGTCTACCGTCTCTGTCCAGTTGCTTTTAACCATTAAGCTATCATGGCAACATGCCAGCATGACATTAAATCTCTAACTGACTCAGTCAGCTACACTAGTGTGGAGGAACAATTAATTTACATCAATTAACCTAGAAGGTATGGAAAGATAAGAGTCAGACTGAAAAATTCAATGCCATAGCCGGGATTTGAACCACGGATCTTCCAGTTGTCCTCCAGCCACTCTAACCCTATCTTTCCATACTTTCGACCAGTGTGAAAGAACAGTTAATTTCCATTAGTTAACCTAATAGTGGTTAACTATAAAACCCGGGCCTTAAAGTACTTACATGTTGTAAGTCGCCATTAAGGTAGTTGTCTGATGTGTTTATGAGAACTCCTAATTGGTTTACAAGTTATCATAACCTGAAGATAGAGTAGGTATTAATCTTTGAAAGCTCAGTTGATTTAACTTTTTAATGTCACTGATAACATAAGAAGATATATTTGTGTACCTATTTAAATTGATTTTTAAAACTGTTATGTTAATCATCTGGAGTAGAGTAGAATAATACGGATAAAAGAATAAATAAAATACGGATGTATACCCGCAGCATGAGATTAAAGACTGCCATGATTATATGAGTTATTAAATGCTAGTAGTGTCTCAAGAAAATCTGTATGTACCTTCAAATAGTATCAAAAAAGCTTCTCATTGTAGCCCTTTTACTTTTCTGCTTCATCACAGTTCATAATATAAAATAAAATTTTGATTAAACAATATATTAAGTTAAAATAAAAGTGAATTAGAAGATATTGACACATTGCTTCACTCACACTGCTTTTCAAGTATATGTTTCAAGAGCTGTTGCTCCCATCTTCAGCTGAGTCTCAACTAGTGCAAATTGTAGTGGTTTCCTCTTTCTCCGTATCGTCAATAGATGGCATGATGTATTTGTCAAAGATGTCCAGTGGTAGAGTTTCGAAATTCATGATTCTGTGATGATTTTTACTAATGAAGATCCCATAGATCTTTCCATATGGGAAAAAATCTTCAGGAATAAAAATCATCATAGAATCATGAATTTCGAAACTCCACCACCGGACATCTTTGACAAATACATCATGCTATCTATTGACGATACAGAGAAAGAGGAAACCACTACAGTTTGCACTAGTCATGACTCAGCTGAAGATGGGAGCAACAGCTCTTGAAACATGACCTGTGAAAAATAGTTTAAGTGAAGTAATGTGCCAATATCTTCTCGTGTAAGACTTGAAGGTTTCACGGCAAGCATTACTAATCAAGGCTTCGCAGGTGATCAGCCGTGTCAAATTAATAAAGGTCGAGCTTTCAGCCATTGCAAACAACATGGCCTTCTTCATGGAGTTTGCAATGGCCGAAAGCTTGATCTTTATTAATTTGACACGGCTGATCACCCGCGAAGTCTTGATTAGCAATATCTTCTCGATTCACTTTTATATTAACTTGTGCTTCATTGTATCTACGCTTCTTTCAATTTTTATACTTTGAATATACTAAGTGCCTACTTATAAATTATGATCATTCCCACACTTCAAAACGCAAATAGGACCTGAGAATAGAATACAAATAAACTATTCCTCAGTTTTCTAATGTGTTTATACTGAGATTTATAAATGTTATAGGTACCTTCCTTAAAATCACTGATGTTTCACCTTCGCCATGCATGTATTCACGAATTATAATGCTTTCAGTGGAATCAGTAACAGCCAAAATGAGACTTTGACAATAATACTATGTTGTTCATTAAAGTGCTTCACATATACAGAAAATGTTTTCATTTTAGGTGTATAGTTAACCTGTAAAAGAAAGATGAGGTTGCTCACAAATAATAAGATAAATGCCTATAAAGTAAAAACATATTTAAATGTTTAAATTTTGTTTCCATTACAAGCAAATACTATCAAATATTAATTTTGCAATAAGCATCTAGAAAAATTTTAAATGCAAAGAAGCCAATTTTGCCTTAGTGGAACTGATTACAATGAATACCTTTGAGTATTATTTAAATAATACAGAACTTTAAAATTGGTTTGAAAAAAAAATCAAAATAGTTGAAGGTGGTTTCCTACATTTTTGATTACTATTTGCTGAAACTGATTTTAATCCGAGTTCAAGATTTGGTATATCTAGTTTTGTCATCTAAAATAGTATTCATTTTTTAAGACTTGATACAAGTCAGTTAGCATTCATTTTGAGTCACATTAAATAAAAGTGATATTATAATAAATTTAAACAAAATTTTGTTGTATTCGCAATTTTTTTCCAATACATTTTCAATAACAAAGGGAAGTAAAAGCCATAAGAGCAGAGTATTTCTATCGTTTTCTTGTTAAATAGTATCATACATGTTAAATATAAGCATATATGAAAAAGGTTATAACAAATTTTAAAATTTCATTGCCAAAGTATGACATTGAAGAAAAAGGAATATATCTCTATAAAAACTAAGGAGGTCACCATATCAGAATTGTTGAATTACAATTTTGAAATAGAAGCCTAAAAAACCAAATGGGTTATGTTATACAACTTAAAAGCAAATTTGAATTATCTCATCCTGTATCATGATCTCTATAATTTATCAAATAGCATTATATATAATGTAGGATATCAATAAGAAAGCTAATTAAATGAATATAATGAAGCAACTAGCAATAGAAGCAATATTTTTCTCATTTTATATAGGGAACTCTTACAATATATTATGATCTGAAATGCAAGCTATATACAACTCTACAACAGCTATTTCTGTGAAGGTCATACTGCAAGTCATGAGCAAACCACTGTTAAAATTCCAATTCCACTAATCTAAAAAACAACTACAGGATCATAATCTAGACTTTTTCCACCATATTGTGACGACATCAACTTCTATTAGTGATCACATTTCCAAAAGGGCAAATATCAATGTTTTGTTTTGACAGAATTTGTTAAAGAAGAAATGTCTGCTACTGAAATTCACTTTAGACAGCAGTGTTAGGAAATGGGTGAACATTTTCAAAGATGGGAACATGAGTATCCTTGTGGTCACCCTTTAACTGCCTCCACTGAATGCAAAAGGAAAGAGTTGATAAGCTCATTAGAGAAGACAGGCATGTGACTAAAATAAGATCTGAAACTTTCCTGGCAACAAAATATTCTAAATGCTCTTGGGCTTCAAGCCAGGTGTATTGATGATTAACCATTGATGTTTCGGGAGTGTACATCTCTCCATTTATTAGGATGATGAATGAGTAACACTATGAAAAACCCAATATATATAAACTAATTGCTTAGGAAGCTCGCATGGACCAGGTAGAAAATGTGGAACAATTCAGTTAGGTCCACACAAACCAACCTAAATGAATTGTTCTATATTTTCTACCAGGTCTGCCCACACTGACCTAAATGAATCGTTTGAAGGTCCATGCCAGCTGACTAGGCGATTATATATATATATATATATTGATTTTTCATACCATTATTCATTCATCATCCTAATGAATGGAGAGATGTACACTCCCAAAACGTTGATGGTTAATCATCAATACACCTGGCTTGAAGACCAAGAGCATCTAGAATGTAGGTATGATACTGTTGAAATCATTGCAAAACTTATGTGCAATGCAAGAAATGCTTGAAAGCTTAGATTATCTAAGTTTTTGCCTGTTGGCTTCTACATTTATTGACTGAAAAATTGACCAAAAATTTCAGATAAAGACTCACAAAACCTTCTTCAGAGATTTTAAAATCGAAAAGATCATAATAAGTGATGAAAACGGGTGCCATTATTATAAACCTGAAACATAGGGATGCATTCTGGTTGATTTTCTGGAACCTGAACAAATCAACTAAATGCTGTTTAGTATATCCAAACACTTTTGAAGGTCCATTATGCATTACATGATAAACATCTCGGAAAGATCCTGTAATAGGATAATATGCATCTTCACCTGCTCATGTTATTGTGAAAAATTAAAGGATATTTGGAATTGATAACTCTTACACATTCTCCCTTAGCCCCAAAACTTGGATACCCTCCAACTACTATATTTTTGGTTGTTAGTGAACAGATGAGACCAGTGCTACAAGATGGTGGAGGATATTTGGAAAGCTATCCATCAGTGTCTTTGGATAGCCTAAACAGAGTTCTACTGTAAGGGCTTTTCAAACTTGATGAATAGCAGGAAGAATTTGTGCAAGCTTGCAGAACATATTCACCCTCAATTCTGATACAATTTACATTACCATTAGGTATGCCCATTCGATGTTATAGCTCTCAGAGGAAAAATAAACACTTGTGTGTACCACAGCTACTTGGAGGTACTAAGTAACAGAAGACAATATTAAAAATTAAAATTTTAAGCTTACAAATGAACTCAATATTGTATTATAATTACGCTGCCCTCAATTACCCATAGAAATATCTGCACCTATACGCCTAACAGTCTGTACATTATAAGTCATAATATGAATCAAGCTTCACTTATTCTGGTTGCCTATCTAAGACATTTTCCAGCTAAATAGCTACAAGTGAAGTGTGAGAATGTTAATCAAAATTATTGCACATGACTTTCAGCATAAGCCTTCTACATACATGGGCTTTCATAAGGAATAATGCAAATAAAATTACAATTAACTTAGGTTTGTACATGTAACATTTAAGTTTTTGAAAAGAAAATTCATCAGGATCGACATAGATTGCTGCAATTTCACAAAATCATATGTCCAGTTGTAATTGAGATAATTTAATAATTTGACCTGCAAACTAATCAAGAACTCATCGACTTTTTTTAGATGTGACCTACTCTGGCCGTGATCTTCAGCCGATGCGTAGAAAGAGTGCTCAGCAGGAAGTGGCCATGATTATAGATAGAATTAACATGAAAAATTCAATGCCATGGCTGGGATTTGAAACATGGATCTCCTGGTTTCCGTCCAGTTGCTCTAAACCACTGAGCTCCATCTATCTCGAATGTGAGAGCCCTAGTGGTCTACTGGGGAAATATACAAGTCAAATGGAGAATTTAATGTCATGACAGCAGGTTGGCCATAGTAGCTCAATGGGTTAGAGCAACTGGACAGAAACCAGGAGATCCTTGTTTCAAATCCCAGCCATGTCATTGAATTTTTCATGTTAATTCTATCTATAAAAAATCTTTGCCTATGTATGGCTAGTGTGCAGTTCCATCAATTACCTAAAATCACAGGACAGATTTACTAGATATGCTAGAACAGACCAAATTGAAGAACAAAATAACGTAACATTATTTCAACAAGATGGCACAACCCAACACTTTTCTGTACCAGTTTGAAACCAGTTCTGCGAGCAAGATTCCCTGTTCAGTGGATTGGTAGGGCCAGTTCTATTCAGTGGTTGTCTAGAAGCTCCGACTTAACCCCTGCTCTTTTTTATGAGGATACGTAAAAAACATTCTGTACAGTAATCCAATCAGAGATATACAACATTTAAGGTACAGGATCAAGGATGTTGTTGCAACAATCATGCCTGAGTTGATCTAACGCTGTTGGACCGAAATCAACTATTGGCTTGTTGTTTGCAAAGCAACAAGGATTGCACATAGAAACATTCTAAGGGAAGTTATAAAGCTTTTTGAGTTGGTGAATTTAACAAAACAATATTCAAACATCTATGATTTTTTTTTTAAATTACTGCAACCTTTTTCGATGACCATGTAACAAAAGTTTCAGCCATCATTTTACAGGAAATGATATCACAAAATATTAAATAACTTTTTCTGAAACATTAACTTATTTATTAACTTTAAAGAGAGTCGATTAAAGACACTAGACAACACTTACTTTTAAATTTTTCCGGAGTCGAGAGCCAGCCGATGATAGAGGCAAAGCCTCAGAAACAGTTCCGGAAAAATTTAAAAGTGTTGTCTAGTGTCTTTAATCGACTCTCTTTAAAGTTAATTTATCATAACAACACTGTTTTCAACACTTCCAAGAAAGGAATTAACTTATTTAGTTGCATAAACAATTTGTTTCATACAAAATGTTTGGTTGTTATGGGAACAACCTAATTGTTGGCTTATTTAATTCTTTCCTCAGAAATTTACACAATCACTGCAATAAATGAAACTTTCTATTTGACAGGTGTTCAAAATGCTCTCCAATTACAATCTGGCAGTAGTTAAGTCAGAGCATGAATTGTTGTTGATCACTGATAGCATATTACTGCATTCTTTTCTGCTCCTCATTTTTAACTCTTCTACATTAGCAGGCCTCGTAACAAAGATTCTATGTCTAATAATTCCATATAAAAAGTAATCAAGTAGAGAGAGAGAGAGTTCTATTTCCATAGCAATCAAAGCGTTGATATGAGAAATTAAATTGCTCATGCAACTAGATAAGAAAAAATGAACAATAATTTCTGTTTCAAATTTTTTAAATGACCTCACACTCTGTAGAATAATGGCTAAATTTGCTTTTCTTTTTATAAAATTTTCCCTTTCAAATGATAAATTTTACATATACAAGCATTGTTTAAGAAATGAGTTAATTTTTGTTTTATTTACATTATTCCTTACTTAAGAAGTCCTGTAATTTTTTTTCTATAAATACTTGCTGATCCTAAGTCTGCTGTACTCACTTTAATACATATTATTCATTACAAGTTAAGGAAGTAATAAAAATCAAGAAATGCATTAGAATGCTTAAATAGTTAATGACAATATAGTGTTACAAAGGATTTTGGAACATTGTCGTTTGAAATGTAAAGAGAAAGCTGACATGTTACCCTATAAAGGAACAAAATATATATCATTTGTCTTTTAAATCAGTAAAGTTTCTATCCAAATTAAAAAAAGAAATAATTTTGATGGCTTCACACATCAGCAGATAAACAAAAAACTGTTTAACACACATAATATATAATATTGTACAGCGTAGTCCTTAATTAAATGCTGTTGCCTCAATATAATACTTTTGAGTCGAACTATTACTCATTACTCCATATATTGCTAGTGTCTACCTAGAACATGCTTGGTTAGGACCTTCCTAACATACTCGGCTAATGTTAACTATCGAATGTTAATTTGGTGAACTCCTTGGAGGCGATAGGGGCATCTCTATTGGTATCTTGATGAACTTGAAGTTTGGGTCGACATTAGCTGAAGATGTTAGGAAGGTTCTAACGAGACATGCTCTAGGTAAAACTAGCAATATATGGAGCACTGAGTACTAATTCGACTCAAAATTATATTAATTTTGTGCTTCATTGCATCAGAGTCCTTACTCATAGGTTGCCTTATTTTGTTTAGAAATTAGACAAGACTAATGGAATATCTTCACAAAATAAATTTGCAGAACATATACTTATGCAAATGTTAATGACAATGTGTATTTAAGGCATTCAAGTATACGGTCATCAGTGTCCTTATAAAACAAATCAACCCAATATAAGACAAACATCAAAGTCTACCCTTCCTCAGTAACCTGGAGGAGCTTACTTGATCTCGAGGGTATTTCCATTGGGGTAACACCTATTTTATACAAAGCCCCCCTTTTGTTTAGAAATGGATATGCCACTTAAGCGCATCAACCTCACAGAGATGACTACTAAACAACCTTGGTAGGGACGCAGGTGTTCTAGATCACCTTGGTACTAGTTCTGCAGGCCAGTACCTGGGAGTCTTTCAGGCATCCCTCAACCCCTTCTGGATGGACAGGCCAGCCAGATACACCCAATACCCATGGGTATTGGGAACCACTACCATGCCACATCCAACCCAATCCCAACAACTCCCGCTTGGGATGGGCTTAAACGTTTGGCCCAACATACTTCTAAGTAATGTCAGAAGTACCATGAGTGCTAGGGGTCTGCAGCACTCGCACTACAGCAGCTGAAGGGGTTGCAAACCATCTCCTACTGGGAGGTATCAATACAAAAATAAATGAATAAAGTAAAAAACCAAAACCAAACAAAAACTCAAGTTTCTTATACTACAAAACTGATCATGACAAAGGCCAGAGATAAAAATGAATACAAAATATAAATCCTAGCAAAAGTCTCAGATATAGATTAATATATGGAATTAACCATGGCAAAAGATAGAGATAAGAACAAATTTACAACAACAAAAAAGGGATAAGAAATCCGAGCTCTGCATTAATGAAACCTTAGCTAGAAGTTTATTTTTGGTGAAAATTTAAAAGCCTTTTCAACTTCTTGGTCATCATCCACCAGAATCTCCACAATTTTTTGGTTGCCAGTTGCAGAGAGTCCTGAGGATGTGTCACCGAAACATACTCTAGCAACACACAGTGGATAAAGAGAGAGTCACCTTAAAAAGGTGACAGTGTGCAAAATTGCAGTGGCCAATATCAAACCAGGTCACAACTATCTCCTCTCAACAAAATATACAAGATACTTTATAAAAATATATTAATGTCAATATAACAAAGATATGACATTTATTTCTTCCAATTTAATTCAGCTTTTCTAGTTCAGCCAAAACACAGCCAGTGCAAAGGAACTATTATCAAAAGTAAACAAATAAATGGGGGGGGGGGGGTGAGATTCAGTTCATATACATTATTTCCTGTAAATGACTATTAAAAATGAATAATATTTGCACACTTTATCTTCAGCCCTGGAATCTAATGCTGGAAATGGACTATGCTTTGCTGAAGTAACAACTGATCATTGTTGTTCATACACCTGTGTTTATCATTTGTTGTTGATTTCACTGATTGCATACTCTCGTTGGTATTCTCTTGGTTTATTGTACTGGCTTATTGTTTTACTTTTGCATTTAACCAGCCCAAACAGTAATACTGAAACACAGCCAGCACCAACATTGCAAACTCTTGTAAATAGTAAATGATCTCATGCATTTAGTCTTTTACTTTAGACATTGTCTAACTGTGGAAAACAATTGTGGAAACTAAAACTCACATCCTTTTATGATACTATTTAAAGTATGAGTGCATAAATAATCATGAAATGTCCTGTAACCTTGCTCAATAACAATGCTGTCTGGAAGCTCAGGATAAAGTATGCCATTGGTATACAAATCACTGATAATCTTAGATTATCTTGTCTAAGTTTTATATGTGTTTGGAGGAATTTAGTAACAGTGACGTCAAAATTAATCTCAAAACTATTTGTAGTTGGTTTATTGATACTTGTCACTTACTTTTTTTATATTAATGAGAGACTAGTTTCAAAGGCAATCGCCTCCATTTTCAATCTCTTTCCAACTGGCCTGTTGGAAAGAGGTTGAAAATGGAGGCGATTGCCTTTGAAGCTAGTCTCTCATTAATATAAAAAAGAAAGTATCGAGTATCAATAAACCAACTACAAATAGTTTTGAGATTGTCTAAGTTTGTTTCATTTTCAGAGTTTGGTAATAAATACAAAAATAATATATCTAGCGGCAGTAACGATGACAACTGGAAGAAAACAAAGTTACTGAAGATGCAAATGATTTATTTGTGGAACTAATCTCTTGAATTCTGTGGAAATTTTGTCAACTTTTTTAAAAAGATAAGTGAAGTTTGTGACAAATAATTAATTTGATGAAGTATCACATTGCTAGTTCGTTGATTAACAGAGGAAATAGTTCTAATAATTGAGCACATGCTTTTGGTTCTAGTCAATGAGAAGACTGCTTTTTTTTTAATGTGTGATTTCAAACGTTTTAAACAAAGAACCAAAATATGAGTAAAATCCAAAGAAGAGTCCCAATTACAAACAGTAACAGATTATTATTGATCACTGTTTCAAGCAACGCCAGCTGAGTGCTGAAACAAGATTCCACAACTCTAGTATTTCTTCATAAAACTGAAGACCTATGCCATCCTATGTATGTATATGAAATATAAATGAAGAAATCTACATCAATGAGTAGAATATCCAGAAATCATGATAAAGATACAGGGCACATGGAGTAGTCAACAAATTATCAGAACATGATTACTTGGCTTACTATGTTACAGTAGGTGTTAAAAACGATAAACTTGATTGTGAATACATCCAATTAATTCTTTAGTTGATATATTGTGTTAAATTTTTTTTATTAAAAATGATTCTGCATACCACATAAAATATTATTTTTTGCAAACTTCACTTATCTTTTTATGAAAACTGATGTAATGTCCACAGAAGTCAAGAGACTAGTTTCGCAAATAAATCATTTGCATCTTCAGTCTTTGTTTTATCCAGTTGCCTTTGTTACTGCCGCTAGGTGTCATTATTGTATTTATTAACAAACACTGAAAATTAAACAAACTTAGACAGAATTTATTGGAAGTATTTCAAAATTCATGATGCAGTTTCTGTTTTTTTAAATAAATATGTTCCCCCAGACCATTAAATCAGACTAATTGCTTTGATAATTTAACTTCTGAATTTATTTAAAGCAATTAAATGATCAAATAGATGTAACAGTTTGGAACAAAATATTTAAAAAAAGAAAAATTAGAAATTGCATAATGAATTTTGAAATACCGCCAATTGATTCTGTCGTTAAGTTTGTTTCATTTTCAGAGTTTGGTAATAAATACAAAAATAATATACACCTAGCGGCAGTAACAATGACAATGAGAAAAAATTTTCTGTTTTTTATTCATTCTGCATGCTTCGTTTTGTTCATGAAATTATGGATAGCTGCCCTACAATGAGCTACAATGTCTGAGTATTTATGATGGAATGTTATTTGACACTTACTTGCAGGAGTATTTCATATAGATATCAGAACAATTGGCTCTTGAGAGATATATTGAAAATAATGTATAACTCACCACTAACATGCAACACAGATTCTCTATTAATATATTCCATGCAACTGCAAGAACTCAACCAATAAATTCACACATAATTTTCCTTGAACTTTGGCAGACCTTGCAGTAGATGCCAATATTCTCAGTTCAAGTATAATTTAACTCTAGACACACTATGTTATGCTGTTAAATGAAATATAAAATATGAAGAAATAAATTACACAAAAACAGAGATAAAAACCTTGAGTTGTGCAAAGATTGGAAGCATATTATTTTAATAACATAACAGGGAAATAAGTGTCTAAAGACAAGCAAAAATGGTGGGTTCATTTTTGGTAGAAGTTCCAGAGTGGGTCCAGAGGAAGTAACCGAGGACTTTGAGAACATTAACACAGATTCACAATGTGCAGATGCTGCCAAAGATATTACATATTACAACCAAGTTATACGAAATAGTGATTGATGATGCCTGACTGACTCAACTAATCCATCTAGTGACAATGTGTTGTGGTTGGAGAAGAGTGCCATGAAGTTGAGATAGCCTTAAAGCTTGGGCAATAGTGTGGATGACTGGATTAGACTGCACTATGCTATGGAGGGGATTCGGCATGGAGGTTCAAACTTAATCTACTGTACCTATGCCCCCAAGTGGGGCAACCTCAGGAGGAAGGATGAGGTGAGAGGAGACAGAGGGCGGCTGCCCCAAGGAGTCAGGATAGTGCAGAGGGCAGGGTCCCTACCATTGACTAATTGGAAACTCCCTGGCAGGCCAATATATCTGGCATCCTACCCACTGAAGTCCTGAAATGACCCACCATGCTGGCCCAGAGTTATCCCACCAGAGGATGAAGTGTTTACCAGGAGCATATCATCCTGCCATGCAATGTTGAGACACCTACCAACACTTCTACCTTGAAAGAGACCACCAGATGCCAGATGATATTAAATGATAATGGAGATAAAATGGAGAAAGATGGGAAATTTGGGGGATGTAATTAACCTGACCAGCATTTACCTGCTGACCCAGGAAAATCCCCAAAATATAAATGGGTCAGGTAAGCCAGCAATGAAAATCGAACCCAGACCTTCCAAATGTGGGCCACAGACGAAACCGCCTGAGCTTCCTGCTTGATCAGTGTGGATGACATTCATCTGTATTCTGTGAGACCAATTAAGTAACTCAGAAAGATTCAAATTCAAATTAATACATCTAAGAGTTGCACTCAGTTTGTAGCAGTACATATTAACATTTTCATATTGACTTTCACATAATAGTTCTAGGTCATCAGCTAATATAAGAGCTCGCACACATTTTATTGTGAATGTGTTCAATAAAATCAAGTCTACTGAATTGGAAATGTAGTCATAATTTGATTAATATTACAGACTTAAAAAGTTAATATTTTTTGTTGTTGCAAAATTTGGTACCATGAACATTTACACTGTTCCAAAACTAGTTCTGAAAAATAAAATCATATTTTATCATAACTAGTTTGATAAATTAAAGTCGCTCATTGCATTAATGATGTAGGTATAATATTATAATAGCTTATGCTAATACAATATCAAGATTGCAACAAAAGAATATAAAATACATAATCAGCTAGTGCAAGTTGTCCTCTGTAGTCCAGGGGTAACATGCCAGTCTCCGGTTTCTGAAGTTGTGGGTTCAAACTGAGCAGAGAGCAATGAATTTTCTTGGGTGTAAAAATCATTAGTATTACTTCCTTTGGTGGAGAAATAAAGCCAATGGTACTGTGTTGTAAATTTATGATTGCCTTTGAGCAACATTAAGTGGTCTTTCACACCCAATATGGTATGGCACGCTGAGAACCACATGATTTAAACAGCATTCATAAATAAAAACTCAGTTTCATTTTAGCTGGCGCAAGTATATAATAAAAGCAGATGTTTTGCCTATGCTTTAATAAAGCCTTAATATTTTTAGCATATGCTTTCTTTTATGCACTAATTCTACAGCAACAAGCTTTCAATCTAATGATCAATATAAAATATAATTCCAGGCAGACATTTTGAGCATTTCTAGCCACTTTCAATATACGAATTGCTGCCACTTTCTTATAACTCACCGGCTGCTGCATCTCCTTCTGACACATCATGAAATTCATCTCCTGATTCTTCTGCTGTATCTTCTGCTGCTCCTTGCACATTGTCAAAGACTATAGGAGGTGCAGGATGCCCTTCCCAGCAAAACACAGAGGAGCAAGGAGAGAAATTGCCTGTACCTATTGCTAGTTGACCACCAGTATGACTTTCCCAACAAAATACTGCACAAGATGAACCCTTGGAAATGCCAGTGGCCTCACCTTCAGCGGTTTCGCCCTCACCTTCAGCTTCAGCTGGAGCTTCTGCTTCTGCTGCCTCTTCGCCTGCAGCTTCTGCTGCCTCTTCGCCTGCAGCTTCTGCTGCCTCTTCGCCTGCAGCTTCTGCTTCTGCTTCTGCTTCCTCACCACCCTCGGCTTCTCCTTCCTCAATGGTAATTTCCACTGATATTTCTTTAATACCTCCTTCAGCTTCTGGTTCCCAACAGAAAACTTGACAGCCTGAATCAGCAGCTCCCACTTCTGGTCCAGCAGCTTCAGGTGCTGCAACTTCATGAGCTGCAGCAGCTTCAGGAGCTGCAGCAGCTTCTTCTCCTTCTGCTGCAGGTGCTTCTTCTCCAGTAGGGGCAGCTCCTTCTGCTGGAGGGGCGGCTCCTCCACTTTCATCCCAGCAGAAAACTTTGCATTCCTCACTTCCAGGCTCTCCTACATCACCAGGTAAAGGTACTACACCAGTTTCCTCACTCCAGCAGAAAACTTTGCATGCAGATCCTCCAGGAGCACCTGGAACAGGCCTAGCTGGTGCGCCAGCTCCTACTGCTCCCGCTCCAGTACCTGGACCACCTGTACCACAGGTGCAGGTTCCATCAAAAGATTCCTCTAACATAAATGTAGCAGCTTCTCCTTCCTCAGGTGGAAATATTGGGTACTCATCAAATGCTGCTTCCAGCTGACTGTCTGTGTACTGAACAAGGGGTAGCAGTGGAGGCATATTCATGGGTCCTTGCTCTCCAAACTGAAAATCTTCTGCACTTACTCTTACATAAGCACTTTCAAAGGAGAACCGTGGACACAAGGAATCTCCAGTAACTGCAGTAACTGTGCCTTCCATCTGCAATATTATGTGAAAAAAGAATCTTAAGAGTTGTGCTCTATAGTTACACATCTTTACATTAGCTATATCTCTGACATATTATTTGCATAGGTGTATAATATTTTTATTTTCTCTACCTCATACTCATAGTTGGTAGAAATCTGTATCACTACACAGACAATTACAACTTAGTGTAGCAGAGCCCCGGTATTTCGAGGTTCCATGTAATCCAATCTGGTCTTAAGATTTTACCTAAAACTAGAGTAAAATCCAATTTTTAAACATTGTCCGCATGTATGTTTTATCCATTTTGAAAGTATTACTTCTGACCTTTCTTTCAATTTTCCATGTACAATACAAGTAAAACTGTTCCACTTTGAGTTTTTGTTTATACTGCACAGAAGTAACCTTGGCGTTAGACTGCTAATGCATTTTTGTTACAGTTGGACAGGTACCATCAGCTTTCATAGAATATACTTGCTCTTTCCTTGTCGAGTCTTCATTAATTGGACTGCCTGACAATCAGCTGTACACTGCATATCTCTTACTGTTACCCCTAATGATGTCCCTACTCAGCAACAATGTAATTAAAATATGATTAAATAAAAATAGGGCGGACCTTTGTATGTAGATGGATTTGTACAGTATTGAGCTCACCTCAAATTAAGTTTAAAGTGTTGTACATATTTACATATGTAATTGTGTTTCTTAATGTTTTAATTCACACATTATGAGTGGTAGCAGTCAGATTGTCATGAAATGTGAAACTGGAGAACTTGAAAAAACTAGACAAAGAAGAAATGTTAAAAATACTTACTGCTGAGTATGGAGTCGAAGTGATAGTTGAAGATTGGCATAGAAACAAAGTTAAGAAATGTCTAACTCCAAACGTTCTACTTATCATTTGAATGGAAGTAAAAGAAATCTGAGAATAAAAAAGATTTCTTCATTTGGTTTACTCAAAGACGAAAAGGAAATCCAATTTCAGGGTTTATTCTGCAAGAATATTATTTAGGAATGAGTTAAAGCAAGATGAGGACGATTTTACTGCAATTCAGGATGGTTAGATAAGTGGAGGAACTGATAAGCATATGGTCTGAAATAAAAGAGGAGACACTAAAAAGTCCTTGAAACCAGATTTTATGGAATGAATCAGATATCAACAGTACAGACAAAGATGATCTAATACTGGAAAAACTGATGAAAAAGCTTGCTGGAAATGTGAATGTAAGTGAGGTTTCAGAATGGATGAACAGTTTGAAACCAATTTTGCAATTGTTGAAACATATAGTGAATCTACTGAAGACAGTGGTGATAATTACCTGAAAAAATTGCACCACTGATCACTCACAATGAGAGTTTGGCAGCACTAGATATGATATTGCATTTGTATATGGAGCAGCAAGTGGAAGCTACTCCAAGTGGCACCACACTTCTTAGAAAATGTTGTAATACTGGTACTAAAAAAATGAGGTACTATTTTATAACAAAGACTTCAGATAATTTCTTTAAACTGTAACTTATGTTTAATTACTTGGAAACGTGTACTTATATATGTACATTTACCATAGGTATGTAATATATTATCTTTTTATTTATTTTTTAAACCATTATTGTGCTCATTAAACGTTTATTCATGATTTATCCATATATTTAGCGATACTTCTATAAAGCCAAATATTTTGTATTTCGAGGTAGTCTAAGCCCCAATTAGCTCGCGTTAGTGGGGCTCTACTGTATTGAAGTTTAGATACTTTCTGAGGATGTGACGCACGAAATTTTGCAAAATTTACCCATGCCTGAACTACTCTTTTAGTGGATGTTTCATTAATTTGAATGTTCTCCAAAATGTCTTTAAGAATTTTGAATAGAATTTATATGGGCAGCAAAATCTGGAATATACTAGGAATAACCTGTTAAGTCTTCTTTTTCTGATTGAATTTTCGACAATTCTATATAACTAGGAAACAATTAGGGATAGATATGCCTTACCTAAAAAACCTCTGTGTTACATTAACATTATGCTATGTACCATAATTTATTTTTGTATAATTTCTATAAACTCTTCTTGCAAAGCTAATTTTTCTATTTATTTCAAGGGATTAAGGTAAACACTTGCACATGTTTATATTTTATCATATGAACGTAGGCAATAGGAATAATCAAATGTTTGAAAACCAATCATTACATATTGGTCTTGAAATTCCATGTTCATTCCATGCACTTTCCATGATGTCTCAAAAAGCAACTTAAAGTTGACAATCTTCAAAAGGTAAAACAAAAGTACTCAAAATTCATGCTAATAAAAATCTTGGATATCTAGGAAATGGCTGATGCCACAAAACAGTTTGGCTCAAATGAATTCTGTGTTTTAAAAAACATCTATATTTTTTGTATAGTAAATGTTTGCCTACATGTTATGGTTTGTCACATATACGAAAGAAGACGTTATAGGCTATTCTCAGAAAATTCAAGCTGCAAATTTTATTTCTCATGTAAACATCTTTAATTATTCAACTGTATGCTTTATTTATTTGAATAGAAAAACTCCATTCAAGCGCTTTTGTTTGCTGCCAAAAGGAGCAAAAATGGTGGGATGGGGTGACTTTAGTGTAATCCCTTTAAGGTAGGCACTCACTGCTGCCATGAAAATACAAATATTTATTTGTGTTAAGCATCTATACTATGTGCGCAAGTTTTCTTGAGCCTCTGTTCTAAGTCCTCATTTGGTAGGTTTCGTCTAACTCTGTAAACACAGATGACAACTTTGAAACATGAAATGAGTTGTATACTCTGACATCTAGTGGCTAATATGCTAAGATTTCATGCATGATCTCTGTTTCTCAGTGTGCAGAGTCCACATGTGCCATATTTTGTTTTGAGCAATTTTGAGGTTAATTAGCTAACCAGTTTACAACAAATCTAAGAGCAAGATGCATGTTGTGGATGTTATGGCTCTCAAAAGGGGACACACTATTATTCGTGTACCTCCATATAACTGTGATCTGAATGCAATTGAATTGGCATGGGCAAAAATAATGTTTTCAGAGGATGCAATGTTACTGGTGATATGTCAGCCACAAATCTGCGGAAACTTTCTACAGAAGCATTCTCTTCCATAACCATGACGGATTGGAAGAATACTGTAAAAAGGTCCGAGAACTGCAATATTGGAGAAATGATGGTGTAATAGAAAATACAACTGATGAAATTGTCATCAACACATCAGAGGATACCAGTGATGAAAGTGATGCACCATAATCAGAAATTGAAGAACCACTAAGCGAATGAATATTTATAGCTGTCTTAATGTGTTTTTTTATTTTTTTGTGTTTCATATACAGTAAGAATATGAACATACAGCTCATCAGATTGAGTTCAATTTACTGTTTCTCCACATATCTCACACTTGCAGCACATATCTTCACTTAGCTTATGCAATTTTGCTGAATTGTTTTTCCAGAAGCAAGAGTGCGTTAATTCTCTGTTCTTCCTACTTGCCCACACTGCACCGTAAAACCAGTGCTCAAAACAAAACGTGTGCATGATTGCCCAAGCTTTTTTCTTGCTATATTCACACTAAAAATGTCCTTATTGTCTAAGAATGTTCAGATTAAACACCCTTCAAATTGATGTGAGTTCTCCTTTTAATGACCAAACTTATTATTATTTTTTTTTTGGTCTTTGGTTAGGTACTCATCTACCTTCTTATTTAAATAAAATGTTTAAAGCAGTGCTGTAAATAAGGTACTTTTCTGTTTGGTCACATCTGTTCGACTGTTGTCCAATATCCCATGAAGTGTTTTCATCACTCTCAATAATAGGAAAACATCACAAGGATTCAGGCAGGGAAATAAAGTAGAGGAGCTACACAAATGTTCTTAATGGCCGAAAAACATTGATGATCCTATTTGAACTCTTAACTCTTTCTCTGTCAACATTTGTATTAGTTCTAGAAGCTTCCACTACAAGATTCGTCTTTAATCACTCTTCTTTAAATTCCTTGAACCACTGAAGCACCTAGCCCTTACAAAATACTCTCTCTGTAGTTTTGAACAAGTTTTCATTCCACAATGTCCAAATCTCAAACACACACACACACACACACTCATTGTCGAATGCACAACCAAAAGCTGTTTCACTAAAACAGTTACTAAGGATAACCAATGTAACACTAACAAGTTCCAACTTGCATTAATGATATGTCACATGTCAACCCAAATTGTCTCCCATCCCAATGTTGTTCAATCAAACACTACTTTTACTATTCCTTGTACATTTCAACTTGTAATAATGATTTTCACAGATTTTTAAAAGAACAAATGAATGGGTGCTTGCAAAAATGGACTAAGCATCACTTTATCAGAATAGAGAAAAATAAATGTTTATAAGCTCTAATGGGTAATAGATTTGTTAAAGGAATAAAATAGCCAAAACTCAAAAAGCATAGTTTTGAGATAACTGCATTTAAAGATGTTTCAATTGTGATATTAACAGAATATTATAACTACCCTTAAAAAAGTAAAAGATGATTATAATTTTAAAAAATTTATTTATCCTTGGGCAGTTAAAAATTTTCAAGTTTTCTTTTTAAAGAAACTGGTATAACACTGGTTCCTCAAAATAAATACAGCATAAAAAAATCTAATACATTTTTCTAAAAAAGAAAACATTTCAGATAATAAAAAAATCTGACATTTTCACTTTAACTGTTTAGAGTGTGATCACATTTACATTGGTAGGACCAAACTTAATTTGGAAATCAGAGTGAAGGAACATTTCAGAAATATTAAATGTAAATAGAGTGATAAGTCAGTCAATCATCAATTATTAATACTTATCAATAAACTGATAAGTGGCAGATCATTTTAGGTCATTTAACTGTGATCCTGAAGTTAAATTATGAAACAATTGAATGGACCGATAGATTTAATGTTTGGAAGAAAATATTTATTTTGAAAAATAAAAACTGTGGGATGAATTTTGAAATACTGCTAATATACTTGGTGAATAAGTTTGTTTTTCCCCAAGTAGATGGAAGCACAATAGCAAACTATCTGTCACCCAGTGGAAATGAGCAAAATCGTTAGTTTATCAGCTGAGGCTGCGATGAAAATATCATGAAACTGGTCCTGGAGGATTCCACAATTTTAAATACAGGTAAGTAACTTGGTTACCACGTGTTGTAGTTTATTTATAAAAATTAATGATTAGCCCATTTTTATAAGCGCCTCTTCCTTGGGTCCATTACAGCAATGTTAGAAGTGCTTTGGAAAAAGTAATCCAGGTGCATATACAGAATTGGAAGATTACTCTATATTTTGATAGAATGCTGATTACCATTGAGTGGAAGATGCACAGAAGGTGGACGTGTTATGGTTGAACTTACCCTCTTTTCATCAACACATGTACATTCAGGTGTGCATTTCACCTTACATCCCCCATGTGATACTGATGGCCCTCCTCCTCCTCCACCACCTCCTGGTGCTCCACCAGCTGGCGCTCCTCCAGCAGTCTGCAAATAGAATAAAAGTATTATATTTCAGGTCCATACATAACATATATTGCCTTGTAATCATATTTAGTGGACATTCTGGAGAATAATTCTATAAATGGTATATTGTTCATACATTGTCTACACAAATGACTTTTAATTGTTTATCAGTTTCAAACAAGTTTGAACTGTCTCAAGAAACTATCTCTCAACTCTTAATTCCAATGGAAGCAAAGTGTATTAAACCTATACATTTATTTTAAAGAGTGTACATATCTTTCGCACTCCAATATAATTTAAAAACAAATATTCACTAATTCTTAAAAGTTCTATATCAAGAAACTGAAGAATATAACTGCATAATATGCATCAATATTAAAATATGTGAATTTATGGGAGTAAGTGTATATATGTTACGTTAATGAACATTAGCATAGCATTTGTTAAAATTAAACACTTTCACTTGTTTCCTTGTATCATTTCAAGGATACAAATATGATGAAATGACACTTCATCAATAATTGCATTACCAGAAATTCCAGAAACTATTTTTAATGAATGCCATAGTATCCCTTAATATAAGTGTGCTATAAACCATATCATAAGTTCAAAGGTCAACTTTGACTATACATACGAGGTGTGTTGCAAAAGTTTCCAGCCTGACCTTGAAAATTAGTGCAAAGATTAAAAAGCCTTGGAGAGGAGCTAGTAACATCTATCAGTAGACTTGCATATGAATTTCAGCTCGCCACTAGCCTCAGTCACCTAGTGGCATTCGTTTGAGTAGGAAATTGCATGGTGTGTTTTTATAATGGATAAAATCAATGGCAGTGATAAAGTTCCTGACAAAAGAAGGCTTTGCATCAGCTGAAATCAAATACTGCTTGGATGGTGTTTATAGTGATGGTTCTTACTCCACATTGAGGAATGGTCTAAACAGTTTCATCAAATAAGAGAGAACATTATTGATGAGTAATTTGGAAACACACATTACTAAAGCCTTTCCACATATTTTCAAATGTTGACATAGATATGTCGACGATGTGTTTGCTATAGTTCCTAGAAGACTAACCGAGGACGCTATAAAGTTGCTAAACCTACAAGAAAAATCCATAGTTTTCACCACTGAAGTAGAGCAGGATGAATGGCCACCTTTTCTAGATTTGAAAATCATTAGAACACCAACAGGATTACGATTTGGAATATACAGAAAAGCAACACATGTTGAAAATTACATTAAATGCAACCCATTTAACCCAGTACAACATCAATATGCAGTATTCCATAGTTTGGTTCACAGATTAATCAACATTCTGTTAACAAAAACAGAATATGAACAGGAGTACACTCACATACACCAGGTTGCCGAATTGAACAACTATAACACAAATTTCATCAAAAAATTGATCTACAGACACAAAAGAAACAAAAACTTAAAGGACATTACTACGTTAAAAAAACTAGAAAACCCAAACACCAGATATGGCAAATTTACATTCCATCCAAAATACGAGGGCCGTTCAGAAAGTAGCCTCCGATCGGTCACAGTGAGGGTAGTGGGGGGAGTAGCGATGCCATCTGTGCATTCACGCACTCAGCAGGTCAGTCGGCATCAAGCCGTGGTCGAGTGAACGTCGTATCTGCGCTAGTTTAGTGTTTGTGGCCGTTTGAAATGTGTGCTGCAATAGAAAACCCTGCCAAATGTGAAGTCCGGGCTGTTATAAGGTTTTTTACAGCCAAAGGATATTCTGCAGCAGCTATTCATCGTGACTTCCGGTATCATTTTTTTTTGCACGATAACGCCCGTCCTCACTCTGCTCGCAGAACAACAGCCCTTCTTGAGTCCTTCAAGTGGGACGTTGTCAACCATCCACCTTACAGCCTAGATCTGGCGCCAAGCGATTATCACCTCTTCATGCATATGAAGACATGGCTCAGGTCCCAGCGGTTTGATGACAACGAAGAGCTCAAAGATGCGGTCACAGGCTGGCTCCAGGCACAAGCGGGTGATTTTTATGCAGAAGGAATTTCAAAGCTTGTGAACAGATACGATAAGTGCCTCAACCGTTATGGAGACTATGTAGAAAAATAGTGCAAAGATGTAGTTGTAAGATGTATATATTAAAATATTTTTATTTAACTTGGTGAATTTTTTGCAATCAACCGGAGGTTACTTTCTGAACGGCCCTCGTATTTCAAAACATTTGAAAAGATGTTTAAGAGCTTCAACATAAAATTAGCCCCTCAGAACAAACACAACATCTGCAACTTACTAAACCACCCTCAAAAAATAGCACACCGAAAACTCATTATTAGGCATTTACCAAATGAGTTGCCAGGATTGTGACAAGATATACATTGGTAAGACCAAAAGGAATCTAGGAACAAGAATGAAAGAACACTTCAGAAATATTAAATTCAAACACATGGATAAGTCGGCCGTAGCACATCACATTGTGGTCTGAGAACCACAACATAAAACAAGAAATAGAACTGATCAAACAGTTGAGTCCAGAGGTTCTACTCCCATTAGCCTTGAACCCGTAGGAACAAGACCCAGGCCTCTTTCAACCAGGGAGTATCCGAGCTGTCCCAAAGGGCGCTCGGCATCCTCCGTGGGGCTTTCCGTAGGGCAAGACCTAGTTACCTAACAAGCCCCCCCCCCCATCTGGTCTTAGGGACACAAGACGGGATGGAAGTGGATACGCCACTTACGCGCGTCAACACTCAAGGTGAAGACTACCGATATGACCTCAGTGGGGCCGCCTGGTGATCTAGCACACCTTCTACTAGCTTAGCAGGCTAGTACCTGGAAACTTAATGGCTTCCCTCAACCCCGTCCGAAGACGTACCCGATTCCCACGGGTAGCGGGAACACACTGCCCCCTCGAAGCCATCCCAATCCGAACAGGGGCTCGGCTAGAACTGATCAAACAGGCAAAGGAACCTCTGGAACTACAGATTTGGGAAAGCATATTTATTACGAAGAAATAGGACCTCTTGATGAATTTTTTAAATTCCCGCCGTAGATGACGTCATCAAACTTACCAGAACATTAGATGGCAGCACGACACCAAGCCAGATGCAGAAACCGGATGCATCATCAGTCAACCACAGAACTGACAATAGGGAAAAAGTTCCCAGAAACTAGTCTTCATCAAAAAACTTGTAAGTGGAGAAAAATATATACAAGGTTGACTCATTTGCCTAATTTTAGTAACAATGGCACTCCACTTTCTGAAATACTTTTTATTCTATATTATCATGTGGTGTTTGTCTTCTTCACAACAATGGCTGCCATTGCAAAAGCTGCATTAAAGGAAGGTAGCTTCCAAAAAATTGACCATCCACCTTGTATTCCATATCTAGCCCCAAGAGACTAGTACCACTCCTCCTAACTGAAGAAAGGCTAACAGTCATCAGTAAACATAGCTATTTCTACTGAAAAATGGACACTATTATCATACACATTTAATATCTTAAAATTAGCTATCTTAAACACTAACTATTCACTAAACAGAGCATAATCTACAACACTGTCATGAACCACTTACACAGGTAAATTCACCAGCCTTATTTTCCCCGCTACACTCATTCAATATGACACAATTTGTGTTTTCACAGAATTCTATCAACTTCAATGCTTCCTCACTTACTACTTTATCTTTCCTGATCCTATTATACAAGATATCATCTTGTCCTATTAAATCGTCCTCCCTTTGTTAGCTACTCCTCCCTTGCAAATCACGACTTCTTGCATTTAAGTTCTCCACTATCAGGGATTCAGCCAGGGGAAATTCACTCTTAATCTCCTCCATCTCCTCTTCTGCTTTCCTCTTCCTCTTCCTATCCATAACTCACATTCCTTTACAAACAACCACATCACCTCATCTGCCTTACAGTTTCTCACTTTAATTTTGTGTATTATGTCATTCTTATAAATGGCCCCACACCTCCCGACATTCTTCCCTTTCTCTTCCTTCTCTTTCCTGATTTACTAATAAATGATTTCAGTGTTCATACCCGGGATCTCCTGTTTAATTTCCTTTGTGGCCATAAATAATTTCTTACTTAAACTTTCCTCCACTCCTTCCATTGTCTTCAAGATCTTTTCCAATGTACTTTGCTCTCCCTCAGGACCACAATTCAATTCCACCAATTAATAGCAATACCATGATAACAGCAATTCCAATAAATATGTTTTTGATATCCTCTCCATTTCCAGAAACAGCCAAACCCCATATTTTCTCCTTCCAAATAGGCCTACTCTAGCTCTGTATGTGTCTATGTCCACTCCCATTGCTGCTTACACCCTTGTTGCACTACTATCCTGGAGCTCTCTCTATACACCACCTTCCTGTTCAGCTGCTGGCCTAGCACTTGGGAGAGGTTGTAAACTTTGGGATATTTAAATTTCAGCTTTATATTTCCTGATAAACGAAAGATATTACACATCACAGAAAGATGTGTCCAAATCATGTCTGAAAGTAATTTACTGATCTTTGAGGCTCCAGCCAATTGTTCAATAATATTAGTACTAACATATACCTAGTTTTATCATAAATACTGTTACAAATTTTTGACACATACTGTACATCCGGTTTGCGGCATAAACAACTGTGTGTGCGCACACCTTAACCTTGAACCATTGTTAGCTTCAGGTTTCACCATAGAATGGCATGACTATGAAAATCATGTAGCCGTCATTGCACTGCACAAAGTTGGAAAATCTGCAAATGACATTTTCAAAATGCTACAAAAGCTGAAAATCAGCCATAAGTTTGTGTACCGCACCATTGAGCGATTCACTGCACTGGGACTGTAAGGGATCGACCGAGAAAGGATTGACTATGAAGTGTCAGGACTCCGGCAGCACAAAAAGCAGTGGCGGCTCGTGTTAGGAGAAATATTGTGTGGAAGCAGGCTATCTTGTCCCTGAAATGAACATTTCAAAAAGGGTCCAGCCTCTGTCAGAGGAACTTGGACTAACGGCTTATCGCCAATGTAAAGGGCATTATCTTGATACATGCCTAAAGAAGCTGAGAGTGCTTAAATGTCGACATCTCTTACAGCTTTACACTCAAAACAGTCATCAGAACATCCTCTTCACCAATGAAAAAGTTTTCACTATTGAGGAGTCTTTCAATGTGCAAAACAACAGGGTTTATGCATCATCTCCAGAAGCCAGTAATAATGTTCATGAAGTTCAGAGGGCCCATCATCCTTCCTTAGTGATGGTGTGGGAGGGGGGTGAGTTATTCTGGTACCACCCAGCTACAGTTTTGTGAAAAGGGCGTTAAAACCAGCACCAGAGTATATGAAAGCACTGTTTTGGAGCCTATTGTCAAGAACTTGAGTGGCACATTGTTTGAAAACCAACCATGGACTTTCCAGCAAGATTCTGCCCCTGCCCATAAGGCTAGGTCAACGCAAGCATGGCTTCAGCATCATGTCTCTGACTTTGCCTGAAGATTGGCCCAGTAGCAGTCCGGACCTGAATCCATTGGACTACTGACTGTGGTCACTGCTTGAGGGCATCACCTGCAAGAGGAGGCACCCCACCATTGGAAATTTAAAGCGTTTATTGTTGTCAGCAGTGGCAGATTTCCCCCTGGATGTCGTCTGTTCCCCCATAGATGAGTGGCCACAAAGGCTCAGAGCCTGTATCCGTGCGAAAGGTGGCCATTTCGAAAAGTGATTGGTGCTATATGTAATGAATGCCTGTAGGTATAACATACTGAAAGCCAATTAAAATATTTTGCATTGTATTTGCATTTTTAACTTTTCAAGTTGTAACAGTATTTATGGCTAGACTAGGTATTCTACTTACTGCTGGTCCACTTCCAGGACGTGTGAAGCCAGCCATTGCTGCTAACTCATCCAGATCTTCATCTAGTTCAGTAGTGCAAGGATTACTAATATGACGTGTCCATTCAGATTGATCATCTCCTCCTGGTGATGACCCTCCAGCACCAGCTTCACCTTCTTTAGGTGCTTCACCTTCTTTTGGTGCTTCACCCTATAAGATATTAAAATAGTATTATATTGTTCTCACATAATAGGAAAGAGATACTCACGTGTAGAGAAGCAATAAGAGCGCTCATTATAACAGCATAATAAACTTAGGAATGAATTATTAATTTTTAGATGAGTCGTATTTATTACACATCTGCTTCACTTTTGTACCTATTTTGAGGACATGTTTCGCAAATCATCGTTTGCATCTTCTGCTCTTATGCGACTCTCGATATATTAGGAATGAATGTTTTTAACTTGTCTATCAGACTGAAAAATTCAGCATTCATTTTTATTTCTGTCTGTATCTACTCCATTCTGGATACTATTTTCTCCTCCTTTTTCTTCATTTCAGAATTCACGGTTGTTATATCACTTCCCATTATCTGTTGTTATTTCTTGCTATTGTTATTTCATTTCCCATCTTCCACACTCCAGATTAACTTTCTCCATCAGACAGCTGCAATCTAGACAGCTGGGAAAGGCTCTGGCACTATTCAACGTCATCTTTGTGCACATGGTCACACTGTCAAATGGCTAAGTAAAGGTGCTAGCCATGTACTCCATAGGCACAATCAGAATGCTCTGCCACATCTGCTCTCAATAATTCATGGAAAAATGAATGGAGAGAGCCATAGAATTTCTATATTCAGCAGACCTCAAAATATTTATTTCTGGTGAAATCTCTGTATAAGATATTCTGTGTGGAATGCAATACTTCCTGCTTTCACAAAGTGCTACACAAAGTAAAACATGTTATAAATGTAACAATGTTAAAAACTGAGAAAAATAGATTAAAATACTGCACTTAAGTTAAAAAATTATAAATTAATACATTACCGCGCCACATGTGCATTGAGCATCACATTTGCCGCATTTCCCTCCAGCTGGTGCACCTGAAGTTGGTGCTGCTCCTTCTCCTGAAGTAGGCTATAAACATACATAATGAATAAATCAGAAGTTCTAATGAATTTTAATGTTAAGAGTATGTAGTCACAAAAGTTCAAAAAAGTATCTTTCATACTGGAATTACATAACCCAAACAAAATATTTTAGGAGGATCAATTACCTACAAAATTTCAAGAAAATGTAGAGTTCAATTAAAGGAAAAAATTTAACAATTTATTTCTCCTAAAACTTGTGCTATGTCATATGCCTCATATACACATAATTAGCTAGGTAAACAAGGGTGATTCGAATTGGTGGTGACTTGGATTAGTTTTTTCAATATCTGTTCCCTAGAGGATGATAGTGATTGTTGTGTTGGAGCGACCTTTGTGGAAGAAGAAGTTAACTACCTGAGACAGTTAAGAGTGTAAGACGATTGTGTTTCTTCAGTCTAAGTGAGAAATCGAGCTTGTTTTCTGGAAAGAAGGCAAGTAATTAGGTACTCCATTTCTGACATTTTGTTATTTTTTAAGTTTAAGATAGACTTATAACGAATGTGCATTGAAACTGCTTCAGAAATTTGTACAATAAGAAAATACAGACCTTCTTACATCCACAATCCTTGTTATGGTCAGTTAATCAGTGCTGCCAATGGGCAAAAATATGTACAGTTACAACAGCAGTTAAGCAGATTAAGGTAAGGTGGGGGATTCAAATACCTTTTTATTTAGGTCATATCGGACAATGAATGAAATGTGTGAAATGGAGCCCAGAAAATTGGAGAATGGAACCTTGAAATTTGCATGTGCACCGTAGGAAAAAAGAAATTCATCTGTGGAAAATCTGTGCGAGATGCATATATATATATATATATATATATATATATATATATATATATATATATGAATATACAAGTGCAGAAATGTATTATTTTGTTTTGAAAATCTGTGAGAGATGCATAGATATATGAACATACAAGTACAGAAATGTATCATTTTGTTCTCTTGATTACATAATGTAGATACTGAAATTGAATGTTCCACCACTTTTATTTCCAATCTGAAAAGTCTGCTATGCTAATCCTATTCATTCTCCAATTGCAGGTGATTAGGATTAGTTTCTGCTCAGAATAAAAATGAAAACGGAAGTACGCAGAAATTCATCAAAAAACTCAGCACAACAATCTAGAATGTCCAGGCTTCATAAACTCAAAGATTTCATATTTATGTGACAAACATATCTTTTATGAAATATTTTCAAAATATTTATCTGATTCACTACTTCTACTTCTACTAATTTCTATTTACTTCTACTAATTTTGAAATTGGGGTTTCTCCATGAAGTGCTTTACAGTGCTTAAAGCTAATTTATCAATTTGAATTTTCTGCGGACAATTTAATATCTTTATTTTTCACACAATGAGATTAATGCTAAATATGTATCACAGTATTACACATATACATAAACCTTTTGCTGCATTAAATGATAATTGCATTACATTTTTATGTCCATAGTGATAAGAATACAGCTTCTTTCCTCTCATGCTGTGGGACCAAATTCTGGTTAGGTTATTGGGTGTTTTAGTGTTTTACATATTGGAGTCCAGTTCCCCACTCTTATCATTTTATCACCTGGCTATTTCAGAGCAATTAACTTTGAGAAATATGTATTGGATTATATGAAATTTTTTACTCACTCTACACTATTATTACAAAAGCTTAGTCTTCTATCTACTTTTTGTTAATTAAAATAAACTTTCATTGCACATTAACACATTTGTTGTAGGTATAAGAAGGATACCAAAGGCTAAAGCAATGGCAGGATTTTAAAAAGAGGTTAGCCTTGTTTACTTATTTATTAACTTGCAAAGTGGCTAACATTTCAACTGATTTCCTAAATTCGACAGTCTAAGCATCAAAAACACCTATGAACTTACAGAACACATTAAGGACACTGAACTAAAAGAGGACACTAGTCTCGTTTGATATTAAATCACTGTTTCCCAGCATACGAGTAAAATAACTCCCACCACTGATAGAAAAATGGTTCAAATCATTTGGAATGTCATCACCTGAAATTTCAGATTACATTGAACTAACCAAATTATGTATAGAACAAAATTTCTTCCAGTTTCAAACAAAATATTTCCACCAAACTTCAGGTTTAGCAATGGACAACCTGCTATCACCCTTCCTGGCAGATCTGCATATGAGTGCATTAGAAATAAGGGTTACCAAAAGTTTCCCTTGAATGATCAAACTCTGGCAGCAATATGTAGATGACATCTTTGTAATAGTACCAAAAAGACACATCAGTGATGTACTTATACTTTTAAACATCCAAGAAAAATGCATAAAGTTCATAATGTAGAAATAGAAAAAGACAAGCATTTACCATTTTTTGATCTAAAAATAATCAGAAATAAAAACAGAATAAACTTTGGCATTTACAGAAAACCAACAGATGAACAACTATATAAGAGCTAATGACTACAACCCAAGATCTCACAAACAGGCAATCCTCAGTAGTTTAACACACAGAATGGTCAACATCCCTCTCACAACAGAAGAATACAAAAAAATAATTGAAACACCACAAAAAAAAAGCTACTTCCCCAAACATTAGTAGACGAAAAAGTGAACTTAGCAAAAAAGAAGAAGCTATTAAAGGAGACCACAACCTTCTCAGCTATAGAGACTAAGATGACCTTCAAAAAATTCACTTACCACACTTGGGCCTTTGATAAATTAAGAAAAGTCTTCAAAAATCAGAACATCCAACTAGCACCAGTCAACCATTGCTCCTTAATAAATCTAATGTGCTCAAATATAAAAAATGACATTCCATCTATCAAAAAATCTGGTATATTTCAAATTGAATGCTGTGACTGTTGTCAAATTTATATAGGAAAAACCAAAAGAAATTTAGTAACAAGAACAAAGGAACACTTTAGGAACATAAAATACAAACAATTAGAAAAATCAGCAGTTGCCACCATTTTTGGGAGGGAAAAAAACACTACCTAAATCCAGAATCAAAACTGCTTAAACACACAACAGGAAAACAAGAACTGTCCACATGGGAACTAATTTTCATTTCAAAACATAGAAACAAAGTATTCAATTTTGACATCCCCCAGAAAGATTTGTTCAGCAAGTTCCTCAAACCGCCACCAGAGGAGACCTCTGACAGAGAACCAGTCAATGTCCATTGACAATGGAGGAAAGTTGCCTCCAAAACATGTTCTGGAAAATTTAAAAGTAAGTGTTGTTTAGTGTCATTAATCGACTCAAGCTTAACTTTAAAAATTATGTTTAGCATAGTAAATGAAGACTTGTTACTGAAATTAGGCAAGTGAGTCAACCTTGTATATACTTTTCTCCACTTACAAGTTTTTTATGAAAACTAGTTTCTGGGGACTTTTCCCCTATTGTCAGCTCTGTGGTTGACTGATGATGCATCCGGTGTCTGCACCAAGCCAGATGCAGACACCGGATGCATCATCAGTCAACCACAGAGCTGACGATAGGGGAGAAGTCCCCAGAAACTAGTCTTCATAAAAAACTTGTAAGTGGAGAAAAGTATATACAAGGTTGACTCACTTGCCTAATTTCAGTAACAATGGCACTCCATTAACTTTAAAGAGAGTCGATTAAAGACACTAGACAACACTTACTTTTAAATTTTTCCGGAACTAGTTTCAGAGGCTTTGCCTCTATCATCGGCCGGCTCTCGACTGGTTCTCATTGGTGTAGCTGACGATACCTTGTCACAGGTCTCCTCTGGTGGCGGCTCAAGGTATCGTGACAAGGTATCGTCAGCTACACCAATGAGAACCAGTCGAGAGCCGGCCGATGATAGAGGCAAAGCCTCTGAAACTAGTTCCGGAAAAATTTAAAAGTAAGTGTTGTCTAGTGTCTTTAATCGACTCTCTTTAAAGTTAATTTATCATAACAACACTGTTTTCAACACTTCCAAGAAAGTAATGGCACTCCACTTTCTGAAATACTTCTTTTTATTCTATAAAATGAAGACTTGTTTTACAGACAATAAATTGCTATTCTATTAGGTACATTACTCAAATTCTCTTCCCAGTGGACTAATTCATTGGACTCACTCCATTTGCTTGGGACCAGTTGGAAGAGAAACTCTGATAAAGTAATGGAAAAAGTTGTGATCTGGTGTGTGACTTGCCAGAAAACAAGATTGAAGAAGATAAAAGAGGTGTAGAAGAGAATTTTATAGACCTGTTTAAAAATATTGATGGCTGTTTCAAAGTTGATGAAGACATTGACAACTGGTTGTAAGTCAATATTGACAGAGATTTAAATCAATTATAGAGGAAAGCATTATTTTATCATGCAGTGTTACTGAAAATGAAGAATATTCGGATTCAATTAGTGTTGATGAACCAGCTGTAGTTTTTACCCATGCACAAGCAGTAGCACACATAGAGAAAGTGATACTTTATCTCAAAAGTCAAGCGAAAACATAGAACTTCTAATGTTAAAGTGGATGTGACACCACACTGCTCTTGATACACTAAACTGAGACAGCAGAAGCTCACTGCCTTTTATATTACCAACTAGTTTGCAGCTATATTCTGTACAATGCAAATACATAGGCTATTACAGTACATATGTGTATGTGTTTAAGTACACCAATAGTAATTTCTAAACTCCATTACAAATATTTTAGTGATGTACATATTGTTTATAGCTTTCCTGTCATGAGGTTCTACTCTATTACATCAATAACTAAATATATAATTTGACTATTTCTGCAAACGTTTATCTCAATTAACATGGGATGGATAGAAAAAGTAAGCTTTCATAAGAATGGTGTTATACAAAAACAAACAATACCTCCCTCTGGACTTTTTCCTTTCAATTATCCTTATTCATCAAGGATCAAGTTTATAGAACTCAGTGTCTAACCTTTATTTGAAACTCAGAATTTGCTTTGCAAATGATTACTATGTAAGGAACACTTGAGAGAAGTACAAAAACAGGCTCGATCTCTGCCATGCTACAAATGGTTATCATGTTGAAATATATTGAAATTGCAACTCTTAAGCTAGTAGAGAATGTGAACAGTTTCAATTGTATAACTTTTTATATTGAGCTATAACCATTTATTTTATTGGTGTTTTAATTGAAATGCCCTGCATTTCTTTTTTGATGTCATAATTATGTAATAATGATAATACTAGAACAAAATAAGCTTAATTAAAAGTTTTTTATATTTACCGCTGATGGCGCTCCACTCCCAGGACGTGTAAAGCCAGCCATTGCTGCTAACTCATCCAGATCTTCATCTAGTTCCGCAGTGCAAGGATTACTAATATGACGTGTCCATTCAGATTGATCATCTGCAGGTGGCATAGGTGGTGGTGGCGGTGCTCCTGAACCACCCTGAAGAACAAAAAAAATTGATAGAAATTGTTCTTCTACAGTAGCCATGTGTAGGCAATGGTTTAGAGGTTTAGATAGGTAGAATCAGACTGAAAACTTCAATGCCAAAGCCGGTATTTGAACCACAGATCTCCCAGTCTTCGTCTGGATGCTCTTAATTCAATCAATTAACCTAAAAATAGTGGTTTAACTATGAAACATAGGACTTAAGTACTTACAGCATAGTAAGTCACCACAAATGGTGCGTATCTCATTGTATATGGGAACCCCGAGTGATGTACCAGGAAATATATGAGTCAGTTGGAGAATTTAATGTCATGCCGGCATGTTGGCCATAGTAGCTCAATGGTTAACAGCAACCTGACAGAGACTGGGAGATCTGTGATTCAAATCCCAGTTATGGCATTGAATTTTTCAGTCTGACTACCTATCCAAAATAAATTGACATTTATCTAAATTTCACACTATGAAGTGTCAATCTTTATCATGCACTACACTCTCAAAAATGTATTATTGTGTTTCTACAATGCCAATTGTTTTTATTATTTCTTTTTTAACCTAAATGTTCACCTTAAAAACCATATGTTGTCTTATATTCATATTAACTTTAAGGTTTACAGAAGGAAGTATATTTATAATCTAGAGGTTTTAAATGAAGAAAATAAGACAAATATGGAAATACTGAAGGTTAATATTGTTGCATCTGCACCAATGCATTGTGTCATCTGCACCATCACCGATTGATCAGAACAATCAACTGTTTTTCCCACAACTAATTAATTTTGTACAAGATACCCAAATCTGCATTCTCAGGTAAAATGTTCAAGTAATGACACCATTTCTCAGTCCTATGAATTTAGAAATCCCATCAGCTCATAATAAAGAAGTTCATAGTTCCCCCACCAAAGAGAAGACAGAAGACAGACGATAGTTGGATCTTGGAGTTTGAAAATGCAAGCAACAGCTTCAAAAACTAGTCCCTCAAAAAATAAAAATGTAAGCAACAGAATGTTAAAACCAACAACAAACAGTTTTTTTCAATTAATTTGGATATTACTGTTACTAAATTTTTGCCACCGTAAAAAATAAATCAGAACTTTCCTTGATGATCTGAGTGTTAATTTTATCAAAGACATACAACTGCTTTTTAAGACCAAAGTGAAGAGAAAAGAAGGGCTTCCTTTCTTCTTCTCATTTAAAGGTATAAATTGAACAAGAGATATGATTTAATGAATTATCATTAATTAAGAATCATTCATTTAGCAATGTTATTAGAGTGTGAACTTGCTTCTAAAATGAACTTTGTTGAGGTAACCAAGAACAGACAATTCTCAGAAGCAAGAACAGATAATTTAGTACTCCATCCACTGTTATTTACAAGTGCTCAGCTGACACTGACAATTTCAGTTTTTTAAAATCAAGGTTACAAGGTGTGTTGCAATAGTTTTACATCTAATTAAATTTAACTAATGCATTCATTTATACCTTACATTTAAAATTTACCAACAATTAACTGTAAGGTATCATAGAATCAATATTTCAATAATTAAAATACTCCTGAAGACTGAAAAGGTTTCAGTGGTCCATACAGAAAATTTATCTGGGAGCTTGTGATATCTATGAATAGCCCTACTCTCATTTATTTGCTACAAGGGAGTGCCTGCCCATATCTATCCACAGGTTTTACTTCTAATTTTGAGTTCTGTAACTATACAATCATTACCCCATCACACACGCATTCCTCATTGCATTTTCTCTTGCACATTCCCTTCGGTAGATAGTCTGTGTCTGTTGATCCACCTCCTCCTCCTCCACCTCCAGCACCACCTCCCGATTCTCCTGGCTGTAGATAAAATTAAGAATTAAAATCATATCAATTTAATCGAAACTTCAAATTTCATACTGTTTAATTCTTTTGTCTTTATAGTATAGATAGACAATTTATTCATCTTGTAAATCATACACTGTACATGAGTACTATGATATAAGACACGTCCAATTGTGAATTTAGAGTGCAATTAACTATACTTGTAAATTAACAAGTCACATCCAATAAGGACAAGTCAGTGTTTGTACAAAATAATGTTTTATAGAGATATCTCAAGAATTTTATAATATACACAATTAATTCAGAAATGTAACAATATTATAAACTTTCCATAAATTCACTAACAGAATAAAAACAGTGGTCTAGCAAGTATGCCAAAACTGACTTTTTAAATGCTGAAAAATTGCAAGTGGTTTTATTGGCTATAGACAGTTTATTAAAAAAAAGTGATTCCTAGGTTTATTACACAAAGCTGCAGTGCTTTCTTTAGCCATATATTAGCTTATCTACTAATTAACAGTATGGAAGAATGAATTTAATACAGTAAAGCCTGTCTTCAGTGAAATTGAATGGGACTCTTGAAAATTTCTGTTAATGACAGATTTCCATTTAATGAAGGGGTTTTTCCATTTCGCCTGACAAAAGACATAGGAAAATTGTGAATCTTTCCTTGGACAATTTTCCTCCTAAACTTTTCTCAACTTTAAACACAATAAGTTATTCAGTAATGCGTGGAAGAATATCTCATCTCGTCACCGTTTGCTATACTTTTAGGTTTGTATTCTTCGATTACTGAAGGTAATTTAGCAATCCAATCAGCGATGTTTTCAGTGTTATCGTCATTCGATTCACTCAACTTTGTGAAGAAATTGAGGAGCTATGCTAGGTAGCAAACCGTCTAGAAAGCCAACTTTCCGGCTGGGGTTGCCGTGATGCCGACCACATATCCTCCTTGTATTGATTGGATGATCGCTCACCTCTGCCCTGTGTATATGGGCATGAGGCCGGCAGTCAGGTTGGCGAGCTCTAGGCCACCTGCAGCTCCTACAGCATGGGTTAAGTTTTTACATGTTTTGGTGTTCTCTGAAGTTAGAAAAAGCACTTTTAGAGCAAAATTTAAGATGAACTGTTGGTTAAACTGCATACTTGGTAATTAGTTCAGCAGCTTCCCAGAATGCAGCACAGTTTTCAAGAAAATAACCCCACCCCAAACTACCCTTTAAGTGGAAAATATTTTTAAAATGTTGTGTTTCTCAGAAGTGGGCTCTACTAATTTTGATTAAAATATCATGTGTATACGACATTTTCCTGACAAATGAAACGCATCTCTTGAATTCGCTGGGAATAGTCTCTGAAGTCCTCTTTATTCTGAATAACTTCTGCATCACTGGTAAAATGTATGAGATTTTCTATGGATTTAACCATTTTTGAAAGATTTCTTGTTATTGAATTCAATGTTAAAAACATCAATTTTTCTCACATATAAAGTTGTCATGGTGGTCATGTAATGAGAATGAAATTTCAAAACCACCATATAGTGACTACTTAAAGGGACTTAATAATTGAAAGCCCTTTTATGATTTGAAAATTAAACCCAATGACTTAGAAATTTCTTTAAGAACTTCCCAATAATATGGCTTCTGCGATCTCTCCAGGACTAAATTTGGCTGACTTTTTGCTTTGAGGTTTTCTGAACAAATAAGTTTTCTTGAAACTAGAAGATGCCATCTTGCAAGAAATTGCCAATACTCCAAGACATACTTGTATCTGCAAAATGCTTCATTTCATTTTATTTAGCTGCTGATTAAAATTACAATGAGTTCATGACACTGTCAGACATGTTGAGTACAAATCGATCCTAAATAAGAAAATGTGCATAATGCTGCAGATAATGCTATTTGTTGAACAAGGGAAGGGTGGACATATTTCTAATGTTTTGTAAACTCCATTGTTTACTGTACACTGTAATGTGTTTCTTTCCTGCCTCAATTATATTATCTATAGCAGTATAATGTTTTAACTGAGCTACTGAAAAAACTGAAAATTCTGAGTTGAAGATAATGAACAAAATTGGGGTAAAGTTTTAGCAATGAAATTATCTTGTGAAAATGTTTTACTTACTGCAGGTGGTGGTCCACTCCCAGGACGTGTAAAGCCAGCCATTTGTGCCAACTCATCCAGATCTTCATCCAGTTCAGCAGTGCAAGGATTACTAATATGACGTGTCCATTCAGATTGATCATCTCCTCCTGGTGGTGCTCCTGGTGGTGCTCCTGGTGGTGCTCCTGGTGGTGCTCCTCCACCCCCCTACAGATAAGAAATTAGTACTTATTAAAACTCTAACCTTTATACATTTATAAATTAAATTACAGACAAATGAAAGATAAGTTCTATAATATAACCTTTTAACCTGTAGAAATGCTTAACATTTAGGTTTGACTCTTTTTTTTTTTTTTTACGGATTTTGATGAATCAGCTTCCAGAGTAGCATAAGTTTAGGTTTGGTTTACTTCCTTTGTTAGTATCTATTAGCTCCAGAAAGTAGTGTATTCCACTCAAAGGTTCGATACTGAAGTTTCACCCAAAATAAAGTGTTTTGAGATATACTTAACACAAGGTTGGCACATGCCACTAAGAAATAATAGTAACTGCTGCAAAAGCAACCTAAAATGTGCAGTAAGATAAGAGCAAATCATTCAGTTGTTTAATATACTTGGAAATTTGAGATAGGAATGAGCTACACTGAAATGCTTATATAAAAGCAAGGGCACATCATTGTGTGAACAGATCAATAAAATGTTTGGTTAATTATAAGTAATAGTTTAGGAGTACCAAGGAGGATGGCTCAGGCAGTTTTGTATATGGCCCGAATTTGGGAGGTCCAGGTTCAATTCCCATGGCCGGCCTACCTGACCCATGGTTTTTTGGGGGTTTCCCCAAGTCGTCAGGTGAATGCTGGATAGGTTAATTACATCCTCCAAATTTTATGTCCTTCCATTTCATCTCCATTATCATTTCACATCATCTCTAATCTGTGGTCTGTTTCATGTTGGAAAGCGTCGGCAGGAGTCTTGGCGCTGCATGGCACGATGATATGCTCCTGGCAAAATACTTCCTCCCCAGGATGGTCTCCAATCTCCAGACCGGCCCCATTGGGGCATTTCAGGACCATGGTGGGTTGGATACCGGTTGCACTGGCCTGCAGTGGATTTTCCACCTGGTCAATTGTAAGAACACTGCCATCTGCACTGTCATAACCCCTTGGGTGGGCTGCCCTCTGTCTCCTCTCGCCTCATCCTTCCTCCTGGGAATGCCCCACATGGGGCATAGTCATAATAGAACTAGTCTGGTCACAGCAGCAAATCTCCTCCATAACAAACTGATCTAATCTAGTAGTTTAGGACTGGTTGACAGTCCATCTGTAGTGGTATCTGATGAGGTTTGTTCTGATATTGTAAAATTAATGAAATGTGCAAATGAGTTTTCTTATTCCTCATTTATTTTCATAACATTTGAATTTTTTGTTGCGGTTAATTTACGTCCTCCAAAATTGAGCAATAAAGAATGATGAATGAAATGGGTAAAATGATGCTCAAATGAACCCAGGATCTATAGAGCTTAGAATTACCCAACATTCATCTTTCACCTTGGAATAAACCTTAACCAATATAAAAATTATTTGTGGTTGGTTTATTGACACTCGTCACTTACTTTTTCATATATTTATGAGAGACTAGTTTCAAAGGCCCTGGCCTCCATTTTCAATCTCTTCCCAAATTGAAAATGGAGGCCAGGGCCTTTGAAACTAGTCTCTCATAAATATATGAAAAAGTAAGTGACGAGTGTCAATAAACCAACCACAAATAATTTTTATATTAATTTTGACGTCACTGTTACTAAATTCCTCCAAACACACAAACCTTAACCAGTTTACTCACCCTGACACAGATTTGAACTAAGGACCTCTTGAACACAAGCAGACACACTACCACCTATGCTATGTCTTAATAATATTTGACTGTTCAGTCCTGTCATTCACTTAAGAGTTTGTGCTTAGATGCTTTGTGTTTACTTTTCAGTTGGGGAAGCTTCTGAATATGTTAACTAACATATTTGAGCTATGATCAAAATCCTGACTCCTCTTTTAATGTAATTACATGTTTTATTCATCATTCAGATTAATTTCAACCTGAAATTGCATAATGCACTTCGGCAAGCACTATATTGTGTTTAGGTGCCTATTAGTTTACTCCCAGATGTAATCTGAAGTCATATAATGACTAGGTATTGGGCATGAAGAACTAAAGCGTGCACAGAGGTATGTGGAGATGGTGAGGTTTAAGGCTGCATGTTGTTAATTAACTTAGTATCCCTTTGACTTTTAGCATATAAATAATGCTATCTGCTGATTTCACAGCTGCCTCATTTTCAGCTATATACCGAACATTAATTCATTGCCTATATGCCACTTGATGTGTTGCAATTTGTAAACAGGTTTTTATTGGTGAATCAGAGTGACTTTATTCAATACATACAAATGGTGCTATATGGGAAAAAATGCAGTTTGTTTACTACTTTTAGGATAACCTTTTACAATACTAAACTAGGAGGAAACAAAATTAAACATCTTGGTAGATCCATTATAAAACTAAAATTCACTCAGTAGTTAAAACAAAATCAAGATATTGTGACAGCAAATTTATCAGTAAAATATACAAGAAATATGACTGAATGTGTGGCTATGATGTTAAAATAACTTGTTTTATATTTGTGTTTGTTTTATATTGAAGAAGTAATAAAGATTCATGGATAAAACATGGAGTGAATGATGTACATGCTGATTGAACATATTTTACATTAAATGTATAATTGTTATTTTAATATTAAAAGTCAAATTGATGTTACAATAATTTGAAAAGGCAATTTAAAAAATTCAAATTGGAGCATTAACTATGTGAAACAGCGAAGTTCAGATCAGCCACGCCTGCTTTTTAGCTACAGATTGTGAAATAGAGTAAACTAACACAAGCATCAATTGCTTTTTACATTATGTACACTTGTGCAGTTTTCTAGCTATACTTTCCCAACCTCTTTCTTCCATCTGAATGGCAAAAGAGTTAAATGGTTACATGGAGTTTGCTTGTCAAGTCTTGTTTTGAATTCTATAACTACATAATCCTTACCATGCCACACGAGCAGTCAGCATTGCATTTTGTCTTGCATTCTTCCTGTGGTGCTGATCCTCCACCACCACCTCCACCTCCACTTCCGCCTTCACTTTCACTTGCACCTCCACCTCCACCTCCGCCTCCACCTTCAGCTCCAGGTGAATCAGCGTCCTGCAAGCAAATTTTGTATTTATTTCATCCTTTGGAACATAATACATATGTTATAGGACATGTCAGTTCAAGATACAAAGATAAATATAAAAAGTTACATAAGACTGAAAACTGAATTAAAAACACTTGAATAACTATATAGAATAAAAAGAAGTATTTGAGAATGTGGAGTGCCATTGTTACTAAAATTAGGCAAATGAGTCAACCTTGTATATACTTTTCTCCACTTACAAGTTTTTTGATGAAGACTAGTTTCTGGGAACTTGAGTCAACCACAGAACTGATGATAGAGAAAAAGTTCCCAGAAACTAGTCTTCATCAAAAAACTTGTAAGTGGAGAAAAGTATATACAAGGTTGACTCATTTGCCTAATTTTAGTAACTTGAATAACTATTTAAGTTAATTGATGGAAATTAATCATTTCTTCACACTAGCGTATATACGCTAAGGTTTTGGATAGATAGTCAACCTGAAAAATTCAATGCAATGGCTGGGATTTGAACCATGGATCTCCTGGTTTCTGTACAGTCACTCTTAACCATTGAGCTACCATGGCCAACATGCCGTCCTGACATTAAATTCTCCAACTGACTCATATATATATATTTTCCCAGTAAACCACTAGGGGCTCTCGTATTTGAGATATACCACTTGTGGTGACTATTGAGAGACTGAACAGAAACCAGGAGATCCCTGGTTCAAATCCCGGCCATGGCATTGAATTTTTCAGTTTTACTCTATCTAGCCAAAATCTTAGCCTATATATAGCTAGTATGAAGAAACGATTAATTTCTATCAATTAACTTAAGCATGTTAATATTGAATGTTATAGTTTATAGTGTTATCATAAATTATCCTTTGCTGCGTAAGTTTACGTTTTGAAAATTTCTCAGGTGACAAATGTTACTTTCTTCGTTCCCTCTCCTGTCATCTGCTCTCTGGTGCATCAGATAGCAACAGAGCAGCCACCCTATGTACGCATTTATTCAGCTCATGTCTTCTAAAACTGTACTATACGACGTACAAAAGGCATTTGAAACCTTAAATGATGCCCTAATTAATTTATCTTCCCCCACATTATTTAAGAAATTGCTATAAAAGTGAACTAGAAAATTTATATAGTAAATCCCACCCTTTACAACTTAAAATTGTAATTTCATAATTCCTAATAGCAGATTTAAAATTTTGCCATATTCAAGGAAATACAGTACAAACTCTTAGTGAATTTTGTTACCTTTGGCCAATAGTTTTTCACATTCTATAAAATGCCACATAGGCTGCAAGTACATTTTGGTAGCAAATGATTATTGGAATGATCAGTATTTTCTTATATTGATGTTAGAAGTAATTTTAAACCTTTCTGATCTCTTTGAGCCCATATTAATTTGATAACATACAGGCCACATAGCTTGCATATAATACCAAAAAATTTGTTTTAATATCATGCTTAGTTTTTAAATATGGGGAACTTTAAAATATTTAACACAACAGAATTTCAGAAAAATCCCAGCCAATACTAGAGATAGACATGTAAACAAATGTATATTTTTTTAAATAAACATTTATCTTTTATATGTAATTAATATCATTTGGGTGAAAAAAATTAATAAAATCAAGAAAAATAGTTGATATTGAAATTATTAGCTGAATTGTGAAAACTATTTACTGCTGGTTTTGGTGCACTACTCCCAGGACGTGTAAAGCCAGCCATTGCTGCTAACTCATCCAGGTCTTCTTCCAGTTCAGCAGTACAAGGATTACTAATATGACGTGTCCATTCAACATGATCATCTCCTCCTGCATGTGCTGCAGGTGCTGGAGCTCCTCCTCCACCCTGCTAAATAACAAAATACTCAATAAATGATGATGATGATTAAAATTTAGGGGCGCTCAACTCGATGGTCATTAGCGCCCTTTCAAAAACTGTATTTCACTTTACGATTCTTCCTTTCACTTAACTTATCTTTAACTTTCCTTTGACTCTGCTGTGGCTTTGCCTTCACTTTGCTCTAGCTCCACTCTGGTTCCATTCTGGCTTCTCTCCCGCTTCACCATAACCTCACTCAGACTTCATTCAAAAATCCCTCTATCTTTGCCCTGGCTTGGCTCTGGCTTTGCTCTGGCTAGGTTCCGGCCGGCCTCCGGTCCCGCTCTGGCTTCGCTCAGGCTTTGCTCAGGCTTCGCTCTGGCCTCACACTTCATTCTGTACCTTTAACACTGGCTTCGCTATGCTTTCGCTCTGGCTAGGCCCGGTCACCACTCTGGTCCCGCTCTGGCTTGGCTCTGGCTCCACTCAAGTTCCGCTCTGGCTACGCTCTGGCTCCACTCTGGCTTTGCTCTGGCTAGGCTCCGGTACCCGCTACGATCCCACACTGGCTTGGCTCTGGTTTTGCTCTGGCTTCTCTCTGGCTTCACTCTAACATTTCTTAACTATACTCTTGCTTGGATGTGTCTTCGTTCTGGCTTAGCTCTTGCTAGGTTCTGGCCCCGCTCCTGTCCCGCTCCGGCCTCACATGCACTTCGTTCTACACCTAACTTTGGCTTGGTTCTGGCTTGGCTCCGGCTTCGCTCTGGCTAGGATTCGGCCACCCCCCAATCCCGCTCTAGCTTGGCTCTGGTTTCGCTCTGGCTTCGCCCCGGCTTCACTCAAACCTCACTCTAACTTCACTCTGTATTCACTCTAACTTGGCTCTGGCTTGGCTCTTGCCAACCTTCGGTCCCACTCTTTCTTCGCTCTGGCCTCACTACCTTCATTTTTAAACCTAACCCTGGCTTGGCTCCGGCTTCGCTCTGGCTAGGATTCGGCCACCCCCCGATCCCGCTCTGGCTCCGCTCTGGCTTCACTCAAACCTCACTCTAACTTCACTCTGTATTCACTCTAACTTGGCTCTGGCTTGGCTCTGGCTAGGCTCCGGTCCACCTTCGGTCCCGCTCTGGCTTTGCTCTGGCCTCACTACCTTCATTCTTAAACCTAACCCTGGCTTGGCTCTGGCTTCCCTCTAGCTTGGCTCTGGCTAGGTTCGGGCCCGTCTCCGGTCCTGCTCTGGCTTTGCTCTGGCCTCAGACTAACTTCATTCTGTACCTTAACACTGGCTTCGCTCTGCCTTCGCTCTGGCTAGGCCCCGGTCACCACTCCGGTCCCGCTCTGGCTTGGTTCTGGCTAGGTTCTGGCCCGTCTCCGGTCCTGCTCTGGCTGCGCTCTGGCTTTGCTCTGGCCTCAGACTAACTTCATTCTGTACCTTAACACTGGCTTCGCTCTGCCTTCGCTCTGACTAGGCCCCGGTCACCACTCCGGTCCCACTCTGGCTTGGTTCTGGCTCTACTCAAGTTCCGCTCTGGCTACGCTCTGGCTCCACTCTGGCTTTGGCTTAGCTCTGGCTAGGCTCCGGTCCCCGCTATGGTCCCGCACTGGCTTGGCTCTGGTTTCGCTCTGGCATCGCTCTGGCTTCACTCTAACATTCCTTAACTATACTCTTGCTTGGATCTGTCTTCGTTCTGGCTTGGTTCTTGCTAGGTTCTGGCCCCGCTCCTGTCCCGCTCCGGCCTCACACACACTTTGTTCTACACCTAACTTCGGCTTGGCTCTGGCTTTGCTCTGGCTTTGCTCTCGCTTTGCTCTGGCTCCACTCAGGCTTCTCTCTGACTTTGCTTTGGCTTTACTCTATTTTTTTGTTTTTTGTTTTTTGTAATTTACGTCCTCCAACATTAAGTATGAATGGAATGGATGATATGATGCTCAAATGAGTCCAGGGTCCATACAGCTTACAGTTACCCGACATTCGTCTTTCAGGATAAGGGAAAACCCCGGAAAAAACCTTATCCAGGTAACTCACCCTGACCGAGATTCGAACTCGGGACCTCTTGAACACTCTGAATTTGGTTTAATGTACTTTTTTTAATTTAGATTAGGGTCAAACACAGATGTGGACCTTGTTTGGGCGTTTGGCATTAGCTCTCCCACCCCTCAGAGGCACCCAATCGAGAGAGTTGGCTCGGGATCCCGGGATCGCCAATTCCCATACCTACCACAGTAGACCCTGGGGGACTCAATAGAAGTTTTACAATTCATCTTTATAAATGTATAAATTAAATTATAGGAAAATGCAGGATTATGTTCATAATATCAAATTTTAATATTCAGAAACAATATATCTTAACTTTTGGGAAGGATTGTTTTGGTGAAGAAGCTGCAGGATCATCCGTGTAGCAGCACATAATTATTTGTGGTTTACTTTCTTTATCAGTATCTATGGTAGCTACTGGAATTACTATATTACTCAAAGGAATAAAATAAAATAATAAAATGCTGTGTAGTATACTGAACCTAAAGTTAACTAAGAAATACTAAAAAGTATGTACTACGAAGAAATAATAGTAAGCACAGCCACAACAACCTAAAACATACGGTAAGACACCAAAACTGCCAGCCTCACACCCACATATGCAAGGCAGAGGTATCCAACAGATACAAGCAGATATGGTCAGAAACACAGCAAACAACTAATTTTCTGAAGCGTGATCAATCTGTATAAATAGACCATTGCCATAATATAAAGATATGATTTACATGCATCTCAAAGTTAAGCTATACAAAACTGTGTATATTATTTTAGATACTATTACTGCAATTACTAATGAAACACAATCTCATGTTAGTTTAATACTAATGAATCTACATAAATCATGCAATTATTTAATGATGAATCTATATAAATCATGCAATGATTTAACAATGAAATAATGATGAAATGATGAATATATCTAAATAAACAATGCAATATCTTGTTAAGGAGAAAACTAATTTGTATGAAAGGTATTGCCCTTTTCTGATTATATACAGTACATGACTGCATACATATCTAAATAAATTAGGCATCTTTTATATCCACAATTACATCTTCTGCAAAGAAAAGTTTACTATAATGGAAATGGCAACTTTTTACAATTGTCAAAATTTAACTTCTACAGATATTTCATTAAGCTACTAGGAAACAAGAAGTCAAATAGAAACTCCAAAATACCATGCATTAGCAACCATCCAATCAGTTTGCAAATGGTGAAGCATACAGGAGTAGATAGCATCTTAATATCAGCTCCTTTAGTAGTAACAGCCTAAGTATCACTCACTTGTGCTTCTTCTCCTTCCCCAGGTGGAAAGACTGGGTACTCATCAAATGCTGCTTCTAGCTGACTGTCTGTGAAACGAACAAGGGGTAGCATTGGGGGCACATTCATGGGCCCCTGTTCACCAAATGGAAATTCTTCTGCGCTTAGTCTCACATAAGCACTTTCAAAAGAGAATCGAGGGCATAAGGAATCTCCAGAAACGTCGCCTGCTGCTCCTTTTTGCTGTAATATTTTATGAAAAGATATTTCAGGAATATACTCACTGTTATCTTACACCCTTCTAATAACTGATGACCTTGGTGAAGTAAGGCAGAGATGTTAATATCCTTTTTTTTTTATCACAAACTGCATAAGTGATTTCTTTCATGTGTAAATTTACTTCTGTCAAGATTTAATTCAATATCAATATGCTGCAGAAACAGCTATGACACCACAGAATACCTTGAAAAGATATGATCACATAGGAGTTGCATATATTATGTTTCTGCAAAGACTAGAGAAATCATCTGTTGGGGTATTTTCCTCATAAAACTAAAACAAAATAAGCACTTTACTATCTCAATCATAATGATATGTTATAAAACTCATTGCAAACATTTTTTACACTATAATGTGCATTAGATATGAAATTTTAAAATATATAATTTCAAGGTCAGACTATGTGCTAAATATTTAATATATGAATTTTAAATATGAAAATCTGTATCAGAACAGACACAGGCAACAATAATAGGCATAGTTGCTTGTTTACCATTACACGTAAACTGGTATACAGGGTCTGGCAGAAACAGTAAAGGTATTTTAAAGTTATGTATATTTTAGATTCTAATACATATAACAATTATGGTGGTACATAATTAAACTACAGAGTTTGGAATTACAATTGTGCACTTTCACTTTTCAATGAGAACATCCTTTTAGATGCACACTATCACTTTCAATATGCTCTTGTATGCTGCTTCGAAAGTTGTACATTATGAAGGGCAATGTCACTAGTTGAACCTCTCTTACTGCCTTGCGGATCCTCTACTTTAATTATTCCAAGTTGTGAAGCCTGGATTTTATGTGTTTATGTAAAATGAGCCACCACTTCTGTCTGACATTTGCTTCTTTGCTGATCTCTTCGGACTCCACGTACAGATTACCTCACCCATACAATGTTTTACACACAGGTTGTGGTCAACCAGGTGGGATATTGTGTTCTACACTGCCTTTCTGATGCCAATGACCAAACCATCTTCTGATTGCAACATCAGAAGAACAATCAGGCAGATTGAGTTGTCGCTGAAATCCTCTCTGAATCGATATTATGGAACCCATTTTGTTGAATCAATCAACAGCAACAATGCTCTCCTTTATTGTCCAATGATCCATGGCTGACTAATCAGTCTAAGAGAGGGAAGCAGATGGCTAAAAATATCTCTATGGTCACCATTACAAGGCTGCCACACATAACGAACAAAAGCCCAGCGTAATTTTAAAATATAAAGTATTCAAATATGTTTACTGTTTCTGCCGGACCCTGTACATACATGTGTATATGATATATACAGTCCTTCAGATTAATTTTTCACAGAATCCACACTATTCTGTCAATGGTATTGTGGCAGGCATCTATGACGCTTGCCTTAATTTTGTGAAGCTACGATATGCCACTGACTACATTGAAGTCAGGAGACACATAGAATAGCCAAAATTCTTCTTCCTTCCTTCTAGAAGATGCTGTTGGGGTATATAAATCTCTGGATTCAATATGGTTCTATATTGATGTTTCTTAAGTGAGTTCATGCATGTACCAACAAATACCAGTGGAGAAAGTGAATATTCTGAGTTGAATGCCTAAGTGGATGAGAGGAGAAGCTAAGTAGTACACTCACAAATTGAAGTATTATGTGCAGGAAAAACTAAATTGTAATTACAGAAGGAGTAGATTAAATCACAATATGGTACATACCAAATAAATGTTCACCAACAAACCTACAGTAACAGTCTGATTTTGTGAAATACCTCCAGGAGACAATAAGAGTAAAACCAAGACAAAAAAAAAAAAAAATTGTTTTTGTGCCCAAACATCTTACTGACTGCTCACATGCTTTCATACAGCATGGACCCCCATTATCACCACTATAACCTACATATGATGTCCCATATCAAGTAAAAAACAGGACCGAGAAGTTGACATAAATATTCAAGGGTTGATAAAATGCATCTCAATAGACAGTCTAAAACCAGCATTTCTATTAAAAGAAGATCTTCCTACAGTTGCTAACAATTCAGTTGCTAATAACCAACAGGGAAACCATGCTGATACAACCAGACAGACATTCACCATGTCAGGGCACAAGGTTCACCTTCCATCACGTTTTTAGAGACCTTCGCTACCACTAAGGGAGGAGTATGTAGAGTTACTTGACAAATAGAATGCATATCAACAGTGTTCTGTTTAATTATATTAATAACATTTGTATTTTTAAATAGATAGTTTTCATTTCTGTAAATTCCTTTTTCTCGAAATCTGTAAAAGAGATTTAATAAAGCAACTTCACATCTTATACTTTCTTTTATGCTTCAAAATGAATAACGATGTGATGATTATGAAATTGACATGAAAGAGATTCAACATTTTTGTCTTCTTGAAAAATATTGATATCACACTCCACTGATTGATGTTTCGGTTCTGGCTTATAGTATCCATGTCCACTCTTCCATTAGCATAAGGTCTACTTCCTGCCATTAGTGGAAGAACTGTACCAGGTGAACATGGCATGTCTCATAATGCCCCATTGTTACACTTCTGTTAATGCATATATAGGTACACTAAGGGACACCCTAGTCCTCAAATTCTCGGAACCACACAAAAACTGATTAGAATAGCAATCAATCCTAAACAAAATGGTGGTCTGTGTCCTTTCCATGCAAAACATTGCATTCTCCCTATAGTGACATTTCAATAGAGAGAAACAAGAGTAACAAGATATCAAAACCTAGGACAGAAATTATATGTAATTTAATGATGTCAGTGTAGAATTACATTTTTCAATCGAAAGTACTATAAGTTCTCTGCTTCAAGTACTTAAAACAGAGCAAAACACACATATACTACACACTTGACAGTGATATTTGTCCTGAAAGTGCAAATGCAGGATTTCATGAAGTGATTAAAACAAAGATTAAGAGAACAATATTCACACCTCACTAAAGTCACAGTACCATATTCCAAGTCATTTTCTGATGCACACAGTCCAGTATGATAAGCCATGCTAATTATATTTGTAAATGATAAGGATATTTCAATGTCATAATCTGCATTTTGCCAAGCATATTGCAATATCAATTTGGTGCATCAAATTGATTGTAAACCATAGAGTGAAGTTTGATGATGAAATAACAATCATGTATCTTCACTTAGGTTTGGTACACTGCACTCTTACAAAATTAGCAACCCTTCTGATATAGAGCTTATACTCTCATAGAGCTTATAATGGTGCCAGTAGACAAGTGTAGAGTTTTGCACGGAAATGGTACAGACCACTATTTTAATGGTTGTTTGTTATTCTAAGCATGTTTTCATGGGATTTCGAGCATTCGAGGTCAGAAGAGTCCCTTGTTAGGAAATAAAGCAATGAAAAGAATGGTTTTGGATTTAAGTCCATAGGGTAGTAATGAAAGAAAAAACCAAGAAACCATGAAAGGAACAGTTTTTGAAGAATTGCTAAAGAAGGAAAAACGTGGAATTAAGTAATGAAGATGGCCATAAATAGCTTAGAAAATTATTTCTGAATGCCATATTCTCCTCATTAGGATATACATGAGACTGTTTTTAATTTGTAAATAAATACTTCGTCTTTTAATGACACCATCAATTGGCAGTGTTATTGGTGTGCCAGGATTTCATCTCACAGTTCTTTTACATACCACTAAATCTACTGACATGGGCTGGCATTTTTAAACAGATTTAGAAATAATGAGTGCAAGCCAGTTTTAAACCCATGATCCTGGGATAGCAGGCCAACACTTAACTAAGCCAGCCAGTCAAACACTAATTAAAGGTTATGCATGATTGGAGGAATTTAGTAACAGTGATGTCAAAATTAATTGAAAAAGCTATTTGTAGTCGGTTTTTTGACACTTTGTCACTTACATGGGAATAGTTTTGGAAGCTCTTGCATCCATTTTCAACCTATTGTCAACTATCCTTGGCATCTTCTTTTGTCAAGCATTTATATCAAAATGTCAGGGTTCTTTCAATTATTATACCTTTCCTCTGGTTTTCCCTATTCTACTACAGCTACTTCTCCTGGAGCTGATCTAGGTAGTCCTAGCATCTCTTTGGAAAATTGTTTGTAGCTATAACTGATCTGCTTTATTTACTTTTGACATCCTCAATATTTCTACAGCGCACATCATCAGTGACTCTATAAGGATTTCATACATTCTTTCTAACCATTTGCTTGACATATCAAGTTTGAATACGCCTATTTATATTCCTCACATTGCTGCCTTTCCTTTGAAATATGTAACTGTATAATAACTACCTCGTGACATTTGCAGTTTGCATCACACTTTGTCTTGCACTGTCCTCTTGGTAGATATCCTGCAGGTGGTGCTGATGCAGTTGCTGGTCCTGCACCTGGTCCTGCACCTGGTCCGGCACGCTGCAAGAATAATATGAATTAAAAACATTCACTGAAATCTGAATACTTCATTAATATATACATTATGTCTTTTTTGTAGCATGACAGAATTAAATTGCATTTTTTGATCATGTGTTAGTTTCTTATCTACCAATAAGAAGTGCATTGGGAAATAAAACTGAATGGCATAAACTAAATTCAGTTATAATTAATTAAAAATCTTGTGTATCTTGCTGCCGGGTTCGATTCCAGGCGACCACAAAGTGAGATTTGTGGTGCACAACACAGCACTGTGGTGGGTTTTCTCCAGGATCTCCATTTCCCCCGCCATCTCATTCCACCGGTGCTCCATCTTCATCACAAGTATCATCAATCTCACTGCCTGAGGTGCCACATGTAGTAAAAGCGTGCATTAAGCACTACACATTTCATTTCACTCCTTTGTGAGATATGCTGTTACTGTTTTGGCAAGTCTATGTTATAGATGAAATGATTAAGTAGCACATGGATATCTTTATATTTTTGAAAACAGCACAAATTATTATTAATTTTTAGATGAGATTTTTAGATCTAAAAATTAATAATTTTTCGCTTCACTGTGGTGTTCCAATACAGTTAAATCTTGATAGCACAAATTATCATGAAAAAGCATAATGTTTCCAGAATATATATAATTGAACCTGTTTTACACATAACTCAGTTATATATAATTCGTACTTATGGTAAATAATTGAGGTTCCGGAAAAAATGTAATTTAGGAACATGTTAATAGACTTTATTTACATGTGGTGCATTTAAACATAATTTGTAGTTATACTTATTATATTTCAGTGAAATATAACTGGTTTTATGTAATTAAATGACATAAAAAATACACTATTTTGAAAGAAACTCAAAACACATTTTCCTTAACACTGCTGACAAAGATGCAAGCTGAGCAGCAGCTTTTGGCCGCAGAAGCAAAAGACAAAGATGTTAGCTTGTACAGTCATTCAATGCAACAGTGTCATTGCAACAAATGAGAAGTAAAGATAATTTTCGGTTAAATTTAAAGGGAGTCGATTAATGACACGCCTTAAGTATAAGAAGTATTGCATTCCATCCAAAAATGTTATACCAGGATTTTACTGAAAATACATGCTTTAAAACTCCCTAAATCTGGAAAGGACATTTTAAGTATGCATCTGTAAACAGCATAACTCAAAAACAAAAAGTTATTTAAATAAAAACTTGGTGTTTTCAGCATCTTCCAAATGTTAGACACTAAGATTTTTAAGAATAACCTACCACAATGAATTAACCTTTACATTGAAAACTTTTGAACACACTGACTTTCACTTAAATGACTAATGATTATTAAAAAACCCATCTTTAAGATATTTGCATGCTAAATATAACATGCATTTTGAATGTTCTGAAATTACCTCTGAAGTTCACATTCTGGCTTTCGCATAACTGATAACACTGTCCTGTGACATTTTCCTGGTTATGATGAAAATAGGCTACTTATATGGAAGCAAAGGCGCTAATTAAACAAATAACAGTTTTCATGTAACACGTACCATTTTTATGAAATTTGATATATATATATATACACAGATATTTCTATATATTAATAATAAATTTTTCTTTTTTATTCATTTTGTAATGCACGATTTTTACATAAAAACATTTTCAAATTATTTTTTTGTGATTTGTGAAAAAATCTTACGTGATAGAGAAAACTGGACAGCATCATTCAACTTAGCATACCGAAATTAGATAAAAACATGTTTCAGATCGCAATCTGGTGAACAAAAGTTATATTACTGGAAATCAACTGTTCCCCCACACCGGCCGTGTGTAGGCTAAATTGTGGAAATGTAGAGTCAGAATGAAAAATTCAATGCCATAGCCGGGATTTGAACCATGGATCTTCTGGTTTCCGTCCAGCTGCACTACCATTGTGCTACTACGTTTCCACAAAAATTATATTTTTTAGGACAGTGTAATCCAAAGAAAAAGACAATTTAAGTGATAAAAGTTTACATATCATTAAATATATAATTTATACCAAATAAAATTCTTTAAGACATTAACCATTTACAAGATATTTTTCATTATTTTTTTAAAGTTTCAAATAGTTCTATTTTTCTTAACTAAAGACCTTTTCTTTTGCTCCTCTCTTGTTGTTCATCCTCATGCAAAGACAACAGAATTTTAAAACCATTGCACAAAACCGGATCTGAAAAGATTTCACTACTTTACTGCAATCGTCTTATCTCTTTAATGAAATGGTAAATAAGAAATGAAGATTTATCTTATTTACCGCTGGTGCTGGACCACTTCCAGGACGTGTAAAGCCAGCCATTGCTGCTAACTCATCCAGATCTTCTTCCAGTTCAGCAGTACAAGGATTACTAATATGACGTGTCCATTCAATATGATCATCTCCTCCTGCATGTGCTGCGGGTGCTGCTTCTCCGGAGGGCTGTGCTCCACTCTGCAGAATAAATCACAGTATTCCTTAAAATCAATATAATTTAACTTTTTAAATTTATAAATGAAATTAAGGGTACAGTGTTGATTATATCTTAAAAATTAATAATCTTGCTGTGTTATGGTCAAGTGGTTAAACCACTTGACTTTCATGAAAGTGGCCCAGGTTCTCATCCCAGGCAATGACATGTGAAATTTGTGGATGATAACACAGCACTGGGGCAGGTTTTCTCTGGAACCTCCAGTTTCCCAGCTCTCATTCCATCAATTGCTTCTTTATCATCTTTCTCTTAATCCATTTTGCCCTCATTCTATTCCACTTCTCTCACTCTCATTACAGGCATTGGACTGATCATCCTTCCTTTTTTAATTTACTCCTCCGTCACCCTAGATTTCTCTATCTGATCCAGAGTTGCGGTTCCTCAACATGACACCAAATGGCATAAGGGTAAAGGACCAAAATTCTCTAACACTACTATTGTGGTATAACTCGGGAAGATAAAGAAAAAGAAGAATAATCTTTTGAAACAACACTTTTGGGAAGGGATACTACTGATTTGGAATAGGTTTCAGATACTTTTTCTTTTCTTTATCACCTATATGCACTAAGAAGATGTGATATTGCATTTTTCCCATAAGCTTTATATTGAAATCATTCAAAATAAATGTTTTGAGGATCCCTGAAGTTTATACATATATACAAATAACTAAATTCCCTGCAAACGCAGTCTATAATGAGAGTATTTAAGGACACTCAACCACTTGGTCATCAGTGCCCTTATAAACTGGACCCTTGAGAAACTTTAAGTTTAAAACTAGCTCTTTATAAAGAACAAGTAATGGCACAAGCCAGAGATAAAGGTGAATGGGAAATAAAATATACTAGGAAAACTCACAAACATAAATCAATATAAGCAACCAATCATGGTAAAGTTAGAGACAAAGGCAAACTTACAAAAAATGTCAAAGTTATGAAATATTACTATAATGGGTGCATTATAAGTTGGTGATTGGCGTTTTGCCTCCACGTGCTGTTCAGCTGCGAAAACAAGGAGAGGAGATAAACACGTCACTGACACGTCATTGCCGTCGCCTAGCAACCAGCAATCCACCAATCAAAAGTAAACTGTTGCCATAGCAACCCGAGCCGCTTATCCTATGTTGCCAACTCTATCGCACTACATCACGTGCTTTATGCATGACGCTATTCTATCGGCATGTTGAGGTTTTCAGTAAACAGACACTGCTCCTATTGTTGCTTCGCTTATGAATCAGCAATATCACAATACCGTCGTCGTTCGTTGCCCTTTAGTATGAGACGGTATGCATTGTTGGAAGGGAACAGGTGTGGATTTAGTTTCAAGGAATAGCTTATGACGTTTTCTGGGTCAATGACCAACCTTTACAGTTTAATGACCAACCCTTACTTAGGGTATTTTTCCCAGTTATCACTGCCAAACTAAGAGTGTACTGCTTCAGGTAGTGAATGCTTCACAGAGTGTAAACAGCTTTACATTTTCGCAATATAATTCGTGTGTTTCAGTGATCAACTTCAGTGTTTCTGTGATCAACTTTAGTGTTTCTGTGATCAACTTTAGTGTTTCAGTGCAACTTTAATATTTAGCTAATTATCGTTACTCATGGCTACCGCAAACACTTGTGCTACAGAAACAGACAGAAAGAAACTATCTGCGAAGACCACAAAAAATGTTTTTGGGTACGGAATCCCAATTAAAGGACAAGCAAGGGAAATTATATGTTCCGGAAGAAAATATTTTGAGGATGAAAGAGACAATGGGAGTCCAATAATTCCCGTTTCAAAAGTACTGGACAGAACCTCAGCTGCTGTTGGTGTAAGTAAGAATACCATAGTTAGAGTAGGGAAAGAGAAATACGCTAGTGAAGAAAATCAGGCATGTACATCGCGGTTACAAACTCGTATGCTGTACTTAGGTAACTGCTCACTTAAACGTATAGACAGTCTTACGGCAATCTTACGATTAATACTGCGGTATGCAAATTTCTAGGAATATGTGCGTGTGCATTAATGCAACTGACTGCAACCGAACTTCCACCTCCCCTCTAGCCCGTCACCTTCATTGCCTAGCACGTGGAGAGGGACGGTAAAGTGGCAACGGTGCTATCCCCTCTCTTTCCCCACTCCTTCAACTGTCAATCACCAACTTATAATGCACAAATAATAAATACTTAACTGAAAACTTACGTCAGAAAAAATTTAAAAACTCTTTAGGCCCTTGGTTATTGTCTGGCAGGACCTCTACAGGACCGACTGGCAGTTACAGAGCTTCCTAAAGTGTGTTAGAGAAACACACTCCAGCAATAGATGACATACCAATAGACCATTATCACTAAACCTGAAATTTTAGGCTTTATGCTTATTTTTACCTGAAGAAATAATCAAAACCCAATCATATATGTTGAGGCTTCATGTAAAATTACAACTTCTTTGAAAGTTCTTTTGTGCTTAAAGGTGCCTATTATACCCCAGTGTATCCATTTCATGATGTTTAAGCCTAAAAATGCAGAATTATTATAAAAATAAAATCATGATTGTTGTTAATTTAGAAATCAAGAGTTTGAAGCACTGTACATAACTAAATAAGGTTAATTGGACATAAACTTCCAGAAAAAGCCAATGGTTTTAACAGTAAATGTGTTTTAACCCTGTAATGGACAAATTATTTTGCTACTTATGCTGCTCTTGTTGTACTTGCTAAACCTGTTCTCAAACCGCTTTCTGTGGTGCCTCAATGTAATCGATTTGAATAGCCATGGTCATTAAAGTGCTGTACATTGGACCGGCCATCCATTTAAAGCCAAACATCATGGGTTAAAATCTCGGCAATTGCAATCAAATGTGCCTGTGGTAAAGGACAGGGAGGGTCCATGTAAAATAATCGGTGTGATGGCACGCTTGGATGTTGACGGAGTATCATCTGACAGCAATTGCTTGGATTTTGCCAAGGGCAAACAGCAGCAGACTAGACCAACTTCTAAAGAGCAAGTATTGGACGTCCCTTCAGAGCTCTTAGCTTATCTCCATGAAGAACTAGCGATTCTTCATGCCAGAATGACAGAAACACTCTCTGCACAAGCCTTAAGTCCTCTGAAGCAATATGGGGTATTGTAATCCTAGGTTCTGTAATTACCATCTTAGCTGCCAAAAGCACTGTTTCATTCCCCAGCAAACAAATGTACCAGAAATCCATGCACACACATGGATATCCTCCTGAATGCAGTCTATACTATGTATAGATATGTTACTATATGTCAAAGCAATGAACAATTGCCCTTTTTCATTGTTATACATGTGGTGTAGTTTTCCAGCCAATCCTCTCCCAACCTTCCCATTCTCCTATTTGAGTGGCAGAGGGGAGTGCCTAGTCACACCTCTGCATAGCTTTTACGCATATCTAATTATGAATTATATAACTGCGAAATAACTACCTCGTGACACTTGCAGTTTGCATCACACTTTGTCTTGCACTGTCCTTTTGGTAGCAATCCTGGAGGTGGTGGAGCTCCTGATCCTGCAGCTGCTGGTGCTGGTCCTGCACCTGGTCCGGCAGACTGCAAGTGTAACATGAATTAAGAACATTAATTGAAATCTAAACACTTCATTAATATATGTGTTTTTTTCTTTTGTGTTACATGTTAAAGCTACTTTGTATTAATTAAAATCAAACATAATTAATTAAAAATCTTATGTGTAACTTGTATAAAATTACTCCTTTGTGAGATATACTGCTATTGTTTTGACAAGTCTATGTTGATATAGATGAAATGTTTAAGTAGCACATGTATTATGATAATGGATATCCTTATATTTTTGAAAATAGCACAAATTATCACTGACAAAGGATACTGTTTCCAGAATATATATACAACTTAAATATGTAATGAAATAAATGTCTCATTACTTATTGCTTAACTTCATATTATATTCAGGACCAAGCAATATGGATAGAATAATCATAATTTTATATATAGAATATATATAAAGTAAGTACTGTGAAGTAAGGAGATAGTACAATAAACAAACCTTTAGGTTTCAGTGTTAAGGGCATAGAACCTGGCTCCTCCTTTATAATAAGTCAAGTCAAGGTTGAAGGAAGACCTGACCTCTAAAGAAAATTTAGTAGATCAAGTATTACAAGCATGTCCCTCTTTACAGAAAAGTTAAATGGTATAAAAAGTATTTTTCCACCTCCTGTATATAACCATATACAATAATTTATTTAGTAATTTGGAGAGCTCTAAACTCGCAAAAGAAAATGAGCTACCTGGACTTATGTATATCAGTAACTCGCTGCCTAATTGAGCACTATAGCATTCAGAGGGCTCTTAATAAAGGGGGTAACAGCAACCCTCATGTTTGAACAAAACTCTTTCCTAAAAAGATTCGAACCACAGCAAAAAAGTTGTGTCCATTTTGAAAGTGACTTATATGTTGCAAAAAAAGAGTTTGCAAGGAAACCAGTATGATTTGCCATGAATGTTGGAGATGTGGCCCTGTGTTTATCCATGTTTTGAGGTGTAACATTTAAAAGGAAACCTTAAAATGTAAGCTTTTATCTTTTATGGAATTTATTTAAATTTACTGTAAAAGAGAAAGATTAAAATAATTAGCGTTAAATAAGCATTAAATACATGTATGCACAGGACATTTATAGGCGTCCATACCCTTCTCCTGCATTTAAACACGGACGTCATTTGATTAATTGAAAACAATTATCTATTTACCGCTGGAGGTGGTCCACTTCCAGGACGTGTAAAGCCAGCCATTGCTGCTAACTCATCCAGATCTTCTTCCAGTTCAGCAGTACAAGGATTACTAATATGACGTGTCCATTCAATATGATCATCTCCTCCTGCATGTGCTGCAGGTGCTGCAGGTGCTGCTTCTCCAGAGGGTTGTGCCCCACTCTGCAGAATAAATCACAGTATTCCTTAAAAACAATGTCATTTAACTTTTTAAATTTAGAAATGAAATCAAGGGTACAGTGATGATTATATCAAAACAATGAATAATCTGAAAAACTATTTGTAGTTGGTTTATTGACACTTTGTCACTTACATTTTTATATTATCAAGGGACTAGTTTCAGAAGCCTTTGCCTCCATTTTCAACCTCTCTCCAACTAGCATCTGTTGTCATCTGCTCTCCTCTCTGGCGGTGGAACTATGAACTTCTTTGTCAAATTATCTATCAGTGGGATTTTGAAGTTCATTATGTGGTCCTTATTTTTTCCATATGAATATGTTCTCCCATGTCAGTTTATTTTGGCTCATTACTCCTTTTAATAATTTCGGATTTGGATCAATGTCATGATTTTCATTCCAAAAATGAAATGCTACTGCTAATTTATCTTCTTGTTTCATTTTGATGTTTCTAAAGTGCTCTTTGATTCTGGTTTTTAGATTTTAGTTTGACCTATGTAGCATTTTTCACAATTTTTACAACTTATTTGGTATATTCGGGATCTGTTAACTGATGGAATTTCATCTTTTGTTTTTTAATTTACAATTTTAAAATTAACTGTCCATTAGTAGGTGCCAAGATAATATTTTGTTCCTTAAAGATATTTTTAAATTTATTAAATGTTTTTGGGTGATATGTGAATGAAATGAACATGCTGTTGCTTTCTTTTTCTTTTGTAAATGTGGTTGCTTCCTTAATGATTTTCTTTAGTTTAGCTTTTCTAATTTTCTTAAACACCAGACTTCAGTTGTATCTATTTTCTCATACATTTTGTTGTATCATAGATCCAAAAAGGTCTGGTGTTTAAGAAAATTAGAAAAGCTAAACTAAAGAAAATCATTAAGGAAGCAACCACATTTACAAAAGAAAAAGAAAGCAACATCATATTCAGTTCATTCACATATCACCCAGAAACATTTAATAAATTTAAAAATATCTTTAAGGAACAAAATATTATCTTGACACCTACTAATGGACAGTCAATTTAAAAATTGTTAAACTCAAAACCAAAAGATGAAATTCCATCAGTTAACAGATCCAGAATATACCAAATAAGTTGTAAAAATTGTGGAAAGTGCTACATAGGTCAAACTAAAAGAAATCTAAAAACCAGAGTCAAAGAGCACTTTAGAAACATCAAAATGAAACAAGAAGATAAGTTAGCAGTTGCATTTCATTTTTGGAATGAAAATCATGACATTGATCCAAATCCAAAATTATTAAAAGGAGTAATGAAAGAAATAAACTGACATGGGAGAACATATTTATATGGAAAAATAAGGACCGCATGATGAACTTTGAAATCCCACCTGTAGATAATTTGACAAAGAAGTCCATAGTTCCACTGCCAGAGTGAGGAGAGCAGACGACAACAGATGCTAGTTGGAGAGAGGTTGAAAATGGAGGCAAAGGCTTCTGAAACTAGTCCCTCGATAATTAAAAACGTAAGTGACAAAGTGTCAATAAACCAGCTACAAATATATCAAAATTAACTCCATGGAACACCAGAGTGAAGCAAAATAATGATTAAATTATAGATGAGTCATATTTATTACACATCAGCTTCACTTACGTACCTATATTGAGGACATGTTTCGCAAACTATCGAGTCGCATTAGAGCCGATGATGCGAACAATAGTTCACAAAACATGTCCTCAATATAGGTACGTAGGTGAAGCTGATGTGTAATAAATACGACTCATCTATAATTTAATAACAGTTACAAATAGTTTATCTGTCACTGTTACTAAATTCCTCCAATCATGCATAATGAACAATCTTCTGAAACAACACTTTTGGGAAAAGATAGGATAGGATAGGAGGGGATTCAGCAATGCGACTAGACTTGAATTACTGTAATGAGGCAAGAGGAGAAAGAGGGCAGCCGACCCATGGGGTAACAGCAATGCAGAGGGCAGGGCCCCTACCATTCAACAGTTGGAAACTGGCCGGCAAGTCAGTACAACCAGCATCCCAACCACCGTAGTCATGAAATGGCCCACTAGGCCGGCCCAAAGATCGTCCTACTGAAGGAGGAGGTGTTTTATGAGGAGCATATAATCCTGCCCTGCAGTGCATACACTTCCGCTGACACTTGATTGATTGATTGATTCATTGATTGATTGATTGATAGTTTATTGATCCAGTTTATCAGATGTACATTGATTTTGGACACGTCATTTCTATACAAATTATTTAACAATATGACATTTGTATGCTAGTACCAAATTCTTACATATATAATTTACAATTCATCTAGGCTGTATATACATTTATTTAACAAATATTGTTTTAATTTACTTTTAAATTTTGGTTTTGAGCTATTCATCAAAATTTTTATCTCACTAGGTAGTTTATTATACAGTTTGATCCCTCTGATATTAATGTCCTTTTCAGTGACACACCTGTTAATATTATACATGTGATAGTTATCACCATTTCTTGTACTATAGTCGTGAATTTGGTTGTTTCGTACTAATGTAAGTCTATCGGTTATGAATAATATAGTTCTGTATATATACAGAGAATAGACTGTGAACATATTTTCAGTTTTAAATGTTTCTCTGCATGATTCCCTTCCTTTTAGGCTATAAATCAATCTAATGCATTTCTTCTGTAGAATTAGTAACATGTCCATGTGACATTTTGCAGCTGTACCCCATATTTCGATCCCGTAGTTAAAGTAAGGATATATACATCCAAAATAAATAATCTGCAGAAGCCTAGTGTCTTTGTAACTTTGAAAATACCTAAGCAAGTATATAGATTTACTAATTTTATTACATATATAATCTATATGTTTAGCCCATGTTAACTGTTTATCAACAATTATTCCAAGAAATCTATATGATTTTACTTCTTCAATGGTGGTGGTGTTTATTTGCAGTTCTGTATTGGAGGTAGTTTTTCTTGATGTATTGGGCCACATTACTTTAGTTTTCAGCATGTTACATTTTAAATTTACGGATTCAAAGTATTTGATTAGGGTATTAGCAGTGTGATTTAAATTTTTGTTTAGAGCTTCCAACGTCTTGTTCCAGCATATGGCAGTTGTGTCATCTGCGTAAGTTATTATAGCTGTATTTTGTGGACAAATAATATCATTAACATATATAATGAAAAGCAGAGGCCCTAGTACTGTTCCCTGAGGTACTCCATATTTTACTGTTTCTATTTTTGATTGAATTTTGTTTACATTTTTTCCCGTTTTATGATTTACTTCTGTATATTGCTTCCGGCCAGTTAGGTAACTGGAAAATAATTCTAGAGGTAGTCCCCTTATCCCATAATTTCTTAGTTTGTGTAATAAGATGCTATGATCAACACAGTCAAATGCTTTAGTCAGGTCGAAAAATAGTGAGCTTACCTTATCATTAGATTCTAACTTACTTGTTATTTCATGTATATACTGTATGACTGCAGAGACTGTGGAACAACCTTTTCTAAACCCATGTTGAAAATCTTGTAGTACATTATGTTTATTTAAATACTGTTAAGGTGATTGGCCTGTAGTTACTGACATCCTGTTCATCCCCTTTTTTAAATATTGGTTTGACTAATCCTAGTTTCAAAATTTCAGGAAATTATACCATGAATTATACCATGAAAGAGACCACCAGATGAAGGATAATATGAAATGACAGTGAAGATGAAATGGAGGGACAGGAAATTCAGGAGATGTAAATAAGATCAGACGAAACCACCTGAGCCATCCTGCTAAGTTTTGCAATGAGATATGTACTTCTAATTTGCAAAATGTTTCAGATTCTATTTTAATGCCTATCTATGCTAAGTAGAGAAAGTATTGCAATTTACCCATATGTTTTATATAGAAATAATTCAAAATAAATGTTTTAAGGATCCCTTAGAATTATTCACATATACAAATAACTCAATACCCTGCAAATGCAGTCTATAGTAAGAGTATTAAGGGCACTCAACTACCTGGTCATCAGTGCCTTATAAATTGGACCCTTACAAAGCCTTAAGTGTAGAACAAGCTCCTTATAAAGAACATACCATGGCACATGCCAGAGCTAAGGGTGAATAGAAAACAAAATATACTAAGAAAAGTCACAAATCTAAAGCAATATAAGCAACTAACCATGGTAAGGTCAGAGACAAAGAGAACATATAAAAGGGCAAAGGTATGAAATATTACTAAATACTTAACTGAAAAACTTATGCCAGATAAAAATTTAAAAATTTTATATACTATTTGTCATTGTCTGGCAGGACCTCTGCGAAGACTGACTGGCAGCTAGTTACAGAGCTTCCTAGGGTGTGTTAGAGAAACACACTCCAGCAATAGATGACAGACTGGCAGATCATTATCACTAAAGGCCGGAGGCGAGTTCATTTTTCCACACATACTACACGTGGATTGTACTGTTATCACTCATGCATGATAACAACTGACCATGGCAACCACTTCACTACAAAAGGAAACAAAACAGTCGCGCTGCACTACATCTTACATCTGCATACCCTTGCAAGGCAATGTTTTGCTAGTTCACAGAGTACTAGTAATGTTGTTTTCCGTGTTTGCACATTTGATGACTGTGCTCTACATCTGACATAATTGATTCTCTGTGTCCAGCTAACTTGTATGACATGCACATCCTTCCGGCCTTTAATTTTCACACAGTGGACATACAGGAGCAGGGTCACCCTTAGTAACTATGCACAAAATTGCAGTCCCTAATATGCAAAACAAGCCAAGGTCATCGCCCTCTGATAAGATAAACAAGAGGAGGTATTGTACTTTCCTTCATTGCTCTTATCTTATTTACATGGAGAACTGACTACTTTTCATGCCAGCCTGACAGCATCACACTCTGCATAACAAGCCTTAAGTCCACTGATGTAATATGGGACATTGTGATACTGTGTCCTGTAGTTACCACCTTAGTTTCTAAATGCACCATTTCATTCCCCAGCAAACCAATGTGACCAGGAATCCAGCACACATTATGTTAATGCCAGATGTGCATAAAACATGGAGGATATCCTGGACGCAGTCTATACTAAGTATAGAATGTTACCATATGGCATAGCAGTGAATAATTGCCCAATTCTCTCCCAACCTTCCCATTCTTCCATTTAAGTGGCAGAGGGGAGTGCCTAATCACACCTCTGCATAGCTTTTATATATGTCTAATTATGAATTAACTGCATAATAACTACCTCGTGACACTTGCAGTTTGCATCACACTTTGTCTTGCACTGTCCTTTTGGTAGCAATCCTGGAGGTGGTGGAGCTCCTGGTCCTGCAGCTGCTGGTGCTGGTCCTGCACCTGGTCCGGCAGACTGCAAGTGTAACATGAATTAAGAACATTAATTGAAATCTAAACACTTCACTAATATATGTGTTTTGACTTTTTTGTAACATGTTAAAGCCTCTTTGCATTTTTTGATGTTAGCTTCTTATCCATAATTAAAAAGAGCATTGAGAAATAAAAATGAATGGCATAAATTAAAATCAAACACAATTAAAATTCTGATGTGACACTTTGTTTGCACATTATAACTTTCCAGTATAATCCCTAATATTAGGTACTTATATAAAAAGTGGTGCTACTATTATGTTACATCACCATACATTTTGTAATGAAATAATCTCAAACTAAGCAGGTGGCCTGTTTATTTATTGTTATCTGAAAAGGTTCTCATGCTAGGCAACAGTACAAAAAATATATAAAATTATGACAAACAGCCCTTAACAATACTTATATTACATTTTCATAGTAGGAATGAATTACCATACAAAAATGACATATGAAACAAACATTATAAAAAGGAAAATGTATATTCTAAATTTTTGTTTGTTACTAGTGACACCCACAAATTATGTCTTGCACTCACATGACTTTCTCCACTCTTTGTTGAACTATTGTTATAATAACTTATTCTTCTACCTACTTCTTGTTAATCAAAACTTGATATTTTTAGCATCTTTCAAGAATTCAAGGGTTTTCAAGAAAATCAGCCCACATGGAACTACCCCTTACGGAGAAATCTTTGAACACTGACATTTTTCTCTAAGGTGCTACAAAGCGGTGGAGTGTGACTTTTTGTTCATAATTCCCAGCATGGATTTCTTCAGTAGGAAAATAAAGCCAGTGAACCCAGGTCATAGATTTATGGCATCTAAAAGAGGCTCAAGCCTGTTAAGGAGGCCTTTGAGCAAACTTAAGTGGTCCTTTATGCCTAGCATGGATTGCGACTCCAAGAACCACAGCAGTTAAGGATCTTCCATAAATAATGAGGATGAGGATGATTATTCATCATCATCATCATCATTGTTATTGTTATATTTTTAAAATGATAAAAAACCAAATGTTTAAGGCATTTGCATGATAAATAAAATGTAATTTTGAATGTTTTGAAAATAATCTCTGAATTTTGCATTCTCAATGGCTTTCACACTAACTGATAATCCAAAGATATAAAACACAATCTTAGTACATAAAAGTTAATATATCTTTAAGATATAATTTATACCAAATAAAATCCTTTAAGACATTAACCATGAACAAAACAATTTTTAATAAATTGTTTGAGAATTGGTTTAAAAAAGTTTTTTGAAAAACAATTTTTGTTATTGTTTTGAAGTTTCAAATAGTTGTACTTTTCTCAACTTCACTTTTCTTTTGTTATACTATTTATTTGCTTTTCATCCTCATGAAAAGACAACAGAATTTTAAAACCATCACAAAAAACTGGATCTGAAAGATTTCACTTCCAATCTTATCTCTATTTCTTTTTTTTTTTTTTTTTTTTTAATTTATAACCTCTAATGATGATTGAAATGGGTGAAATGATGCTCAAATGAGCTCAGGGTTCAAAGAGTTTAGAATTCCATTCTGTACCAGAATAAGGGAAAACCCTGGAAGAAAACCTTATTTAGATAACTCACCCTGACCAAGATTCGAACTTGGGACCTCTTGAACGTGAGGCAGGCATGCTACCATTTAGGCTTCCAAGGTAGGTAATTTTTCATGAAATGGTAAATAAGAAATGAAATAAGAAAGGTTTATCTTATTTACCGCTGGTGGTGGTCCACTCCCAGGACGTGTGAAGCCAGCCATTGCTGCTAACTCATCCAAATCTTCTTCCAGTTCAGCAGTACAAGGATTACTAATAAAACGTGTCCATTCATCTCCTCCTCCAGCTGCGGGTGCTGCTCCTTCAGAGGGTTGTGCTCCTCCAGAGGGTTGTGCTCCTCCAGAGGGTTGTGCTCCACTCTGCGGAATGAATCAGAGTAAGCCTTAACAATAATACCATTTAGCTTTTTCATTTTAGAAATGAAATTACGGGTATAATGATGATTATATCCAAACACTGAATAATCTTTTGAAATAACACTTTTGGGAAGGGATACTTTTATTTTTGGAAAATGTTTCAGATACTTTTTATTTTCTTTATCACCTATCTATGCTATGTAGAGAAAGTATTGTATTTTAACCATAAGTTTTATATTAAAATCATTCAAAATAAATGTTTTGAGGATTTCTGAAGTTTATCCACATATACAAAAAAACTGAATTCCCTGCAAATGCAGTCTGTAATGAGAGTACTTAAGGGCACTCTACTTGGTCACAGTGCTCTTATAAAATGGACCCTTGAAAAGCCTTAAGTATAGAACAAACTCCTAATAAAGAACAAATCATGGCAAAAACCAGATATAAAGGTGAATAGAAATTAAACTATACCAGGAAAAGTCATAAATATAAATCAATTTATGGTAAAAGTCAGAGATAAAAACGAACTTACATAAAAGGCCAAATGTATGAAATATTACTAAATCCTTAACTGAAAGCTTATGTCAGATAAAAATTTAAAAACACTTTAGATTACTTGCTTATTGTCTGGCAAGACCTCTGTTACACTGACTGGCAGTTGCACAGCTTACTGTACTCACAGTGCTACACCTGAAAATTTGATGCTATAATGCCTGCTGCACCTGAACTATGTGCACAAAATTTCTGCTGCTTGGAAACTGCTGCATGCTACCACTTTCAAGTAGCTGCTGGACATCCCTGTCAGCTCTGTTCCATTAGCAGGGGATGGCGCTCCTTACAATGCCATGTGTAGGCCACTATCCATCAGGGATAAATAATCTATCTCATACAATGCTGGGTTATTTTGCCTATATCTTCCTACATATTCTGGACTCATTTTAAGGTACTTCCAGATATACTCCACAGTCGATTTTTTGGCACACAGGCCCCACATAGAGCAGAGAAGATGCCATGTAACTATCAAGTGTGAGCCTAGAGAAGTTTTCTTGTTAGGTGGTTTAGAGAAACATATTCCAACAACAGATGGCAAACTGACAGATCATTAATGACTTGAAGCTTTCCCGGCGTTGATTATTGATGATAGTTTCTCGGGCTAACAGCCAGGTCAGATTAGGGTAACTACCCAAGCTTTCAGCGACTGTTCCCCTGAGGATGGTGGCAGAGTTAGTCGCTGAAAGCTTGGGTAGTTACCCTAATCTGACCTGGCTGTTAGCCCGAGAAACTATCATCAATGACAGATCATTATCACACAGTGAACAAACAGCTCAATTTTGAAAGGCTAAAGGGTGAAGGGGAGGTTGAAGAAGAACAAACAGGAGCGGGTTACCCTTAGTACCTGCGCATAAAACTGCAGTCCCTAATATGCAAAACAAGCCAAGTTCATCTCCTCCTGATGTGGTAAGAGTAGGTATTGGACTTTCCTTCATTGCTTTGAGCTTACTTGCGTGGAGAACTGACCACTTTTCATGCAAGCCTATTAGCACTGCTGTCTGTATAACTAGCCTTTCTGTCCAATGATGTAATATGGGATAGTGGGCTCTGTGGTTACTATCATAGCTGCCAAATGAACCATTTCATTCTCCAGTATAACAATGTGATCAAGAATTCAGCACACAGAATTTTAATGACAGATGTGCATAAAACATGGAGGATATCCTGGATGCAGTCTATACTATGCACAGAATGTTACTATATGGCAAAGCAATAACTACCCAGTTCTCTCTCAACCTTCCCGTTCTACCATTTGAGTGGCAGAAAGGAGTGCATAGTCACACCTCTGTATAGGTTTTACTTATGTCCAATTATGAATTATATAACTGCATAATAACTACCTCGTGACACTTGCAGTTTGCATCACACTTTGCCTTGCACTGTCCCATCGGTAGCAATCCTGGAGGTGGTGGAGCTCCTGGTCCTGCAGCTGCTGGCGCTGGTCCTGCACCTGGTCCGGCAGACTGCAAGTGTAACATAACACTTCATTAATATATGTGTTTTGTCTTTTTTTTTTTGTAGCATGATAAAGCTACTTTACATTTTTTGATGTTAGCTTCTTATCTGCCATTAAAAAGTGCACTGAGAAATAAAACTGAATGGCATAAATTAAAATCAATTATAATTAATTAAAAGTCTTATTTGTCATTCACTTTGTGCATTATAATTTTCCAGTATAATCCCTAATATTAGGTACTTAAATAAAAAGTGATGCTTATCAAATTAAGCAGATAGCCTGGGGTATAGGCCTAATAAAAATGTTTTTCATAATGACACCCCCAATGTATGTTGCAATCACATGACTTTTTTCACTTAACTCTTTTACAAACTATTCTTACAATAGCTTGACCTTCTGTCTACTTCCTGTTAATTGAGATAATATTTCCTTACACATTCATACATTTGTTAAGTCATAAGAACGAATATGCTAAAATGATTGTCAGATGTTTAAAAAAAGGATTTGTATGTAATGGTTTTTGAATTATATGCTCTGTACACAACCATGAGAAAAAATGAGTAGTGCCTAGCTACTTAACAAAAATATAAATATTAATAAACTTAAATCAGTAAGAAAGAATATCTCGGAAATGATCAGCTTTATTTGATATAAACTGTGTGCTTTAATGTATTTTTTCTAATAAGTTTTTTGTCTATCTCTTACAGTTTGACAATTATCCACAAATTATTTAGAAGAGAACTTTGGACACTACTCACAACAAATTTAATATATATGATGGTTGGCTGATAAGTCCTGGGCCTCTCATAGAGATGGCACCACTGTGCCAGTTTGAAGGATATCAGTTTAACGTTATGTTAGCTTGTATCCATAGTTACAGCTCAATAGTTTGTTTAGTTTTTGAATGACAGTATTTTAAACAAGACAACTGTAGAGGTTTCATGAAAATGGATGATTTGGAAAAATGAGCAGTGATTAAATACTTCCATTTTATGATGGTTATTTCATGCTATTTAAATTTTAAGAATCTATTTTGAATTGTTCTGGAAATAGTAATTTGCACAAAATAGAAATGTGAATTTGGGTAGGCCACAGAATGATACAATGCAAGTTAAATGTTACATAATATTGTTATTATTGGTAATTGCAAGAATGCAATTATGAAATGTAGTGACGTGGACCAATAAAAGAGAAGTAATTTAGTTGTTATGGAAACATACAGTGCAGAGAACCCAAAATGATCCGAGAGCTTGGAATCTTTCTGCAAACAACGGTCTTGTGAGTAAGACGTGTTTTTGTGGCTCTGCGATTGTGCAGAAAATGTTTAGTTGTGAATGCATGTGTTGCACTAGTGGCGTGTGCAAGAGATATAAAGTTCATCGATGCAACAACCATTATTTGTGAAAGGACAGCAACTAAATTATTTAAAATTGTAGTAGAATTTACAAATTATTTTGTGGAATAAAAGCCACAATATTTAAAAGAGAAGAATTGTTGTTAGTTCTCCACAATTGCAGTATCAAATTCCTTTGCTCCGAGACTACGCCCAGAGGTAAGACTCATTGCTCCAGAGCTCCGAGGCATCTACAAGATTTCTACCAGATCGTCACCAAAGGTAAGATACTAATCATCAGCATCTCCAGTCATCACATTTTGCAATCGAATATGGTTGCAATTTGAAAAGCTTAAAGCCTAAGGAAATCAAGGAGCAAACGGACAGAGATAGAAAGACTCTGCCCATTCATATACAATGATTAAAAAGTGGGTTGCAGAGTTTAAAATGAGTTGTATGAGCACTAGTAATGAGCCTCTCTCTGGACACCCTGTGAAAGTCACAACTCCGGAGATCATTGATAGAATTCGTTTAGTACTGGAAGACCACAGATTAAAGTTGTTGTGATAGCACAGGCTGTAAACATATCAAAAGAATGTGCAGGTAATATTTTAAGTAATGTTTGGCGCTTTCATAAGGTCTGTGCAAGATGGGTGCCGCAGTTGAAACCTGATCAAAAGTTGCAAAGAAAAACTGTTTCAGTTAAGAATTTGGAGCTCTACCATAAAAATCCCAGTGAATTTTTGAGACGGCTTATTACAGTGGATGAAACTTGGATACATCACTAAATTCCAGAAAGTAAATCACAGTCAAAACAGTGAGATGCACCAGGAGAACCAACTCCAAAAAGGGCAAAGTCAATTTTGCTAGCTAACAAGCAGGCGAGTGTTTTCTGGGATGCTCAGGGAGTTATTTTGTTGATTACTTGGAAAAGGGGAAAAATATCACTGGTGACTAATACGCAAGCTTACTGCAACATTGGAATGATGAGGTGAAACGAAAAAGACCTCATTTGGCAAAGAAAAAAGTCTTGTTTCTTTACGACAACGCTCCGGCCCATCGTTCAGTCACTGCAATGGGAAAAATGTGCGAATTAAAGTTCAAATTGCTTGAACATCCACCCTATTCACCAGATCTAGCACCCAGTGACTATCACCTGTTCCTGAATCTCAAAAAAAAAATCTTGGAGGATGAAGATTTTACAGCAATGAGGAGTCATTGATGCAGTAAACGGCTATTTTGAGTACCATGATAAATCACACTACAGAGATGGTTTAATTAAATTAGAACAATGATATGACAAATGTATGAGCCTTTCTGGAGATTATGTTGAGATATAAATAAAAAAATTAAATGGTTTTATTTGAAATCTATCATAATATTTCAATAAAAACTTTACAGCCGTTTTGAAATACTTCCTCTACTTTCTATAGGTAACAGATAAAGTTAAAGTAGTGAATATTTTTAATGATGCTTTAGAAATGAGAAAAAAAAAGTTTATTCTAGGAGAGCTGGAACATTATCAATAAATGGAAATCAATCCTTCTTCCACACTAATCGTGTGTAGGCTAAGATTTAGATAGGTATGAGTCAGACTGAAAAATTCAATGCCATAGCTGGGATTTGAAGCATAGATCTGAGTCTCTTACCCATTGAGCTACCATGGTCAACATGTCAACATGACATTAAATTCTCTGACTCATATTTTCTTGATAAACCTCTAGTGGTTTGACAGTCATTACAAGTTTTCAGATTTTGAGGTGTTGAGGACATACGTAGCAGGAGGAAAGAAAATGTTCTGCTTACATCAGGTATTCATGAAGAATCAACACTATGGAATGGTACCTCAAAAAGAAATACATATTTTCAAGAGCATAGTTTCTGGTGTACAACTAACTTCTAAAAGGCAACCAACTGACATTTTCACGATTTTTTTTTCTGCTGACTTAATGTCTCTCATTGTTAAGGAAGTGGTTGCATATGTGAGTAGGGTGAAGCAACCCTCTAGAGGCCTATTACAGTAGCTACAGGATTGGCAATTCTGGAGTCCTGAGCCAATTATAAGAAAAGATTTGAATTACTGGGCTTAATAAACACAAAAGATGATCTTCTTAAAATTAATTTAGTTAATAACCTTACTGTCTCTCATTAGAGGTACAGGGCTATTTCACTAAAACTGTGAAGGAGATAATACAATAAACAAACCTTTAGGTTTTGGTGTTAAGGGCATAGAGCCTGGCTCCTCCTTTATAATAAGTCAAATCAAGGGTGAAGGAAGACTTGACCTCTAAAGACAATTTAGGACCTTAAGAGGAGAATTCAGAAGTGGACGGTGTACGTAATATTCATAAACGTACATTAGATATATACTATCTACAGATGACATGCTAGCTACTCCATTTTTTGGGATATAACAGATATGGCTAATGTGGATCTAGTACTAAAATTAGGCAAGTGAGTCAACCTTGTATATACTTTTCTCCACTTACAAGTTTTTTATGAAGACTAGTTTCTGGGGACTTCTCCCCTATCGTCAGCTCTGTGGTAGACTGATGATGCATCCGGTGTCTGCATCTGGCTTGGTGTTGTGCTGCCATCTAGTGTCCTGGTAAGTTTGATGACGTCATCTACCGCGGGAATTTCAAAATTCATCAAGAGGTCCTGTTTTTTCGTAATAAATATGTTTTCCCAAATCTGTAGTTCCAGAGGTTTCTTTGCCTGTTTGATCAGTTCTATTTCTTGCTTTATGTTGTGATTCTCAGACCAAAAGTGATGTGATACGGCTGACTTGTCCATTTGTTTGAATTTAATATTTCTGAAGTGTTCTTTCATTCTTGTTCCTAGATTCCTTTTGGTCTTACCAATGTATATCTTGTCACAATCCTGGCAACTCATTTGGTAAATGCCTGATAATTGAGTTTTCGGTGTGCTATTTTTTAGAGGGTGGTTTAGTAAGTTGCGGATGTTGTGTTTGTTTTGAGGGGCTAATTTTATGTTGAAGCTCTTAAATATCTTTTCAAATTTTTTGAAGTATTTTGGATGAAATGTAAATTTTCCATATCTGGTGTTTGGGTTTTCTAGTTTTTTTAACGTAGTAATGTCCTTTAAGTATTTGTTTCTTTTGTGTCTATAGATCAGTTTTTTGATGAAATTTGTGTTATAGTTGTTCAGTTCGGCAACCTGGTGTATGTAACAAAAACAGAATATGAACAGGAGTACGCTCACATACACCAGGTTGCCGAACTGAACAACTATAACACAAATTTCATCAAAAAACTGATCTATAGACACAAAAGAAACAAATACTTAAAGGACATTACTACGTTAAAAAAACTAGAAAACCCAAACACCAGATATGGAAAATTTACATTCCATCCAAAATACTTCAAAAAATTTGAAAAGATATTTAAGAGCTTCAACATAAAATTAGCCCCTCAAAACAAACACAACATCCGCAACTTACTAAACCACCCTCTAAAAAATAGCACACCGAAAACTCAATTATCAGGCATTTACCAAATGAGTTGCCAGGATTGTGACAAGATATACATTGATAAGACCAAAAGGAATCTAGGAACAAGAATGAAAGAACACTTCAGAAATATTAAATTCAAACAAATGGACAAGTCGGCCGTATCACATCACTTTTGGTCTGAGAATCACAACATAAAGCAAGAAATAGAACTGATCAAACAGGCAAAGAAACCTCTGGAACTACAGATTTGGGAAAACATATTTATTACGAAAAAACAGGACCTCTTGATGAATTTTGAAATTCCCGCGGTAGATGACGTCATCAAACTTACCAGGACACTAGATGGCAGCACAACACCAAGCCAGATGCAGACACCGGATGCATCATCAGTCTACCACAGAGCTGACGATAGGGGAGAAGTCCCCAGAAACTAGTCTTCATAAAAAACTTGTAAGTGGAGAAAAGTATATACAAGGTTGACTCACTTGCCTAATTTTAGTAACAATGGCACTCCACTTTCTGAAATACTTCTTTTTATTCTATATAATGGATCTAGTACATTAAGTATAACAAGCATGTCCCTCTTTATGGAAAAGTTAAATGCTATAAAAAGTATTTTTACACCTCCTGTATATAACCATATACAATAATTTATTTAGTAATTTGGAGAGCTCTAAACTCACAAAAGAAAATGAGCTACCTGGACTTACGTGTATCAGCAACTTGCTGCCTAATTGAGCACTATAGCATTCAGAGGCCTCTTCATAAAGGGGGTAAGAAATTCACCACTACAGCAATCCTCATATTTGAACAAAACTCTTCCCTAAAGAGATTCGAACCACAGCAAAAATGTCATGTCCATTTTGAAAATGACTTATATGTTGCAAAAAAAAAGAGTTAGCAAGGAAATCAATATGATTTGCCGTGAATTTTGGAGATGTGCCCTTGTGTTTATCCATGTTTTGAGGTGTAACATTTAAAAGGAATTTATTTAAATTTATTGTAAAAGAAAAAGATTAAAATAATTAGCATGAAATAAGCATTAAATGCATGTATGCACAGGACATTTATAGGCGTCCATACCACTTCTCCTGTATTTAAACACATACGTCATATGATTAATTGAAAACAATTATCTATTTACCGCTGGAGGTGGTCCACTTCCAGGACGTGTAAAGCCAGCCATTGCTGCTAACTCATCCAGATCTTCTTCCAGTTCAGTAGTACAAGGATTACTAATAAAACGTGTCCATTCAACATGATCATCTCCTCCTCCAGCTGCAGGTGCTGCTCCTTCAGAGGGTTGTGCTCCTCCAGCAGGTGGTGCTCCTCCAGCGGGTGGTGCTCCTCCAGAGGGTTGTGCTCCACCCTGCAGAACCAAGTGATCACCATTGAAAAAAGAATTTGAATGTTTTATGTTTATATGTCTTTTGATGCTTACCACCCCTTTTATATCTTTTCTGCCAACTATCCTCACAAAAGCTTGTTTTAGCATGTACTATTTGTTAACTGTGTCAGAAATTTCATCACACATTTGTAATACATCCAAGCAGGATACAATAGCGTAAAACATAGCTGGGCTTTATAAATATTTAGAATAAATAAATAATAAATAAATTTTTTCTGCCTGGTTATCAGCTGCCAAACCACTGATTAAAAAAGGAAATCTCATAATATCTATCTTAATTATATAAAGGAATCTTCTGTGCCAATGGAAATCTGCATAATATCTCAAAAATGGCTTAAATGTTACCAGCTTATTTATTCATTTTTTTAAGTAACTTATCTTGCCAACATGAAATGAAACATGGTGAAACTAGCTGATACACTGTGACACATTATCTTTTGTATACCTTTATTTGCCTCAATATAATTCTATGAAGTATTAACTTTGATCTTCCTACATACTATTTGCATAATAAGTTTCATGAATGCAACAAGTGGTTTTTGAGGGAGAATATTTTGGAAAGAACTTTTCTTTTGAATAGGTCCCTTCAACTTCCAAAGTCATATGTGGGATTTGAATTTAGAAACGATTGTAACCCATTGGGTGTAAGCTTTTATCTTTTACTTTATTAATTTTCATTCAGAAAACACTCACATTCATACTTACAGACTTTGGGGGATGTTGGGAATGATTATAATTAAAAAGAACTCTCACATCTCATTTGGGACCTCTGGAATAAGCAGTCAAAATGCTGACAGCTCAACTATAGAGAGACAAAATTATTTTGTATTCAGAGAAATTAACAGCTGCGTAAATTGATGCAGACCACAATAGTATATTGCATATGCATATAGGCAATATGATTAATATGCAGTGCTTTTTTCTGTAAAAGTGTTTACTGCAACTCTCTCATTGTACAACAAATCTAAAAATCTAAAACCTATCAGACTCTGCTCTCAGAAAATAACAGTACTACACTATAATCAAGCAGATACACAGAAGAGGACTGCATCTTACCACAGCCTGCTTGTTTTACCCTTGCTTTGCTGTGTGCTACATGTAATCCTACAAATTTTAAGGAACAAAAGATGGCAGCACTAAGTGCAGTGTATAAAAGAATTACTTCTGCATCCATGATGACAAATAGCAAACTCTTGCACTCAATATGGGCAGTAATTTTAATTTTAAATTTCAATGGAGTTGGTAAAAGTTTACCCGAATGCGTTCTGGTGCATTCCAGCTAAAAAAAAAGGGCACTCTTATATGATAGTTTACATACCTCGTGGCATTTACACTGATCACTGCATTTAATTGTGCACTGTCCTTTGGGTACCAATTGTCCTGCCTGTGGCCCAGCTCCTCCTCCAGCTGGAGCAGGTGGTCCTCCACCTGAGGGTGGTCCTCCACCTGCGGGTGCTCCTCCACCTGCGGGTGCTCCTCCAGGCTGCGACAAATACAAATACACAGAAACACAGTAAATAAATGTTATCTGAAAAGTAATTTTGTAATTACGTAAAAAATGAAGCTTGTGACAATGAAGCAACAAATACTACAAAAATATGGTTATTTGATAGAGTCAACATGAAAAATTCAATGCCACGGCCAGGATTTGAACCATGGATCTTCTGGTTTCCATACAGTCTCATGAATGTGAGAGCCCCTAGTGGTTTACCAGGGAAATATACGAGTCAAATGGAGAATTAAATGTCATGATGGCAAGTTGGCCATGGTAGCTCAATGGGTAAGAGCGAATGGATGGAAACCAGGAGATTTGTGGTTAAAAATCAGGCCGTGGCATTGAATTTTTCATGTTGACTCCATCAAAAATCTTAGCCTATATAAGGCTAGTGTGAAAAAATGATTAATTTCTATCAATTAACTAAAATATGGTTATTTGTAACAAAAACTTTGTTTATCTTGTGCATTTCTTGTTGATTGAGATTGAAATTTTGTAAATCTTCATTTACGTCTTCAGTCATATACAATCTACCTATATAAGACTGAATATGTAAACGAAGGTTTACGAAATTGCGATCTCAGTCAATAAGAAATTTAAATCATTTTCTTTAAAGATAAGTGAAGTTTTTGTTACAAATAATTATATTTGTGTAGTCATTTTGTCTCTTATCATTTATCTATTTGAAATTTTCAGGAGATAATACTGATATAATAATTATTTGCATTTCACCCAAGCTTTAGATTACATATAGCACAAGTATTAGGATACCATTATAAAGCATAATGTGCAAGTAGACACACAAAAATATGCTAAACATGACTGATAATATATATTTCTTTTGAAACCCAGAGCTCTCTTTACTTAATATTTCAACAGCAAATCACATTTCATACAAATATTGCTGGCACTACCAATATATTTTCATGCCTTGGTTTTCACCCATTTGTTTCGAGTGCAGATCTGCAGGTAGTAATTCCAACATGCAGGAACAAAGCACAAGAAAATAGTTACACTACTAGCAAATCATTATTGGAATTGTACTTATCATGTTTTATAATTAGAAAGAGTAACAAAATAATGTAATTAATTTTAATGTGCACATCTTCATCCCTAACAGGAATAGGCATCATAGATTTCTCATGTGCCATCATCCCAAGATCTTTATGGTATACTGCACATAACTAAAAGTGGTACACCTTCTTCCCCTTAAGTAACATGCTAGGCACTTCGATAATCATGCTTCTCATGAAACACCCAGAAACAAATATCTCCAGGTCATGAGTTAACTAAGCTATTTCTGTAACATCAGTCCAGCACTATGTTGAAAAAACAATTGACGTAGGCAAATGTTTAAGCTTATTTGGAGCAAAAGGTTAGAAACAGTGATGTATTTAACATTTGAAAGTAATGAGTCGGTAATTCAAACACAAACATCACGTTTGTGTTTGAATTACCGACTCATTACTTTCAAATGTTTAAGCCTCAACCATAATTCCCTATCAGTACATCATGCCAATATTTCAGAGGGATTTCTGCCAATTCTGTATACAGATTTACAATTGGTTTAGTTTGAAAAGATTTAGAGCCAAATTCCTCATTTGTGGACTGCAGATGTTCATGCTAAGGAATAAACGATATATCCATTATCTAACTTAGATTGGATCAATGTGCAATACAGTGACAGCAAAAGTGTCAAGTTTGCCCCTTAATGTTGGTCACACGTTATATGAGACCAAGCATCAACTGTTTAATCTATATATATATATAAATGAACTGACATTTGTTAGCATCACAAAAACTCTAGAACGGCTGAACCGATTTGCCTAATTTTGGTTTTAAAAAGGAAGTAAGGTTTAAACTATGAGAAAAAACCTGAAGTGATAATGTGCTGGGTTATTAACTAAATATAAAAGTACACACGCAAACTTTTACGGAACAAATACATCTTCTTTTAATTTCAACAAACAAAAGCATTACAAAATAGAGACATATTCCACTTCTTGCCAAAGTGGACTAAGCTATTTCACTTACCATATTTTATTAAATAATGTTTATGTTTGTTATCAAGACAAATTTTTTGTATAGCATGATTAGATGCAAAATTAATTTCTGAATGTATTATAACACTATAAATATTTAACCACAGACAATAGTGGTCAAATAATGGCGAATCCTTGGATACCTTCTTTATAATTTGTGTTTGTGAATTCATGCATGTGAATTGAATTGACACAAAATTAATTGAATTCCTTTGTGACTTTGTGAAGTTTCCAGAAACTTTTTTACTATGCCAAGGAGAAGATGACCTGACTTAGGACAAATGTGCAACGAGCTAAATCGTGTGAAGACTGCACTGATGAGCAGCAAGATGCAGTTATAGTCATGTTGGTATGTCAGAATTGCATTCTAGAGTGTCTGTTTCTTCTGAAGGAGCTGTTTTCATATAAATCAGTTGACACAGTTATAAACCAGGGTGAGCAGTCAACTATCTCACAGAGTTTTTAAATTCATTAGAATTGCTGGACCCGCACCTCACAATTTAAAATTAAAAGTAGGATCAGTTGTGATCATGCTGCATAACATTAACCATGATTGTGTAATGAAATGAGATTAACTGTGAAAAACCCAATGATTAACGTCATTGAGGCAGCAATCCTCAAGGGAAAGTACAAAGGAGAGGACGTCTTGATTCTGCATATTCCAATGATTCCAACGGATTTACCTTTCGATTTTAAGCATCTATAATTTCCTGTGCATTTGGCCTTTGTGATGACTATAAATAAATCACAAGGGCAGTCGTCAGAAATTTGGAGAATTAACTTGGAGTTTCCCTGTTTCTCTCATGAAAAATTATACGTTGCATATTCGTGCGTCGAAAATCATCTTTATATATTTACGCACCACAAAAAGAACGACAAAAAAAATATAGTTTATCAGAAAGCTTTAATTTGATTAACTTTATTGTAACTTTGTTGTATTTAAACATAACCTCCAACTGCAGATTAAATAACTAATCCGAATTTAATTTATTTATACAGATAAGTTTAGACAACTTTTATTGGTGATCAAAGTTCATTGGGTCAGTTAGTATGAAATAATTTAGCAGCATCAAACCCAATGCCTTCCTTCTTTTCTTAACTATCCTTGCCCACTTATATTTAATTTGTAATACGAATTATCCAAGTTTATTACAATCTTTTGTTTTTATTTACCGCTGCTGGTGGTCCACTCCCAGGACGTGTAAAGCCAGCCATTGCTGCTAACTCATCCAGATCTTCTTCCAGTTCAGCAGTACAAGGATTACTAATAAAACGTGTCCATTCAGAATGTTCATCTCCTCCTGCATGTGCTGCTGGTGCTGCTCCTCCAGAGGGTTGTGCTTCTGGTGCTGCTCCTCCAGAGGGTTGTGCTTCTGGTGCTGCAGCTTCTCCTTCTTTACCCTAAAAAATAAAATGCAGATATTAAAAGCTTAAGAAATATATTAAGAAAGTTACATACTTTAATACTAAAAGAGAAATTTTAATAATGTTGGTAAAATACCCTCTCTATATAAGGTAGAGAATTATTCAAATTGTATAATACATTTTAACATTGATGTTACTATACAAGTTTTAGCAACAAACATCTATTTATGTATCGAGATTTAACTGTATTGGAACACCACAGTGAAGCGAAATAATTATTAATTTTTAGATGAGTCGTATTTATTACACATCTGCTTCACTTCTAAAATATCCATCATTGGTCTCTTCTTTAGAGTTGTTTTTTTAAACGAAGAAACTATTCGTAGTTTATTGACACTTCGTCATTTACATTTTTATATTATTGAGGGACTAGTTTCAGAAGTCATCGCTTCCATCCTCAACCTCTCTCCAACTAGCATCTGTTGTTGTTCTGCCCTCTTTTCTCTGGTGGTGGAATTATGAACTTCTTTGTCAAATTATCTACAGGTGGGATTTCAAAGTTCATTACTCAGTCCTTATTTTTCCATATGAATAAGTTCTCCCATGTTGTCAGTTTATTTTGGTTTATCACTCCTTTTAGTAATTTTGGATTTGGATCAATGTTATGATTTTCGTTCAAAAATTTAAAAAATGAAATTAAAAAATGAATTTCAATAGAGAAAACAAATGATTACATGCTGTTCTTGCAATGAAAACATTGCCATTTTCAGTATCAAAAACAGACCTAACTGTTGTCGCTGGCACGAGTTCCCTGGATAAGGTTTTTTCTGGGGTTTTCCCTTATCCTTCAAGACGAATGTCGGGTAATCCCTAAGCTCCATGGACACTTGACTCCTTTGAGCACCATTTCACCCAATTCATTCACCGTCCAATATTACTTAACGTTGGCACTGTACAGTGCTACCATCTCTGTCACGTATTTATAAAGAGTCCACGTGTATTTAAAAAAAAAAAAAAGAACAGAAATTCCTATCTGGTCCCAGTCCTGTTAAAAAAAAAAAAATAGGTGCTATAACTTGAACGCATCTCATATTTATGTTTCCAATCATTACTATTGACTTATTATTTGTTTGTAGAAGAGTAAGTAGAGAGTTATATGAAAGTACCACAATAGATTTTGTAACCTTATTTTGTTAAAAAGCTGTTTTCATCATCATCCATCACCATTAAGAATAATCAAATGGTAATTTAAACTTGTCAAACTTTCTAGATCAGCAAAATAAACAAGCAATATATTCATATCATAATTGGAATTTTGAAACAGTGAGGTTAATCACATTAACTTAACGTTGGTTATGTTTACACTTAAACGTTACATTGTTTTAATAATGCAATTAAATATAGATGTACATTATTCATGAGTTCTTAAAATTCCTTACCGCATGGCATGCACAGTTAGCATGGCATTTCACTTTGCACTGGCCTACTGGTTTCAAGTCCCCAGATGCAGGTGGAGCTCCAGGTGCAGGTGCAGCTCCAGGTGCAGGTGCAGCTCCTGGTGCAGGTGCCACTCCCCCAGCCTATTAAAAATATATATCATACATTTAATAAATACTCATAGATAAAAACCTATTTTATTTTATATTTACCTACCTATAGTAGATAGAAAGTACTGTATATATTATTCATGTTTTGGAGTTCACGAGTTCAAAGAAGCTTTTTCAGGAAAGGTGTGCATGTATAATTGTGTGTGTGCCTGTGTGTGTGCGTGTGTGTGCGCATGTGTGCGTGCGTGCGTGCATGTGCGTGTGCGTGTGCGTGTGCGTGTGCGTGTGCGTGTGCGTGTGCGTGTGCGTGTGTGTGTGTGTGTGTGTGTGTGTGTGGTTAAGGTTGGGATAAAAATAGAAGAATAATCAAAATAAAAAGGACTTAAAACAATTAAGAATTGATCAGTTATTAGATTTGAATCCCTTGCTGGATATCCAGATACATCTAAATTGCTTATGCCTATTTTACACTGGATAAAATATATATCTTAAATTTTCTGGGAATAGCCTCAGAAGCCTGTTTCATTCTGGGTGTCTTCTGTGTAATTGGTAAACCATAAGAGGTAGTCAAAATCTTACTAGATAAAAAATGCAGACCTCATTAAAGCATACAGTACATTTTACAAATAGCATCTTTTGTTACAATAACATATAATAATTTGCTATAAAATGCACTTATCTTTTTAAGAAATTGGTAAATTCTTCACAAAACTCTAGAGACTAGCTTCACAAATCCTTATTTGCATCTCAGTCTATTTATGGAATAATTTTTAATATTTATTGCAATATTTGTATTGCTTCACTGTTATTGGCTTCTGTTTTTTTACATATTAACATCTTTTGTGTTAAATAGTTGAGAAATTAAAAACAGTTAATGCTACAAGAAGTTTGTATCAAATTCCCTTCTTCAATGAGCTCTATATACTCCATGAAACAAGTTTTATCTACCTCTTATGGTTTACTGGTTAAATAACATTTTTTTTTTTTTTCCAGACAAAATTCAAGATATGAGTTAGACCTTCAGGAGCAACTGCTCCCGAAACTAGTCCCACAAAAATAAAAATATAAGAACGCATGTGAAAAAACCAACTACAAATAGCTTTTTAAATCAAGATATGCATTTTGTTAGCCAACAAATATCTTCAAGATATTTGTTTGAATAAATTTTTTTTTTAGTATTTTTTGAGCAAACACATACTCATGCACACGCACACACACACATATTGCACAGACCTTATTCCTTAATGTACTCTTTTCTTGTACAAGGGTTTAATAAAAACAGTGGCATCACTGCCATGGATATGCAACCAGATGATGATGAGGATTTACTGTTAAGGGTGCTCAACTCCATCAGTGTCCTTTCAAAAACTTTACTATAACTTTCCTTTCACTTTACATTAACTTTACTTTAAATTTGCTTTGGCTTTGCTTTAACTTTGCTCTGGCTTTGCTCTGGCTTTGCTTTGGCTCTGCTCTGTGTCCACTTTGGCTTTGCTTTGGCTTTGCTTTGGCTTTGTTTTGGCTTTGCTCTGGCCCGCTCTGGCTTCTCTTCAGTTTCACTCTAACCTCACTCTAACTTCACTCTAACTTGGCTCTGGCTAGGCTTAGGGTCCATTTCCGGTCCTGCTCTGGCTTCATTCTGGCCTCACACTAACTACATGCTGTAACTTAAGGGGAGACGTATGCAAATATTCTGGGTCTTACATAAATAGCCATAACAGCCAAAGTTTTCAAGTTAGAGAACTGAAACTTAGTATACTCATTCAAGATGATACAGTGAACATGCAAAATTTTTTTTATAATTTTCCATTGTTTATAACTAATGCTACATATTTTTTCTGTAATCAGAGATATTTACAAACTTAAGCCCATTTTTTTCAAAATTCACATATGCTATCTTTCTGAAATTTTGTATGTTATTTTAAAACACACTAAAAATGAATTTGTTGGATTTAGATTTCTTATTGAAGCTGTATAGAATTTTTAAAAAAATGCTAATCATATGCATCCTTTAAAAATTAAAATATTTTCATATATTTTGTATCATCACATTCCATCTGGAGCTTAATCTTAAATTATAGAACCAACAAAATGTTCATGGCGGCATAAGAAAGCTGTGTGCTAAATTGCATCACTGTAGATGAAGTAGTTTGAGAGAAAAATGGGTTGAAGTAGTAGAAAATGCAAGTTACAGGGAAAGGCAATTAAAAATACAATAAGTATTAATCAGTTTGCCTTTTAATTTCAAGTCAGAACTTCCCATATCCATAGTCTGTATCCTCATTCTGGTCTTCTTCAGCCTTTCTTTTTAAATTCCTCTTCTGTCTTGCTTCTTTCTGCATTAATTTCATAGCTCTTTCTGCACCAGCGATGCGAATGTTGTCGATACTCTGCAAAATTGTTTCCATAAACACACCAGGTTGATACCCTAACTGGTGCATAACTTTCTTTCTGCCAACATTCCCATCATTAAACACTATTGCAGCATCAAATGTAGCAATTTTAATCATTATGGAAGACACAAATGTTTTGGGACACCTTTTCCATATCAGACTGTTGAGGCTTTCATTTGGGTTTTTTTGTCTCTTCATGGAGACATTTTTTAGCAAGTCTGGGTGTGCTAAGAATTAGTAGGTGGGCTTTATAGATTCCAAGACAGCTGATGGAAGACTATGGCTATGGTTATATGGCTCATTTCTTTTCACTGGACACCAAGATTCATCACAAAGACCATGTTGTGGGTTTTCGTTAGTAGACAGTTTATGAAAATAGGTGACCCACACTGCAGGTTGCATATTTTTCACATCTCCAATGTTTCTTCTGATAGCAAGCCCATTGTAGTTCTGCAGTACACCTATTTTTTTCTGTGTCAATCTTCCTTTTCCACCACTAGATTTGCAATTTTTGAGCTTTCTTCCCTTCATCTCCTGAGATAGTTTTCTCAGACGAGCACCCATTCTCTTCTGTATATGGCCAATGCATTCAAGTTTTTCAATTTTTACATTGGGGCCATATGGGTAGCTCTCTAGTACACTTTTAAAAGCACTAGAATCACCATCACCTATATATTTTGTATATCTAACCTAATGTTTTTCTTGTGACCTAGAAAATATCATAATGCCCACAAGTTCCATTGCACCACTACTGCCATTCAAGTTTTTTGAACAAGTTTTCTTGTGATTTTCCAGCCATTTTTCTTCATTTTCTTTAACATTACCTGTTTTTCTATTTGTACATACATGACAAAACTTGCTCGTAACTTGCAAATCTAAAACTTCAGCTGTATCTACACTTATTACAGTTGAAACTCCATACAGAGATGTGTGGTCACGTTTCATCCATGTATTGTCACACGATACACATAGATCAGTCCCAATTATTTGTTTTTCTGTACTGTTATGAGCAACAGCTTCTTCAGCAGCCTTAGAATCAGCCTGTCCATATAGATTGGAAAAATCTTGTACAAACAAAGAGTGAAGAAAAAGCTAAGAAAGAAGGGGGCATGGCTACTATGCAGCACTAGGGCATTTAAATTTTTTCAAGGTACATACAGACCATGTACAGTCATAATATTTTGGTGTTTAATAGCTAACACTATATACTATTTTACAAAACAATAATTTTTTTTTAGATTTTTTGAACATTTTCTCGTACGTCCCCCCTTAACTCTGACTTGACTCTGGCTTTGCTCTGGCTTCACTCTAGCTAGGCTCCAGCCCCCACTTTTTGTTGTTGTTGTAATTTTCATCCTCCAGCCTTAAGTCATATCGGACGATGAATGGAATGGATGAAATGATTCTCAAATGAGTCCGGGGTCCATGGAGCTTACAGTTACCCGACATTCGTCTTACAGGATAAGGGAAAACTCCGGAAAAAACCTTATCCAGATAACTCACCCTGACCGAGATTCGAACTCGGGACCTCTTGAACGTGAGGTAGACATGCTACCATCTACACTACCAAGGCGGGCGGCCCCCACTCTGGTCCCGCTCTGGCTTCAATCTGGTCTCACTCTAATCTCATTCTCCAGCCTAACTCTGGCTTGGCTCTGGCTTCACTCTGGCTAGGCTCTGGTCACCACTCTGGTCCTGCTCTGGCTTTGCTCCTGCTTCACTCTAACCTCATTCTAACTTCACTCTAAATTCACTCTAACTTAGCTCTGGCTTGGCTCTGGCTAGGTTTTGGCCCTGCTCCGGTCCCACTCTGGCTTCACTCTGACCTCACACTAACTACATGCTGTAACTTATCTCTGGCTTGGCTCTGGCTAGGCTCTGGCCACCCCTCTGTCCCACTCTGGCTTGGCTCTGGCTCTGGCGTGACTTCACTTTAACCTTGCTCTAACTTCACTCTGAATTCACTCTAACTTGGCTCTGGCTTGGTTCTGGCTAGGCTCTGGCCTACCTTCGGTCCCACTCTGGCTTCGCTCTGGCCTCACACTAACTTCATTCCGTAACTATATTTGGCTTGGCTCTGGCTTCGCTCTGGCTAGGTTCCGGCCTCACTCCGGTCCCGCTCTAGCTTCGCTCTGGCCTCACACTAACTTCTTTCTGTAACTTAACTTTGGCTTGGCTCTGGCTTGGCTCTGGCTAGGTTCCGGCACCGCTCCGGTCCCACTCTAGCTTCGCTCTGGCTAGGTTCCGGCACCGCTCCGGTCCCACTCTGGCTTTGCTCTGGCTAGGCTCTGGCCACCACCTCGGTCCCGCTCTGGCTTGGCTCTGGCTCCACTCTTTCTAACCTCACTCTAACTTCACTCTGAATTCACTCTAACCTGTCTCTGGCTTGGCTCTGGCTAAGCTTCGGCCCCAGTCCGGTCCCGCTCTGCTCCACTTTGGCTTTGCTTTGGCTTTGCTTTAGCTTTGCTCTGGCTTTGCTGTGTCTTTACTTTGGCTTTGATCTAGCTTTGCGCTGGATTTCCTCTGGCTTTGCTCAGGCTTCGCTCTGGCTTTGCTTTGGTTTTGTTCTAGCTCCACTCTGGCCTCGCTCTGGCTTCACTTTGACTTTAATTTGACTTTAATTTAATTTACTTTACTTTATTTAGATAAGGGTCAAACACGGACGGTCATCAGAAACATTCAAACAGAACAGGGGCTGCTATAGGCATACACATTGCTGGCAATGATATTGTAGACAATTCTGGGAACTACATCGAAAGACTGTAGATGTTTCAAATGTGTATTACTTGTACACTAGTAATAAATGGTTGCTTCTATTTTTGTCACGACCTATGCATTTTAGGGGAAGTTACGTATTTCTGGTGAATTCAGAATACTGACATTTTGAGTGGAGTATATCATGTCTTCTAATTATTATAAACAAGTAGGAGAGAAAGTAAAACTTAGCATGCATGGTATGAAAGAAAGAGCTTCATGAATTGGCCTTATTTTACAACAAAACATATAATCACAAATTTCTACTTACAGCAGCAGTAGGTGGTCCACTACCAGGACGTGTAAATCCTGCCATCTGAGCTAACTCATCCAGATCTTCATCTAGTTCAGCAGTGCAGGGATTACTAATATGACGTGTCCATTCAGAATGTTCATCTCCTCCTGGTGCTCCTGGTGGGGGTCCTCCTGGGGCTCCTGGGGCTCCTGGTGCTCCTGGTGCTGATGGACGTCCTCCTGGTGCTCCTGGTGGTGGCCCTCCTGGCTTACCCTGAAGAAGAATAGCATAGTACATAAGAAGATTAATAAAAAACAGAAAAGTTTGTTTCCTTGTTACTTCACAAAGGAGCAAAACTACTCTTAAGGACTGTGCTGCATATTATTTCATGATTGCTGTAAACGTCATTAGAAGCAGGTTATTTATTTGGTGGTGTAACAAAACTGGAGTTGTTTTGCCAGGCTCTGTGGGTGGTTTGGTTACCAAGGACATGTGACCATCATCGGAACAAAATGCACCAAGTCCACCGGCACACAAAATGCTTTCTGATGTGCATTTTCCCTATCTCAATAACACTGAAATATGCAATCCATCTTTTTCAACTAGCCCTCCTCCCTATTGTAAAATGATTTTGAAATACACCATTTGGTTCCTAAAATGCTTATTCATCTGAGATGTGTAGAACAAAATATATAATTTTATACAAACAATTGCTTACATGACACTATATACAAACATAAATGTCTAAATGAGGATTAAAAGTTAGCCTATTCCGTGATATTTCCTTGAGCTAGTAGAAAGAAATCAGATTGCACACTTATACTATTATGATAGACATTAACTTTTTAAACTACTTAAAATATTAAACAGACTAGCTGGAACTAAATGGGGAGTTCTATAAAAACATTAAATATGGCCAAAATATAAAATCTACCTTAAAAAACTGTAATAATGTATAAATAACAGCATCTGAGTCTTATAAAAAACGAGCTAGAAAAAACCCAGAACCAGTCTTTATGTGCAGTTAAAACCACTACAATAGAAATACTTTGTGCTGCAATGATTAATATGTCAATAAACCTAGAACTTCAAGAAAAACTTTAACCAAATAGAAAACTTTGAAATAGCATATAATTTAGATCCTCGTGAAATCTTCAAGAACATAATGTCACCCAATTATCGGAAGACACGACCAACTGACAGCTGAGTGGGGGACAGGAGGCATTCAGACCACGCCTACCCATTTATCCTGTAGCGTTCACTGAGGGGGATGGTTGGGAAAACATCACTAGGGACTGTACCGTCTCTATCCCCTCCCCCTGATGTCTGGAATAGTCGCGACGATGTTCCGAGCCGCAAAGCTTCCAGAAACAGCGATCTTCCTATATAAGACCTGCAGTGGGCGAGCAGCCGTGAAGAGCGTCGAACTGGAAGACTGTGTACGTGTATCAGAGGAGTTGTACGTAATTGTGAGTGCGGAGTGGACCTTTGACAGACAAACTGGTGGATTGTAATTGTGGGCACTGCGTAATTCTATGTAATCGGCAAGTGTTCCAACTGTAAATCGGTGGAAATAAAGAACATTTTGAGTTTGTGCAATTGAACTTTTAATTTCAGAAACCCACAAAGTCACAACTGGTGTCAGGAAGCGGGATATTACCACCATGGACACGGCGTTGGAAAAGATTCTTGAGAAGACTATGGAAATGAAAGCCGAACTGACCTCGGAAATGAAAGTGGCAAATAATATCCTGGCCGCGGAACTAACAGCGAAGACGGAGACTGCGAAAAACAACCTGGCCGCGGAACTGAAGAAAATGAAGGAAATGAAGACGGCAAATAACAACCTGGCCGCGGAACTGAAGGAAATGAAAACTGAATTGACCACGGAAATTAAAGCGGCAAAAGAGGTCCTCGCCGCAAAATTTGAAGAGCAGTTGGCCGACGTGAAGGACGTCACGGAGCTTGGTGAGCGCATCGAAGACCTGGCGAACTGCGTTAATGAGCTGGAAGAAAAGGCCGACAGCAGCGCCAAGTCCCTGAACGCCATGGTGGAGGACGTCGTCGGCAGGAGGTTGAAGGATTTGAAAGCCGACGCGCCGGAAGGCGACACAACATCGGCGCGCGTCAAACTTCCGAAATATGACGGCGCGTCAACGTTCGAGGTCTTCCGCCGCCAGTTCAACACTGTGGCCAGGCATAACAAGTGGTCACCGGAGGAAGAGGCCGCACAGCTAATAGCCAGCCTCCAGGGACGGGCCGCAGAAGTCCTAAACGCGGTCCAGACAGCGGCGGCTCCCAAGGATATCTGGGAACCCTGGAGAACCGATTCGGGAACCACCGCCTAGCAGCAGCCTACCGCTGTCAGCTGGATACAAAGTCGCAACAGCCAGGGGAGACGCTGCAGGAGTTCGCCCTGGCGATTGAGCAGCTGGCTAGCACGGCCTTGGTTGACCTTCCGCCGGAGTTCGTATCCCGGGAAGCCACCTACGCCTTTGTCGACGGGGCACGAGACACCGAGATACGTCAGCGCCTAATGCTCGGCGACTACACAACCATCCACGAGGCGCTGGCGGCAGCATTGAGGATGGAGGCGGACAAGGTGACGGCTACCCCGACGTCGAGAACGAGGAGTGTCCGCTACACCGGAGACAGAAGACCAGCCGACGGACGCCGGCGAAGGCCTACTGGCCTGTGTTGGGGATGTGGACAGCCGGGACACCTGGAGAGAGAGTGCCCACACCAGGGAGAGCAGCCGGGAAACGAGTAAGGGCCGTCGTGGCGAGGGGCACGTCGGCGCCATCACCACCATCCCCTCGAGTGACACTGCGCGCCGTCAGCCGGCGGATGGATGACAGTCTCATCGCGGATGGTTGGATGAGAGGGAAGCCGTGCCGCGTGCTGATGGACACCGGGGCGGCCGTGACCATCATCAAACCCGAAATAGCCAAGGGTTTGCCATCCAGGAAGCTGAGCCGATCATACCAGCTGATGACGGCATCGGGCAACACCTTGCCTGTGGAGAAGGAGGTCCTGCTGAAGCTGACCTTGGGACGGAGTGCCGTGCGTCTGTGGGTGATCGTCGCGAAGGTGGCTGAGGTGATACTGGTTCTTGATGCCCTCAGGAGCCACGAGGCGACGGTCGACGTCGGCAGGAAGGTCCTGCGGCTTAACGGAGAAGAGGTCATACTCCGGCAACCCGAAGAGCGCCTCGGAATCTGCAGAGTCCTCTTGAACGAAGACGTGGTTGTCCCCGCGAGGAGCAAGGTGATGGTGACGACGCGACTGGAAGGCCAGCAAACCAGGAACATGATGCTGGACCAGAAGACGCCTACACATGGGCTATGTGTAGCCAGGGCATGTTGCCGTGCCGAGAGGAGGTGCCAGTGAGACTGCTAAATCCAACGGACACCGATCACGACGTGCAGGCCGGGACGGATTTGGGAACGTCCCAGCCCGTGGTAAGCGTAACAGCAATCGACAAGACACAGGAGCCGATGCCGACGCAACACCTGGGGCCCCGGCTAGAAGGCCTACTGGAGAGGGCGGCCGGCCACCTGACCGTAGAGCAGCTGGAGAAAGTTCGACAACTGCTGAGACGATACCAGCGCGTCTTCAGCCAAGGTAGCAGTGACTACGGCCGCACGGACAAAGTGCTTCACCGCATCGACACCGGGAACGCCCGGCCTATTCAGCAACCACTTAGACGCGTTCCGCTAGCGAAGCAAGGGGCGGTTCGAGTCATGCTGGAGGACATGAGATCCAGTGGAGTGATTGAAGAGTCTGACAGCCTTTGGTGTTCCCCTGTAGTTTTGGTGACAAAGAAGAACGGCGAGCTACGCTTCTGCGTAGACTACAGGAAGTTGAACGCTGTCACCCGGAAGGACTGTTTCCCCTTACCCCGGATTGACGGTACCCTGGATACTATAGCTGGTGTACAGTGGTTCTCGACCCTGGATCTTAAGTCGGGCTACTGGCAGGTAGCTCTAGATCCGAGAGACAAGGAGAAGACCGCATTCTCGACCGGCCAAGGGCTCTGACAGTTTACAGTTTATGCCCTTTGGCCTCTCCAACGCACCAGCTACCTTCCAACGACTCATGGAGTCAGTGATGAGAGGACTGACGACGCCTGCCTACTATACCTGGACGACATCATCATCGTCGGGAAGACTTTTGAAGACCGTCTCGAGAATCTGAGTAAGGTGCTACAGAGATTGCAGGCGACCAACTTGAAGCTGAACGCGAAGAAGTGCCAGCTCTTCCCAAGGAAGTCAACTACTTGGGCCACATAGTCTCAGCAACCGGAGTGGCCAAAGACCCGGAGAAGACACAGGCTGTGAGAGATTGGCCTCGCCCAAAGGATAAGAAAGAGTTGCGCAGTTTCCTGGGTCTGTGCAGTTATTACAGACACTTCATAAAGGGGTTCTCCAACATCACCAAACCCCTCACCCACCTGACAGAGGAACACCGACCTTATGTGTGGACGGAGGACGCCGAAGACGCTTTCCAGCACCTGAAGACCCTGTGCAGTGCTCCAATTTTGGGTTTTCCACAACCAGGTGGCGCCTTTATTGTAGACACCGACGCCAGCGACCACTGTATTGGAGGTTCCTATCTCAAGTCCAGGACGGCCACAAGCGGGTGATAGCCTACTACAGCAAGACGCTATCCAAGGCAGAGAAGAACTACTGCGTTACCAGGCGAGAAATATTGGCGGTAGTAAAGACCTTGGAGCACTTCCACAAGTACTTGTACGGTCAGCCATTCTGAGGACTGACCATTCCGTCCTAACCTGGCTATTGAGCTTTAAGAACCTGAAAGGCCAGACAGCACGTTGGGTCCAGAGGCTGCAGGAGTACGACTTCACCTCGGAACATCGCAGAGGGAAGAGCCACGGTAACGCGGACGCTATGTCCCCAAGACCCTGTCCAGAAGAGTGTGGCCAGTGCACAAGAGTGGAAGAGAAGGAGCGTGCCGCGGCAGTCCGAGTAGTCACGGCAGTGCCTGCGGACGGCTGGGATAACGCAGGTCTGAGGAGGGAGCAACTGGCGGACGCAGACTTGGGGCCACTCTAGAGGGAAGTGGAGGCAGGGACAAGACCGACCTGGGAGGACATCGCACCGAGGAGCACAACATACAAGTCGTACTGGGCCCAATGGGACTCGTTCAAGATCAGACAGGGCGTGCTGTTCCGCGTATGGAAATCACCCGATGGTAAGACTCAGAGAGAACAGTTGGTACTTCCCCGGAGTAAGGTCCCAGAAGTCTTAGAGGAAATGCACGCCGGTACTGCAGGAGGACACCTGGGAGCGAACCGAACGATTGACAAACTACGTCAGCGCTATTACTGGCTGAGGCTCCGAGCAGACGCTGAGAGATGGTGCCGACAGTGTCACGTGTGCGCAGCGAGTTGCGGCCCCCAGACTAGGACCCGGGGTCGCATGCAGCAGTACAACGTCGGAGCGCCATTCGAAAGGATCGCTGTTGACATAGCTGGACCGTTCCCAGTTTCCGACCGAGGCAACAAGTACCTAATGGTGGTCGTGGACTACTTCACCAAGTGGCCGGAGGTGTATGCCATCCCGAACCAAGAGGCAAGGACAATCACAGACTGCCTCGTGGAGCAAGTGTTCTGACAATTTGGGGTGCCATTAGAGCTGCACAGTGACCAGGGTACCAATTTTGAATCCAACCTAATGAAGGAGGCACTACAAAGACTTGGGGTGAACAAGACGCGCACGGCGCCTCTACATCCCCTGTCGGACATCAAGACCTTAGAGGAACAACTGAGGAAGGTCGTGGCCAGCCATCAGCGAGACTGGGACGTCAAGGTGCCACTGTTCATGCTGGCCTACCGCTCGTCAACACACGACACCACGGGGATGACGCCAGCCAGCTTAATGTTCGGCTGAGAGTTAACGCCTCCCTTGTAACTTGGCTTTTGGAAGCCCTCCGGAAGCGAAACAGCCAGCGACCGAGTATGTGGAGAACCTGGTGGACCACCTCCACGACATGCACGAGATGGCTCGCCAGAACATCCAGAAGGCGAGCGAGCTAATGAAGACCCGATACGACAGGCAAGCCAACATCCAAGGGTTCCAGCAAGGTGACCTGGTCTGGTTGTACCGCCCTACCAGGACCAAGGGACGCTGCCCGAAGCTTCAGCAGCCATGGCAAGGACCGTACCGGGTGGTGAAGAGGATTAACGACGTGGTCTACCGCATCCAGAAGGTGCACCGAGGAAAGATGGTGGTACAACTGGATAGCCTGACCCGCTACGATGGTGCTGTTTGGGACGACCAGCTTTAAGGAGGCAGCAGTATCACCCAATTATCAGAAGGCACGACCAACTGACAGCTGAGTGGGGGACAGGAGGCATTCAGACCACGCCTACCCATTTATCTTGTAGCGTTCACTGAGGGGGATGGTTGGAAAAACATCACTAGGGATTGTACCGTCTCTTTCCCCTCCCCCTGACGTCTGGAACAGTCGCGACGATGTTCCTAGCCGCGAAGCTTCCAGAAACAGCGATCTTCCTATATAAGGCCTGCAGTGGGCGAGTCAGTGGAGTTCCTGGCGAGCAGGCGTGAAGAGCGCCGGACTGGAAGACTGTGTACGTGTATCAGAGAAGTTGTACGTAATTGTTAGTGCGTAGTGGACCTGTGGCAGACGAACTGGTGGATTGTAATTGTGGGCACTGCGTAATTCTATGTAATCGGCAAGTGTTCCAACTGTAAATTGGTGGAAATAAAGAACATTTTGAGTTTATGCAATTGGACTTTTAATTTCACGAACCCACAAAGTCACAATAAGTTGAAATACTGCTAAAATGATAGCATTAGAAACACTGCAAATTAAATACCCTGAAGAGAAATGGATATGTTCATATATTGATCATTCATTTTTGAAGATGATGGTGGACTTAGGGCAGGTAGCAAACACCAGTTTTCTTCTTTTAAAAAATATTGTAAATTTTTATACAATCTACACTATCCTGAAATATCTTTGACTGGCTACAAACATTCAAAACTTTGTTATAGAGCACAATCAAAGCAATAGCATTCACTTAGGATCCAAAAAGAAAAAGGTAAGAGAAATTAACTGTTTGGTTAAAAGATACAACATTTAAAAAGTAACAATCCTCCAGTGGATTCCTGTACATTGGGAATTAAAAAACAATAGGAAAGCACAATCTTAGCAAAAAAGGGAACCAATATTAAATATAAAAATGGAACCAAAAGTAACATTGAAATCAGTTAAACTTATTAAGCAAAAATCAATGATTATCATTCTAAATTAACTACAAATATGTTAGATTCAGAAGGAGAAAATTTTGTAAAAAGCCTGAAACTAATATGTGAACTACTTTAAAAAATAAGCCATCATTATATTCAGGCTTACCACTGGACTTGACTGTAACAACAAACACCTCCAAAAATTTGAGACTCCAACCACCTCCAAATTGTTATATCAGGTGTCCCACATAAAACCAGTAGCCTCAGTCTCACTGAGCCTAATCCATTTTGTTCATATTTGGCACCTATTTTCTTATAAATAATGTTGGCTACACTGCGTGACCCATTGTTGCAGTTATATACTTTAGTTTTATGGCAATTGTCATTAGTAATGGGGAATCTGATACAGAAATGCTGCAGTTCTCAATTGAAAAACGAATTGATTTAATGGAATTCTACATAAGAACACCCTCCATTAACCGCTTCGCCGATGGCTATTAAAACCCTGCATGGCCGGGAATGGATACCCAATAAACAGAACAAGACATTTAAATTGTTAAATGCTGCAAAAGTGCTTCATAAATAAATATTTGAGCTTGATTTATGAGTCACTATGTTTACACTCTAACTTCACTTACTTGTTGTTGTATAATTGAAACGTTTTCAAGATCATTCGATCTCATCCTCAGCTGTTTGGTGATTCAAATAAAATTCTTCAGTCGCCAAGTTGCTTCTTTGGTTTGTGATACCAAACCAAAGAAGCAACTTGGCTACTGAAGAATTTTATTCAGTCACCAAACAGCTGAGGATGAGATCGAATGATCTTGAAAACGTTTCAATTATACAACAACAAGTGAAGTTAGAGTGTAAACATAGTGACTCATAAATCAAACTCAAATATGAAGAATACTTCACTGTTAATAATGCTTCTGCTTTTAATATTTATGACGTTTGGTATCACAAACCAAAGAAGCAACTTGGCGACTGAAGAATTTTATTCAGTCACCAAACAGCTGAGGATGAGATCGAATGATCTTGAAAACGTTTTAATTATACAACAACAAGTAAGTGAAGTTAGAGTGTAAACATAGTGACTCATAAATCAAACTCAAATATGAAGAATATTTCACTGTTAATAATGCTTCTGCTTTTAATATTCATAAATAAATATTCGTATCTTCCGTATTTATTAAGTTATTTTAGCGAAACAAAAACTGGTTTAAAGCCCATTAAAGGCAGTATACATCTACGGTATCAGTAAGATAGAGACTATATTAATAAATCGTTGAAATTTCATTAATTTGTATCACTGTAGAGAAAGCCATTCTTTGCGTCGAACGCAGCTAATGCTGAGTATTTTTGTTTTACAAACAATATGTGTATATCAGCTGCGGAAGCGAAGTGTTCAAGGTTTATAGGTTTCAGTTTATGCTACGCAATAGTAATTGTATATGTTGTGTTACACACGCTGGAAAGAAAACTCTATCAGCATCTCGCTAATTGCACAACCGAAGTTCATGGTAGCTGACGTAACTGTTTTCTTCGCTCAGTTCATATAGTAATTTTGACTGTCAGAGTTCCGAGCGATTTCTTTACCTAAAAAGATTTTAAATAGTTTCCTCAGTGCTAATCATGGCTTCAACTAGTAATGTAGCAAATAAATTAGCTAGTGTAGGAAGAGTGCGGGATTCTGATATTACATCAGAAAATGTGGAAGACTTTTTGCTGTTAGACAGTGATTTGGACATTGGTGGCGAGTTTTCAGATTTTGAGGGGGTGTTGAGGATATAGGTAGCAGTGAGGAGGAAAATGACTCATTTCCGACAGGTGTTTGTGAAGAATCAACATTATGGAGGTGTCAAAATAACTAACACAAATAGACATACCTTCACAAGCACAACCTCTGGCATACAACCGCATACTCAGCTAACTTCTGACAGCCAACCAATTGACATTTTCACAAAACTTTTTACTACTGACTTACTGTCTCTCATTGTTTTGGAAACAAATGTATATGCAAGTAGGGTGAAGGAAGACCTGATTTCTAAAGGCAATTTAAGACTTAAGAGTAGAATTCAGAAGTGGACAGAAGTAACAATGAGTGAGATTTACAGACTACTTGGTCTAATTATGCTCATGGGTGCTATTCGTAAGCCTATGCTAGACATGTAATGGTCTACAGATGACATGCTAGCTACCCCATTTTTTGGGAAATGCATGTCAAATAAAAGGTTTACTTCCATTTTGCACTTCCTTCATTTCACCTGCACAGAATATACAAAATCAGACCAGTTTTTAATTACATTATTTCAAAATTCAAAGAAAATTATGTGCCTAGTGAAGAAAGCCTTATGCTTTGGAAGGGCCGCTTAGGTTGGAAACAATACATCAAAACAAAGAGGGCCAGATTTGGCATAAAGAGTTTTGATGTATGTAAAAGTAAAACAGGATATCTTTACAATAGCTGCATATACTGGCCAAGGGACTGATAACACCGGAGAAAAATATTTGGGGTTATCTGGTTCCTTAGTAATGCACCTGATGGAATCTGTACTTGATCAGGGTAGGACTGTATATTTAGATAATTGGTACAGTTCCCCTAAATTATTCATGGCCTTACACAAAAGAAAAGCAAATGCAATTGGAACAGTACGCTCAAATCGTATTGGTTTGCCAAAAGATGTGAATACGAAGGCTCTAAGAAGAGGAGAAATGCAGGTGCATCAGCTCCCATCCTTGACCTATGTTGCTTGGCAAGACAGGAGGGTTGTTACAGCATTATCCAATTGCAGCTCTAAGATTTTACATGTTCGTAACAAAATGTCAATTTTCAAGCCCGATATTATCCAGGAATACAATATGCATATGGGTGGAGTGGATCTAGTAGATCAGGTATTACATGCATATCTCTCTTTGTGAAAAACAGTCTAATGGTATAAAAAAGTATTTTTACACCAGCTGGATATAATCATATGTAATTGTTTAGTAATTTGGAGAGCTCTAAACCCATGGAAGACAATGACGTACCTGGACTTTCGCATATCAATAGCTCGCAGCCTAATTGAGCACTATAAAATTCAGAGACCTCTCCATACCACCACCACCCCAGCACCCCTCAGACTTGAAGGAAAACATTTTCCTAAAAGGGTACCACCCACAGCAAAAATGTTGCATCCCTTTAGAAAATGTCTGGTGTGCCGCAAGAAAGGTGTCCGAAAGCAAACTAGTATGATTTGCCGTGAATGTGGAGATGTGCCCTTGTGTGTTTATCCCTATTTTGAGGTGTACCATTCAAGAAGAAACTTTTAAAGGTAAACTTTTACTTCTTATATAATTTATTGAAATTTACTGTAAAACAAAGTTTAAAAGAATTATCATTAAATAAGCATTAAATGCATGTATGCACAGGACGTCTATATACGTCCATATCGGTTTGGGGCCTTTTAACTTAGACGTCATATGACGTTCATATCGGAGAAAGAGTTAAGGAGTCTAAAGACATGTTTGGGGATAAATATCCTCATGAAAGATACCCACAACCAGCACAATTCAAGATTTGTACAAGAAATGGAGGGCTTAAAGTTACATTGTAAATATGAAGAACAAGCGTCCGATAGTGAGAACACTGCCAGTAGTCGACAAACATAACGAGAAGCCACAATAAATTGATAAGGAGATTGTCTCAGCAAGTTTGAGTATCTTGTACAACTTGCCACCGTGTACTAATCAAGGTCTCAATTTCTGACCATTTCATGTCAGTGTAGTGCATAAATTACAAGAAAAAGACTCAGAGAAATGAGTTACTTATTGCAACTGGCTCTTATCTTCAATTGTCAATAGTTTCTTGGACCAAGGAAGAAGAAATGAATATGAAACATCTATTAATTTGCAAATAACTTATATCATTCAATATATTATAATTAGTGATTAAACTTCATTTATCTTTGATATTAATATATATCAATATATATCAAAGATAAGTGAATCTAAGTCATCACCATAATCTATTATGTGTTTAAAATGGGAAGGTGTTTGTCCTTGAGCGCTACTAGGTGAGCAACCAATCAGATTCCTGCAGTGTTGTCGTATTGCATTCCTGCTAAGTGATGTGTGACGAGCGCCAACCTAATCAATCTGTATAAAATACTATTCGCGCTAAGACAAAAATTAATATTTTGCCGAAACTGATCCATGTGGAAGGTAGAAAGTAATGTATCTAACATAACCATGAAAACCCCATATTTTTAGCTCAAATAGTTTTTCTAATACAAATAAAGAAACCACTATTACCTGTATTATAACAATAAATCATGACGTAAGCACTGTATGAATATCATTATTGGTTGGCATGTATGCATGTACGTATATTTGTAATTACTCAGAACTGAAACGTATATGTTTGACATGACATGATAAAAGGATTACTTTAAATAATCCAATTCGAGTGAGAGGAAACAATAAATTTCCTGCTGCCCTGGCAGAATGTGTCTGGTCAAATTATATCTTGGTTTATGTATGGTTCATAATCTCTATTTACTCTAAGGAGTTCAGAATGGTTGATGTGTGTGTGTATGTACATACATATACTTTTAATTACTCAGAATTGAAATTTAAACTACTGACATGACGGATAAAAGAATTACTGTGAATAAGTCAAGGTGTTAAATTCGAGAAAGAGCAAACACTTCATTTCCTGTTAGCCTGTGGAATGCTTATGCTTATGAATGAATGCTGGATAAGAAGTGTTTATTTACTCTGGAGAGTTCAGATCAATATCATTCAGTTGTTCCTTACACAACAGTAGAGTAAGAGTTAAATAGCGCAATGGCTTCTTGTGGTGAATTTAGTGGCGAGTCAAAAAGGCAGGTATTGCGAAGTCAGGCTCGAAGTATTATTTTTAAGGTGTACACATTCTTCAAAAATTTTTTGGAAACAGAAACTAAAAATTGGTTATTGCAAAGAGTACTTCCGTTTAAAAACATGGAAAAAGTGTATCAGCTGGATCAACTTGCAACTGGAACGGGACATGAGGTAATATGCCTCCCACCTTACCACTGCCAATATAATCCAATAGAGTTGGTTTGGGCTCAAATAAAAAAAGGGATTGCAAACAGAAATAATACTTTTAAACTGATGGACATTAAACGACTTAAAGTATAAACTTGGAAGAAGCGTAGTATTGTATTAAACGACTTGTTCATGAATAAATTGACAAGGTAACACAACAGGACTGGGAGAATTGCATGAGGCATGCAGATTTTAAGAAAGAAATAGCACATGATGAGATTGTGGAACCTATAATCATAAATTTGCAAGGCTCAGACTATGAAGACAGTGACAATGATGAATTGTCTCTTAACGGAAATGACATTGACAACGATACGGATGAGCCACTGGCAATTCCATTGGATTAGAAAAACAGGTAATTCATAAATTATAATTATAGTTATAGTATTTTAAAATATACATAATTTGCGAAAATGCTTTTTCCAATTTTGATTTTGGCAACTGCATTATTGTAAAAGATTGCAAAATATAATTTGCTTACCCTTATGTCTGTGCCAAGTAGACCTGTACGTTGTATGAATGTGCGAGAGAGAGGGAAATATAAAAGGAGTGGGGTAACAAGCTGGCAACGCTGAGTGTGATACAGCATCTGATTATCTGAACTCCAGAACTCTTCCCATTTAAAACACATAATAGTGAATTATATTTGTTTCACTATCAATAGGTTTTATTAATCTATAACAATCAGACTTTACCTCCAAATATTGGGAATGAAGAAGAAAAATGATTGTTTCATTACATGTATGTACCCATGCACATCTTGAACAGTATAAAAATTAATAACTAAGAACAGTGCACTAAAGCAGATAAAGAGAATAGACAGCATACCTGATCAGTTTTTGCACCTGGACAATCTGCTTTGCATTGTAAGTATACCAAAACAGCACTCTCCGCCTAAAAATTAAAAAAGAAAACAAATTCAGATTAGCTATAGCCTGCAGATTCAAATAAGCAAAACACATTATTAAGGAAATACAAACAGAAACTTAAGAATACACAATCAGAGGGTATATTAATTGTTAATATAGTGTTACTTCTGGTCTTCCTTCTACTTGATATTCTAATGACTAGCATGATGAGTAAAGTGACTAAATAAGTAAATTTCCTACTTCTTGTTTTTCTTGCTTTCACACCTCTCATGCATCCTGAATTTGTTTCTTTACTTTCATTATCCTTATCTACTTTTCTTTACACTTTCATAGCCACTTCCCCATGGCCTTACATATCTTCTTTTCCTTTGTTATTGCTACCTTTATGGCCACATTTTCTTAACTATGCTGTCTCATTTTGAGTCCCAAATTTATTTTCTCCATCATCTTAACTATTTGCATTCTACTTGTACCAATAAGTGGACTATATTTTTCTGTTCCCTACATGTGACACATATTTCTGATTCTCTACCTTTAAAACCCTTTAGTAATTATACTCCTGTTATCATCCATTTAATTCTTCTCTTTTCTGACAATCAACAGAACCTTCTCTCTCCCACTCTCTTTTTGGTTTTATTTAACTTTAAGGATCTTTTATTTTTAAACTTCACTTGATTTTTTTTTTTTCTTTTTATATCTTCTACCCTGACTAGCACAAATTTCTAATAAGCCCACATCTTTCCTTTATAACTACCAGTAGCCTGCTTTGTAGTGTAGATGACAGTTTGCCTGTCTCACATTCAAGAGCTCCCAAGTTCCAATCTCAATCAGGGTGCGTTAGGGTGATAAGGTTTTCTCCAGAGTATTCCCTTATCCTCAAAGCTGAACGTTGGGTAACTATAAACTCTATAGATCCTCTGCTCATTTGAGCATCATTTCACCCATTTAATTCATCGTCCAATATGACTTAACATTGGAAGATGTAAATTGCACACATACACACAAATACCAGTGATAAATTAACTGAAGATGCAAATGAGTGATTTGTAAAAGTATACTCGGCGCCAATCAAGAAGGTGATTGACAGTTGGTAACCACATGGTAAGTGCTTTAAATGTACAGATGAAGATGGATATGTCACAGCTGTTGTAGGAGCAATAAAAAGAAAGACCAATTGGAGCATAACAATGGTACAAAGGAAGATATTTGCAACATTCTATTTATACAGTTATTTGAGTTTGTGTGTTTGAGAGTGTGTTGTGAGCATTTGCAATTTTATCTACTAACACTCTTGATGAATATATAACTATGTAAATAATTATGTCATCAATAGCATTGCTGCAGAACATGGTCACGAAATAGGCTTCTCCCTTATCATTGCAGTTATAGCCTGATTGAATTAGTTTGAGCCAAAGTAAAAAGTTAAACAACAAAGATTTCATGTGTTGTTAATAAAGCTGATAGGAGAGGCATTAACAGAAGCGAAAGCTGAAAACAGGAAAAAACATTTAATCATAAAAAGGGTTTGAAATGGAAAAATGAAGTTTTGGAAGAAAGGATGTAGCTCTCTGCAAGGAAACTTCGACCGCACCACTAAGGATGTCTACCGCAGTTGTGGACGAAACATTTGGACGTTCTTACGCCAACAGAACACGGTAAAACAGCCTGGAAATAATTGTATTATGGAAAAAGAAGTATTAATATCTATTTTCTTAGAAGAAAGAAGTATTAACATCAACTTCTTAAGATAAGTGGATTGTTTATTAACAAATATTTTTATTTGTGTAAGGATATAACAGTTTGTCATTTCCATAGGGAACTCCAGCACCTCTTCGGATGATGACGTTGTTTATCAAGCGAGCAGCAGCAACAACCATAATGTAAGCATTTCACATATCAGCAGCATTTTTCCATTAGAATAAGCATCAATATTTTACAGAAATGTCTCTTTTGTTAGTGCATATGTTTACACTGATATTTAACACTTGCTTATTCTATCCTTTGCATGTACAGAGCGGGATGGCTTAGGCAGTTTCGTCTTGTGGTCCACATTTGGGAGGTCTGGGTTCGGTTCCTGTGGCCAGCCTACCTAACTCTTGGTTTTTTCCAGGGGTTTTCCAGGGTTGCCAGGCAAATGCTGGGTAGGTTAATTACATCCCCTGAATTTCCTATCCTTCCATTTCAATTCTATTATCATTTCACATTCATCTCTCATCTGGTGGCCTCTCTCAGAGTAGAAAGTATTGGCAGGAGTCTCGGCGCTGCATGGCAGTATGATATGCTCCTGGTAAACACTTCTTTCTTTGGTAGAGCAGTTTCCTGTCTCTGGGCCAGCCTGGTGAGCCGCTCCAGGACCATGGTGGGTAAGATACCAGTTGTACTGGCCTGCCGGGGAATTTCCAACTGGTCAATTGTAGAGACCCTACCCTCTGCACTGTCGTAACTCCTTGGGTCAGCTGCCCTCTGTCTTCTCTTGCCTCATCCTTCCTCCCAGGGATGCCCTAATTGGTGCATAGGCATAATAAATCAAGTCTGGTCACAGTGCCAAATCCTCAATCCAATCCAATGCAAATCCTTTGAGATCTTGTTATCTTTGAACATGAATACAAAATTATACTATTCGACATTCCAGGCACAATCCATTGCTAACACAACCTCTATGTGGTCACAATAAGCAGCAACTTCACCCTGTGAAATGTCAATCCCCTTGATTGGCACCAGGCTTTTACAGTATTTTTTTAGATATAGTTATAAAAAAATTAATGAAGTGTCAGTCACTATTATTTATTGTAACTGTGAATTATATTTGCTTCACTGTCAATAGCTTCAGCTTTTCTTAATTTTATTTGTCAATACTAATATTTCAAAACTCCTTCCAAGATTAAGCTTTTCCTCCCTAATTTTCTCAATTCTACTATTGCCACTCCTCTTGGTGCAAACCTTATTACTATTTTGCAACCCTCCCACTACCATATTTCCACTGCATAGAGCATTTCTGAGTAAATCAGTTTCATACATCCACTCAAACCTATTGCCTGACATTCCTTGCAACTTATATTTGCATATTTTTATTCCTGTAATGGACTGCTCTATCTTTTACACTTTCCTACCAAGCATTTCCCTTTATTTAGTTTCACTTCTAGATAACAAAATTGCTTTGTCAACTACAACTGCTGTCCATTATTATACCACCTTTCATCTTTTTAATCTCTCTCATTCCTTAAGGATTATGACATTTGATTTATTTGTATTTATTCTGATCCCTAATTTGAGCAGAACGTGTATTATTGTCTTCTGTAACCTATTACTGTGATGGCCACTAACATTATTTGT